>QANU01016042.1:0-14542 GCA_003254905.1 Nissolia schottii
GGAATTCATTCAGGAAAAGAGAAGACGGATAGGGATACCAAGTTAACGCCTACCCTTTTTCATCAAAAATGCTACATGTACACCCAATTTCATACACTCATACATACACCATTAATAATGCACAAACTTTATTCTCACGAGTGCACAAACATTACAAACTTGTAAATGATACTCTCAACTATACTTAATTAAATGCACAAACATTACATAAGTTAAAACACGAACTATATGTATATAAGTACGAAGTGTATGTATGGTGTATGATTTTCGGTGTACATGTAACAGAACTCCTTTTTCATATCATATCATATCATATCATATCATATATGGAATTCATTCAGAAAACCTATGAGCCTATCATTGCTTGATTCCGCTAAAAATTATCTTTATCTGTTTTCCCTTTTACTTTTCAAATTGGAAATCATTTTGGCAACGAAAAGGAAATAAAATTCACCTAAGTCAAATGTTCCTCTTCGGAGAACTGTCAACAATTCACGTCTTATGGGCCTACAATAGTTCTAAGCCAACCAATTTGGTAGAATTTAATTTCAATTCTCTAGAACATTTATTGGCTTTTGGAGGACATAGGCTCATAGATAATGGAACAAATTGACGATACCAACGGGTCAAATTAAGTCTCTGCATAAATGATGGCCTCTCCTGCCGTATCATCTCCTGCCGTATCTTCTGCTTTCATGCACAGACACAACGTACAAAACCAAACAGCTTCTTAGTCTTCATATTCTTGAGAGTTATCCAAAATCATGGTTATTATTCTTTCGAATTAACTCGTAAACTCGTAACAGTTTACGATTTTATTGCATAAAATGAGTTAACACTCGTGTAAACTCTTTTTTGGTAAGCTCTCGATTTTACTAGCGAGTGTACGAGTTTATCTCAAGATGTATAAATTTGATAACTTTTTTAGATACTTAATTGACTTTGTGTGTATTAGACAATATCTATTGAGTTTACTAAGCCGATTTTATATATTTATCATAATTGAGTTATATTTTATCAAACTATAAAGTAATACATGTATAGAATAAAGTATGACATAACTAAGTGTTATGCATTAAGGAATATTTTATGATATTTTTTTCATTTATTTTATTTTAAAGTTAACATTATTCAATGCCAACTATGAATACAAAATTTAATCATGTTTAGTTCGCAATTATATTGCTTATAACATATATGTTTTACATATGTAAACTCGTAAACTCTTACGAGTTTACGATTCGATTTTACTGAACCTTTACGAGTTTACTTAAACTCTCAAGTTTGACAACTTTGTCCAAAACGATAAAAGGAAAGCCTAGGGGCCGAGCTTTCCAAGAGCAACATCAGCGTAGAATTTATAGAAAATTTTCAGATCCAGATGACAACCTCCTAAAATGCTACACCCATCATGACCATATATATTATTCCATTGTAGAGCATCTGCACATTCCGATTTGGTTGCAATATTAGGCCTATAGTCTAAGTTGACTCAACTATCTTATTCATGCCCTTTCATTAAGGTTTTCTCGGCAATAATGGCTTGCTCCTTATATGGCCGTCTTTGGATTAAGGAGTATTATAATGTTATGAACAACTATGGTATTACACTTACTCTTTTATAAGTAGATAATGCTCAAAATCTCAAGAGAAAANTTTTCATGTGGTGTGTCCTGCATTTCATTTTTCTATAGCACCACTCCCACCCACCTTGCCCTCCCAATGCCATTACCGTACTACTTTAAGATCTACCTATGCTAATAATGATGTGGTATTCGTTGTCGCCACAAGGATCGCCACCGAGTCAATGAGTAAGATGAAGTAGTCAATGAGTCAACGGGTCATTGGTGATATATATTAATATTTTATTGAATTTACCGTTAGATTTAGTTGACAGTAATTTGTATAAATTATTGTAAAAAAATTAGCAATAATTATGAATATTATATTAATATTTTAAAACTATTATCGCTGGTATATCAATGTCAGTAATGTCTGATGGTAAAGATAATTAATTTTAAAAAAATTATTAAATTA
Organism: Nissolia schottii; assembly: GCA_003254905.1. Lineage (NCBI taxonomy): Eukaryota > Viridiplantae > Streptophyta > Magnoliopsida > Fabales > Fabaceae > Nissolia > Nissolia schottii. Next base: position 2,038 of record QANU01016042.1, read on the forward strand.
TTATTTAATTCAATAAATTATATATTAAATAAATATGTAATAATATAATTATTTAATTAAATAAAAATTAATTAAATTATTATCTAATTCAATTAATTATTTAATTCTATAAATTATATATGAAATAAATATCAAATTCAATAATTTTTACTAAATATAATAAATAATTTAATAGTTATCTAATACCAAAATATGACATTCACCATATAAAAAAATTTAAACTTAAATTTTAATTAAATAAATATATATTTAATTCAATTAATGTTTTCATTAAATATAATAAATAATTAAATAGAATATATAACCAAATATGGGGAAAAATCGAGATGTTACTTGGTTGCTCATGGAGCGCTACTTACTAACAAGGTTAGGAGCTTTAGGGGTATGACCACTGACCCTTGGTGCCCGATATGTAACTCTGCTGAAGAAACTATGCTCCATGTTCTTCGCGATTGTAATATTGTGAAAACAGCATGGAAGAGCATAATCCATAGTACCCAACATGACTTCTTTTTCTAGAAATATGTTGAGGACTGGATTGAGGATAATATCATAATGAGTACTCCCTCCAATAACAAGGTGGCTTGGCCTCTTATCTTCGCTACGACTTGTAATCCCCTGTGGCAAGCTAGGAATGAGTGGATTTAGAGGACCGAAGAACTAAGGGGAAGAACTTTATTAGAATATATAGTTGAAGTATTGATAATTGTAATAGTTAGGATTAGCTAATGGTTTAGCTAATTAGTTAGTGGTTGTTAGTGCTTATGAGGAGCCTATATATAGGCTTGCTCTATTTGTAGTTATACAACCTTTCTCATTCTCTCAATTTCATCTAGTTTCATTTTCTCTCTTTTCTCTCCTGATACCATGGATTTTAACATGGTATCAGAGCCATGGCATCCACCTTGAAGCTTCCGCAACTCATTTTTTTTCTTTTTCGTTTTCCTTCATTTTCTTACTTCCCAAACACTATTTCCTTTAGTTTTTTTTTTATTTTCTCAAAAAAAAAAAACAAAAGCAAAAGAAAAAAAAAACAAATGCAGCAAAATCTTTCTCTATTTTTTCCGTATCAGTTTCTTTTCCAATTTTCCTGCGATTTTCCTCCTTTCTTTCTCTTCTTCGTTTCCATTTCCACTCCAAATTTCAGATCTGGTTCCATAAATCTTGCGGTCATGGAGCTTGTGATTTGAGCTTCGTGCGTGCAATTTGTGCGTGCAACTCACACCGATCGCGGTTGAGGTTCTCGACGACGGCACGAGGAAGAGGCAAAGGCGGCTCAGCCGCGTGGTCCTGCTCCTCGTCATGGAGTTCACGGAATCTGCGTAACGCGCGTGGTGGTGAACGCGCGTCACCGCATGTTCGATCGCGGCAAGAAGGATGTTGCGATGGCGCTCTGATACAGATCTGCACGAGCAACGGTACGGCGCTCTGCTTCAGATCTGCGCGAGCACGGCGGTTTGCTCTCTCTCTCTCTCTCTCTCTCTCTCTCTCTCGAACGTCGACGATTCTTCGTCTGTGAGCAGCGGTTCTTCGCGTGGAGCACAGGTTATTGTGGAGGATGTACACGCCACGATCTCCTTGCGGAGGAGACGAGGCGGCTGCAACGGTGGAAAAAAGAGCCTGTATGCGCCAAGATCTCCTTGCGGAGGAGACAAGGCGGCTGCGGCGGCGGAAGGCCGTGGTTTAGACTTCCAGATCTGTTGCTGTTCTGCAATCCTCTGTAGCTTCAGTTTCTGTTTCAGCTTCAGTTTCTCTCTTCGGCGCCTTGAGGTGGGAGCTGTTGTTGTTGTTGTTTGCTCCGTTCATGGCTGAGTTTCTTCAATGGTTATCGCTGCCACAGTTTCTTCAATCTTATTAGATCGTTCTTGTTTGAGCCGTGTTGGCTTTGGAAGAGTGAATGATGATATTGTTGCTTCAGTTGTTGACGCTGCAACATCCGATGTTCCTGCTGTTGTTTTATTTGCTGGTGAAAGATGCTTGAATCTGCCTGAAGGGGGAGTTCATAGCATTCACTTGTCCTGCATCTAAATTGGTAACATTNTTATCACTGCCACAGTTTCTTCAATCTTATCAGATCGTTCTTGTTTGAGCCGTGTTGGCTTTGGAAGAGTGAATGATGATATTGTTGCTTCAATTGTTGACGCTGCAACATCCGATGTTCCTGCTGTTGTTTTATTTGCTGGTGAAAGATGCTTGAATCTGCCTGAAGGGGGAGTTCATAGCATTCACTTGTCCTGCATCTAAATTGGTAACATTGAACTGTGCTGGCATGATTGTCATAGTACTTTGTTGCATTGTTGCTACAGAACCTGGTGTGTTGTTGTTTGATTTTGATTTCTTGTTGTAGTGATTTTGCTTTTGGACATGTCTCTGATTTAAATAATCTGCTGTGATTCAAGCATTGGATGATTCAAGCATTGGAAATGCTGTTGGTAAACATCATGGAGATGTTTTTGGTGTTATTGGATTCTTGTGGACAATTTAGGTGTGCTTCAAACTTTAGATGGTGGCTTTGGTTTCTGGCTTTGATTCCGCTTTGTTAGGCTACAAATTTTCAGATTTTGTTAGCCTTGTGTGGCTTTGATTCTGATTTGATTAGCCTTATGGCTTGCATTTGCTCTTATCTTGGGTGGTTAAGTGTTGAAATTCAGCTTCTGCTCTTGATAATTGAGCCTTGTTTGCTTCTGCCGAGTGGGTGGTTAAGCAGTTCCCGTGTTGGGACCATTTGCAATCTGTGCCGTTGAGACGTTGGAGGAAGGTCGAAGGGGCTTCAGTGAAAGTCGAAGACTTCCAGGAACTAGGGACTTCGGTGGTTGCTGTCGGTTTTGATTTTTCTTTGTATCGTTGTTTCCAAGCTGGACATGTTAGTGCACATGGTCCAGCTTGCGGGGGGGTATTAGAATATATAGTTGAAGTATTGATAATTGTAATAGTTAGGATTAGCTAATGGTTTAGCTAATTAGTTAGTGGTTGTTAGTGCTTATGAGGAGCCTATATATAGGCTTGCTCTACTTGTAGTTACACAACCTTTCTCATTCTCTCAATTTCATCTAGTTTCATTTTCTCTCTTTTCTCTCCTGATACCATGGATTTTAACAAACTTGTCTGGTAAGATTTTGGCCTTGGCTAAGGAATATAATCAAAATTATATGCAAGTGGACTATGCTTGGAAAGCAATCCCTTATTACCAGGTTTGTTAGTTTAGATGAGAACCTCACTCTACAGGCTAGGCGAAGGTTAATGTTGACGACTCAATGATTAATCAGGATATTTCATCTGCTTGTGGTGGGATCATTACGGACCATAATGGTAGATTCTTATCTTCCTTTAGCTACAACTTGGGTCTTGTTTGATCACTTTTGCTGAGCGCTAGGGTGCCTTTGCTAGCATCTCCTATGCAGCCCTTTTGGGTTTTTAGCAAGTGATTCTTGAATTGGACTCCAAGTGTGTAATTAACTTTATCTAAGTCCCCCTAGATCCGAGTCACTCATGCTCTCCTATGATCAAAGCTATCGCTAACGCTATGAATGCGAAATGGTCTATTCATATTTGTCATGTGTTTAGGGAAGCAAATTTTTGTACTGATGTCATGGCCAAACATGAGCATAGTTTACCGTTTGGAGATGTTCCGCATTTTCTTTCCCTATTTTGTTAGCTGATGAGGCTGTTACCCTTTTTTCCCGTATAGTGGGAGTGTAGTTTTGTTTTGGTTTGGGCATTTTCTCACCTCCTTGCTTATCCCAAAAAAATCTTGAGCAACATGGAAACACATCTTCAATTAGCTCAAGGATTTATTGAAAGACCCTTTATACCGTTTTAATATCAAAGGAAAATGAAAATATGGAAACAGGTAGATAACATTCTCGGTAATAATGGATTATGTTATATAAGCAGCTTAAAATTTTCATTGATTATTGGGTTATTTATACACAAAGTCAAAGAGGGGAAAATGTTAGATGTTTAGGTGTGTGACACAGAGCCATGAGAATTAGTTAAAAGGGAAAAATATAGGAGAATGAAAAGACAAAATCCCTTTCCAAAATCCTAACAGATTGAGTGTCTAAGCTCTTCTTTCTTCAAGGAAGACTGATCAAGGAATGAATAAATCGAGATCTGGTATCCCAATCTTCGAGATTTATGTACGATGAAGCCAAAATGGGTCATTTAGAGAATCATGGATCCAATCATTGTCCCACCCTTTTAGAAGAAAGTTCAACAAGCCAACCGAAAAAAAAAAGATTTAAATTCTAATGTTTGGTTGCTGAGACAAGACTGAATTACAGAGACATGGGAACAATGACATGAAGACAGAGACAAAACAAGTTAGTCTTATATTCTATTTGGTGACAGTGTACAAGATACACTTATTCGTATCTACATCTTGTTTCATTTAATAGAGATAACATAAAAAAATATACTCCAAATGACTTAAAATACTCTTATTGCATAAATTTAATAGAAATTGTTTTAAAAAAACACATTATACTACTCTGAAAGGCTGTGTCTCAGTCCTGTCCCCGTGTCCCAGGAAAATAGAGGTATAAAAAATACACAAATTTTTTATTGTGAGACACAAATTTTTGTGTTTGTCTCAGTAAACAAACAAGATTTTTGTCCATGTGTCTCGATATTTCTGTCTTGTCTTAGTAAACAAACACTTCCTTGCATTAGTGTGAAAGGGAAAATGTTAGGAAGGTCATCGAAGAAGCTTGGTAAGTAAATATCAATGGGTAACCAACTTATAGACTAGCTCAAAATCTAAAGAGGTGTCGCCATGAACTGGTGAAGTGGCAGAGAACATGATGCGCATTTTCTTAAACAAAATAACACAATGGAAAATATATTGTATCATGCCAAGTAATAGAAGGGAAAAGTAAGAGAGTCGTACCCATAGGGATAGGTCAATCACTATCAATTAATCGACGCGTAATTTGGACTAATAAGGTATACGAAAGAACAAATTAAAATAAGTTAAGACAGTACCAAAAACTAAAATAAAACTTAAGAGAAAATTGAAAATAAAAAATATTTGGAATCAAATTGGTAAAGGGTACAAGGGAAATGATTTCATCTTTCCACTCTATTTTATTAATCATTGGTTACTTACCTCTAATTATTTGTTTATTGATCGAAGTTCCTAAAGAACTCGCTAATCTCTCTCGAGCAAGAATAAATGTCTTATCTATTAGAGTGACTATTCAATCTCTTGCAACAACTACTCTAAAGACAAGCTTGAATGCATAATGAACTTCAATTATAGGGCCACACAAGTTAGACAAGCTTTTACGCACCAGGGGCGACCCAAAATGGTCGAGCGCTAAAGGAGGCGCTCAAGATTTTTGTAAACTTTGAGAAATTTATTTTCCCCATCCAAAAACGCTTGTGTTTTCCATTCGTGGTTGAGCATTTTTGCTTTGAGATAGGAACCTGCTTTTGTAAATAATCATAACCTTTACTACCGACGTCCGATTGAGGTGATTCAAGATCTACAATTTTGAAGTTGAAGCCCAATCAAAATTCTTCCATTATCAAGACGCAAATTCAGTACCAAAGTCAAAGTGAAGATAGTTCAACATAGTCCTCTATGTCGTGTCGTCTCCTTGATGTCTTTATACCTAAAGTTACTGAGCAAAATCCTAAAAATGCCTAAAATGCATGATGTCATCCAAAAACTACCTAATAGTAACTAAATCCTAAAATGGACTAAAATGAAAACAAAACTATAAGAAAATGCAATGGTTAGCTCATAAACTATATGTAAAACTCAAGCAAAGATAACTCTCTTCGGAGAGTTATCAGAACAAATTCCAAGAACTGTCAAGAGCTAATCTCAAAGTTAAAGGCTAGAGTCATGAAATTAAAAAATGGGCAACAATGCAACAAGTCGGGATGAGATTCTATCATTAAAAGAGTGACTTAATGAAGCATATGAACAAGAAGAATGATTCTAGAAGGAAAAATATAGAATTTATTGGCTGAAATGCGGGGATCAGAATACCAAGTTCTTTTACTCTCGTTGCCAAGACCGGAATCGTCACAACAAAATTTGGAAGCAGAAGGAATCAAATGGGGGAATAGCCACCTCCCCAAATGCAATTGGCGAGGTAGTAGGAGAATATTTCTAGATTGTTTTCCAAATAGATCACCCAAGGGACCCTTCCCAACCTATGGTCGGAATCAACCGTATAGTTACATGGCTCCCATAATATAGCTTTGAAGCCATACATGAGCAAAGCCTTTGACCGTGTGGAATGGAGCTTTCTCTGGTTTATGATGAAGAAACTTGGATTCTGTCGACAATGGATTGCATGGATCCAAAAATAGAACAAGAAGAAACTATCCTTGAACATATTGTGCAAATCTAAAATAGAGGGGCATGCTTGGATTCAAAGACCTCAAGATTTTCAATCTTGCTATCCTTGGAAAATAGGCTTGGCGTCTCCTAATGAAGGAGAGCTCCTTTCTATACAAGGTATACAAGAACAAATACTTCCACTATGACAACTTCTTGGACGCAAAAGACATGGAATAGTCCTTCTTAGGCTTCGTGTAGCCTTTTAAAGGGAAGGAAGACCATTGAAAGATTAGTGAAACGGTGTGTGAGTAAACAATCTAATATCGATATCATGGTTATCAAATCAATTTACCTTCAAAATAACACCAAACAAATCTTTTGACCACCACCTGACATATGCCTGTCAACTGATGGACAACAATGAAAAATGGAATGAATCCCTCATCAGAGAAAACTTCTATCCCTTAGTAGCCGCTCACATGGTTATTAAACTCTCGAGTTAACTCGTAAACTCTTACGAGTTTACGATTTCACTACACAAAACGAGTTAACACTCATGTAAACACTTTTTATGATAAACTCGTATGAGTTTAAGTAAACTCTCGATTTTACTAGCTAGTTTACGAGTTAAAATCTACCTACGAGTTTACGAGTTTATCTCAAGATGTATAAATTTGGTAACTTTTTTAGATACTTAGTTGACTTTGTGTATGTTAGATAATATCTATTAAGTTTACTAAACGGATTTTACATATTTATCATAATTGAACTATGTTTTATCAAGCTGTAAAGTATAATACATGTACAGAATAAAGTATGACATAACTAAGTGTCATGCATTAATGTATATTTTATGATTTTTTTCATTTATTTTATTTTAAAGTTAACATTATTCAATGTCAATTATGAATACAAAATTTAATCATGTTTAGTTCTTAATTATATTGCTTACAACATATATTTTTTTACATATGTAAACTCGTAACGAGTTTACAAGTCAAGTTTACGATTCGAGTTTGCTAAGTCTTCACGAGTTTACTTAAACTCTCGAGTTTGACGACCTTGGCCGCTGATATCCTCTAAATTGGGTACTCCCAGATGATCTTGGCCTTCTTGATCTGGATCCACTTTTCTTCTCATTGGGCACAACATTATCAGCAATGTTATTTAAAACCCCAGAAAGAAAATATTGAATTATGGGGGCAAAAATATAGAGTTGATTGAACAAGTATGACCTGAATGGTGCCTAAGTTTGGGTGTTTGAGACTGATTGTGTTTTAATTGAAGAAAGTCATAACCCCAAATTGATCAAACGCTTCCCCTTTTTTGGCTCTCTGTTTCAACTTCGTTTGCCTCTTCGTTTTCTTCCCAATATATTTCAGACAACTCCGGTACAACACAAGGGACTGAGGAGACAACGTGGAAGGGGGAGAGAAGGCGGTGTGACCTTTGCTTTTATGATGCAAATCGGCAATTGTTTAGTTTTTTGTTCAATATGGTGGCTTTGGGCCTTTTGCCTCATGATTCAAGGCCCAACCATTTTTTATTGATCTTGCTACCTCGTCAGCTATATTATTGTGTACACTGTTGCTACTTGCAGTTCGCACTTTCTTTATTGTGAGTTCTGGGTGTTATATAATGAAGAAGGAGGGGCCACTACACTTGATATTTGGGTTGATGATGATGATGATGGTGGTGGTGATATTGTTTACAGGTTCTCTGTATTTTGATGTTGGGGGACTAGAAAAATCAAGTCTATTTTAATCTTTTTCACACATTATTTTAAAGAAAATACCTAATAACCTAAAACAACCGGTTCAACATGAGTGCATACTTACTTAAACATCCCTAACTTTAGGTGAACATAGGATAACTAACCCAAACTTAAAGGTCCAACCTCTTCTTCTAGTGTTTTTTTTTTTTCCTTTTCACGCGGGGCTTCAAAACCCAATTCAAGGCAATGTAAAATCAACACGATCTTCGTGAAAAAGTCAAACGTAAATGTTGGGTTAGCTGAAGAGATGAATGAAAATCCAAAGATTGTTGAAATTAACAACAATAGAGGGGAAACACCTCCCAAATTCACGTGATTGATGTTTATTAATGTAATTTGTAGGGTTAAGTTTCTTCGAGAGCCATGTTCTCTGCAAACTGATTCTAGATGTATGATAGGTTGCACAAACACCGCAGGGGACGGGGTTAAACTAGAATTTTACGGTACGTAAATTAGAACAATTTAGATGTAAAAAAAAGTTAAGTGTGTGCGCGATCCTTTGTAGAGTTATATTTACTAGTTTTTGGTGGTTTAGGAGTCTATGTAATGGTGACCTCTTCACACCTTTTTTTTTTCTTTTTCACTTTAGCTATGGATCATGAGCAATAAAACTTGTATTGACTTATCCGAAAAGAAAAAAAGTTGTGTGGAAATGTAGGAAAATTTTAGATGCCTAAACTTTTTAAGTATCACATGCATAAAAATGACCTCAAGCCTCATTATTAAGTTTGGACCGAGCATAGGGAAGTTTATTCACATGGGATCAATTACTTCGGTATGAGTAATTATGTTGAGAGTGGTTCAAGAGGGTTCACGAAGGTGGCTGCTATAACATAACCTGGGAGGATAATTGCACTCGATATCAATAAACTTTTTTTAATTTGTTGGAGCAGCAAAAGCACCTTTGGCCGTTAGGACGTTGAATATTATTAAGTCGAACGTGAACCATAGTCAAAATTCATTTCATTAGTGGATGACATTAATCAATGAAACAATTCCACAACCCACCTCCCATCCCAACGAATCATTACGTACCAGCAGGCTACAAAAGACACTACCTATATTCAATTTCTGGATTCTCCATTTTTGATGGAGTAATTCTACATTTTAGAACAACACCTACAAGTTGCTCTTTGAAATTTTCAGTCAAGTGATTCAAATTATTTCTAATACCTACCAAAACTTAACAAAAATGGTATTGGCATTCATACTCAATGTTAGACACTAGGTCTCTCTCTTTCTGATACATTACGATGCTCACACTCACGTCGCATGACATGAACACAAATGTATATGAAAAATTAAAAATAAAAATGTCATGAGTGGCACCTGGGTCGACAATCATTAATGGAGAGATTCTTGCAGCGCTCGACGGCATGGACCAGCTCGTGATCCCTGAACCCGACGAGGAACTGGGCCAGCCCTTCAAGAAACAGGGCCGCCTGGTAAACGGTGGTGGCGCTGATGATGTCCACAAGAACGCTCCGCCGCAGCCTGTTGGCGTAGAGGAAGACGCTCACGGCCTCCTCCATGTGGGCCTTGACGTCAGCGCCGACGGCCGCCCTGGCGGCGCCCTTGCTGTCCCTGCACCGGAACCAGCCCCCGACCACGCGGTCGACGAACGCGGCCTCGGCGCGCCGCATTCGCTCGGTGAGGGTCGGGACGATGGCCCGCAGGCCGTGCTCGATCTCGTCCATGCGGGCGGTCAGGGCCTCGGAAGGGTTCCTCCACGCCATGGCCACCTGCCAGGGGCGGTCGTAGGGGTCGAGGCCTTCGCGCGTGGCGGGGAGGTTTAGGTCTTGGTCGTCGTCGGAGGGGGAGGAAGGGGGCTCTTCGTCGAGGAAGGAGCGGGCGAGGTTGGTGAAGAGGAAGGGGTGGAGGTCGCCGAGCCAGAGGAGGGGCTTCTCGAGGGAGTTGCGCCACTCCTGCGGGGAGAGGAGGAGGGAGGGGTCGGAGGTGGCGGCGGCGTCGAGGGCGTGGTAGAAGGACTGGAAGTGCTGGTGGAGGAGCTCCACGTGGGTGGAGAGGGCGGTGGGGGAGTCGCCGGCTAATGACCGGCGGAGGAGGGGGAGGAGGTTGTTCTTCAGGGCGCCGAACCACTCGCCGTAGTAGTCTTTGAAGGGGCGCGGGTTCCTGCAGTGCCGGTTGAACAGCGGCGCCACCGCTTTCAGCATCTTTCTTTCTTCTTGGTCTCTTCTTCTTTGTCTTGGGAGGCTGGAGAGAGAGAGAGAGAGAGAGAGAGAGAGAGAGAGAGTGAGAGTGAGGAATTGACGAGGCTTGGGAGATTTGGAATTTTGGGGAAGCTATAGATATATATATAGGGTCTTTTACAGCTAGCTGATATGAGTTACCAAAAAGAAAAACTGTACAAGGGGGGGGGGGGGTAGGGAAGGGAAACCGTTTTATTTTTTATGTTTAGGAATGAAATTCTTGCATGGTCAAAAGAGAAAATCTTCTCTTCCTCTACATTTCACTTTTATCCATTGATTACTCTCTCTTTCTCTCTCTCTCATTTTCCCAACAAAATCAATGGCTCGGCCGATTTTCCTACATTGAGGAAGGGAGTATGGCTAAAGTGGAAGATCTCGATCTTATAGAGTTAAGGCGATTTCATAACTATTAATTGAATCAAATAATTTTACGGTTTAAATTATGTTCAATTTGACGTTATGATTTTTTTTTTTTTTATCTTATGTAAGGTCTCAATTTTAATAAACTTGTATGACTCATATTTACAGTATTATAAGGTTACAGGTATTAGTATGATACATACTCTTCAAATATATTGAATTATAGTTCAATTACAAATTGTAGTATTATTATCAATTTCATAAAAATAATAATAAAATAACGTGAAGCTGATACATTTTTACCCAAGTTCATGGAATTGAAAATTTTTGTCCCGAAATTTTTTAAAACATCACATATTTTATAAAATCTCTCGACATCAGTATCAGCTTATTTTATACTTCAAAAATCATAATTAATGAAATTCTTTTAATATCATTTAGTGATGACGTTTAAAGAAAAAAAATGTTAGTTGTAACCATTTTAAATACGACATTAAATTATAAGATGTGAGTTAATGTAGTATCTAAGATAAAATGAATACAAATGACAAAAATGTTTTTAATTTATCTAATGCTAATAAGAGAAAGTTCAGTACTAGACCAATGGAAATTAAGCTTGTAACAAAAGAAGAAAAAAAATTCTTGGATGGGGACATAAATTTGTTACACCATATTTGTACACAAGTTTGTGAAGTTGGTGAAGCCCACAAGTGAAAATATGTAACTTTAATAATAATGGCAGGACCCATTTTTATTATAAGCATACCTATACATGATAGGTTAAATTTGTATAATTTGTATCTATGGAAAAAATTCCCATAACCAACCATTCTAATGTCATTTTCTCATTAAAATTAACATCATACATCACACACATATATAGAGCATTAATTTACTTTAACTTCTACATGATAAATACACGGGTTAGATCAAATATGCTCGTGTTTAAGACACGCTCCGCCTTAAACGAGTCGAGTCAGGTCAATTTTGACTTTTTTTTTTTTTGGTCACTAGCCAAACCCACGACTCACCTAAGGCAGGTCAAGTCATGCTAGTCCAGTTATTTGTTCTTTTAAAAAAAATTCATTTTTCTATTTAACTTGTTTTTATTATAATAAAAATGTTTTTAATTAAAAATATATATTATCTTTTAATACATAAAATAGTCTTAGCCCAAAAGAAAAATAAATCTAATGCCGAAAAGAAAAAATATTTTTTTGTTTTTAATATATATAAAATAATAATAATTAAATAAAAAAAAGCAAGTCGACGAGTTAGTAGGTCGGGTCTTGCAATTTGAACCCAACCCCCAACCCAACACAATTGACGAGTCAAGTAGGATGCAATCCATCGATCCAACCCGATCTAATGGGGGTTGGGTCGGGTTGGATCAACAGATCACCCCAACCCATTGTACACCACTACTGCAGGAATAACTTAGAAATTTACAAACTAAAACCGGTGTGAAAAAGATCGTTGGATTGAAAATCAGCACAAAATACAATAACCAACTACAGTAAGGCTGAAAGGAGAAACACGTAGAATACAGCCAAAAATGAACTAAAAAATACGTGAAAATTGAAATTTGAAATACCAGGGGATTTATTGCTCTTGCTCTTAGAACTCCCAAGACATTTAAGTTTGAACATTCAAATCTTCGCTTTAGTGAACCGATATTATAGCAATGTCAGTTTGATTCATGGGCCAGAATTACATATTACAAGAAACAAAATTATTTCAAAGAATCATTCGCAGTGGAGCTTAGACAAGCAGGGTTACTATTTACAAGAAATGCACCTACGATAATGATGAACAACTTATGGAAGAAGAATGAAAACGGTAAGCTCCAAAGGGCGAAAAAAAAAA
>QANU01016049.1:5113-59987 GCA_003254905.1 Nissolia schottii
GCCGCTGAGCGGTGGTAGGTGATGGCGGCTGGCGGCTGAGTCTTCAAAGGCGGCCGGCGGCCAGAATGTTAGGTCGGGCCGCTCAGCGGGCGCTCAGCCGGCGCTCAGCGGATGTTCAAAACTACAAAGTTGTAGATCTCTCTCTTAGCTTTAAGTAGCAATTTGAACCACCTCAATCCGATATCTGTAGCTCAAGTTATCGCGTTTTAACTAACTACTGCGCAGAGCGGGTTTCCATATTTTTCTTGCTTGTTATCCCTTTGCTCTATGCTTCATTCTTTATGGGATTTTCCTTGATTATTATGCTTGCATCCATCTTTAAAATATATTTATAAATCCTACAAAAGAGGGGAATTAAGTTAGATAATTCTTTTAAAACACATGCAAATAAGTGCCATTTTAGGAATTGAAAATTGTGTAAATTGGGCACTTATCATCGTGCAAGGCGGTGATGAATCACAGTGGCAGACACACAAAATCTTTGGGTGTTGAGGAGAGGAATGAAAATAATAAAGGTGGAGTTGAAAAAGAAATAGAAGAAAGAAAAGAAAAAGAAATAGAAGAAGAGGAGGAAGAAAAAAATAAGAAAATTGTAAATAAAGAAAAAGAAAAAGAAAAAGAAAAAGAAGAAAAGAAACAGAAGGAGGAAGATAAGGAGATAAAGAAGCCACAACCTTCTGTCACAAAACCACTCCCTTTTCTGCCACATCCAGCAAAGGTAGACAAGGAGAGGCAATTTGCTCGCTTTATGGACGTGTTTAAACGCTTACAAATCAGCATTCCATTTGTCGAAGCTCTGGAGCAAATGCCATCTTACGCTAAATTCATGAAGGAGTTGCTATCAAAGAAAAGGAGATACAACGATGAGGAAGTGGTACAGTTAGGAGCGAACTGCAGTGCCATTATTCAGAATTATATTCCCAGTAAACTGACAGACCCAGGAAGTGTAACTATTCCTGTAGCCATCGGGAATGTATCAGTTGGGAAAGCATTAGTAGATTTGGGAGCTAGCGTGAGCCTAATGCCGCTATCTATGATGGAAAGAGTAGGTGACTTGGAGCTCAAACCCACGAGAATGTCCCTACAACTGGCAGATAGATCTATCAAATTTCCCCTGGGAATAGCAGAAGATGTCCTTGTTCGGGTCGACAAGTTCCTTATCTCTATTGACTTTGTCATCATCGATATATCGGAGGACACTGAGATACCTCTCATTCTAGGGAGACCTTTTATGAGGATAGGTAGGATGAGAATCGACATGGACAAAGGAAAGTTGAAGATTAAAGTCCAGAATGATGAAGTGCAATTTGACATTTTTGAAGCCCTACAATATCCAAAAGACAAAGGCCAATGCTTTCGAGTAGATCTATTAACTTGTAACAAATGCTGAACAAAAGCCTCAAGACATAGATCCCCTGGAAATCGCATTGACAAATAGTCCAGCTCAATTCACAGAAGAGGAGGAGGCCGAAATTGAAGCCTTTCTTATGAGTCTAGAAACCACGCCAATTATTCCACCGGAACAAGAAAGAAAGGAAGAGCTCAAGGCCAAGGAAGTTTCCACAACAGACGAAAAAAATTTAGAACTTAAACCTTTACCTTCTAACCTTAAATATGTATTCTTGCAGGAAAAGGAACAAAAGCCGGTCATTATAAACAACAACTTGTCTCCAACTGAAGAGGATGCATTAACTCAAGTATTGAAGGAAAATCAACAAGCTTTGGGATGGACGCTTGCTGACCTGAAAGGCATCAGTCCATCTTACTGCATGCATAAAATTCTAATGGAGGACAACTACAAACCAGCGAGGCAACCTCAACGACGGCTAAACCCGACTATGAAAGAGGTAGTCCGTAAAGAAGTAGTAAAGCTATTAGAAGCAGGTATAATCAACCCTATCTCTGATAGCCCATGGGTTAGCCCAGTTCAGGTAGTTCCTAAGAAAGGAGGTATAACTGTAATTAAAAATGAGAATGATGAACTAATCCCAACTAGGACTGTTACTAGTTGGAGAATGTGCATAGATTACAGGAAACTTAACAAGGCTACCAGGAAGGACCATTTCCCACTACCATTCATGGACCAAATGCTAGAAAGATTATCAGGCCAAGCATCCTATTCCTTTTTAGATGGATACTCAGGCTATAATCAGATAACGGAGGACCCAAAAGATCAAGAAAAGACAGCTTTTACATGCCCATTCGGTATTTTTGCCTACAGAAAAATGCCTTTTGGGTTATGTAATGCTCCTGCCACATTTTAAAGATGCATGTTCGCAATATTTGCGGATATGGTGGAGAAAATCATGGAAGTCTTCATGGATGACTTTTCTGTGTTTGGGACCTCATTTGATGACTGCTTGACAAATCTCAACACTGTACTAAAACGATGTGTTGAAACCAATTTGGTACTAAACTGGGAAAAATGTCATTTCATGGTGAAAGAAGGAATTGTACTAGGCCACAAAATTTCAGAAAAAGGGATTGAAGTAGATAAGGCAAAGCTTGAGGTCATTGAAAAACTGCCACCTCCAACTAATGTAAAAGGAATTAGAAGTTTTCTTGGTCATGCAGGATTTTACAGGAGGTTCCTCAAGGACTTCTCCAAGATTGCCAAGCCACTCACCAACCTTCTGAATAAGGATACTCTTTTCATTTTACAGGAAAGGCCATGGTTTGCAGACATAGCTAATTACAAAGCGGCCGGAATACTACCTGATGATTTGAACTATCATCAGAAGAAGAAGTTTCTTAGAGACACCACTTATTTTGTCTGGGATGATCCTTATCTATTTAACCAAAGACCTGACGGTTTACTAAGGCGATGTGTGGCTTTAGAAGAAGCCGAGAGTATTTTATGGCACTGCCATAACTCTCCGTGCGGAGGCCATTACAATGGGGAGAAAACTGCTGCCAAAGTCCTTCAATCAGGTTTTTTCTGGCCTACTCTATTCAAAGATGCATATCTTTATGTTAAAAATTGTGATGCTTGCCAAAGAACTCTTGGAAATAGCAAGAGGAATAAAATGCCTTTACAAAATATAATTGAAGTCGAAGTATTTGATTGTTGGGGCATGGATTTCATGGGACCTTTCCCATCCTCACTAAATAATGAATACATCTTGGTCGCCGTTGATTATGTCTCTAAATGGGTTTAAGCAATAGCAACCCCAAAGGCTGATGGAAAAACGGTAATTAAATTTTTAAAGAAAAACATTTTTACCCATTTTGGCACACCAAGAATAATCATAAGTGATGGAGGTTCCCATTTCGTTAACTCACAATTGGCCAAAGCGTTAGAACATTATGGTGTGAGACATAAGGTAGCATCACCTTATCACCCGCAAACAAATGGTCAAGCTGAAGTGTCCAATAGAGAAATTAAAAGAATTTTGGAAAAAACGGTTTTATCATCAAGAAAAGATTGGGCACTTAAACATGACGACGCTTTATGGGCATACAGAACTGCTCTCAAAGCACCAATAGGGCTAAGTCCATTTCAACTAGTTTATGGTAAAGCATGTCACTTACCAGTTGAATTGGAGCACAAAGCCTATTGGGCTTTGAAATTCTTAAACTTTGATGAGAAACTTGCAGGTGAAAAGCGAAAACTTCAATTGCATCAGTTAGAAGAACTAAGGCTGCAGGCATATGAGTCCAACAAGTTGTACAAAGAAAAACAAAGAAATATCATGATAACCACATCCTGAGGAGAAATTTTGAAGAAGGTCAACAAGTGTTATTGTTTAATTCCAGGTTAAGGTTGTTTCTTGGCAAATTAAGGACTAGATGGTCAGGACCTTTTGAAGTAAAGAAAGTTATGCCCTACGGAGCTGTGGAATTATATGATCCAAAGAACAATGCAACTTGGACAGTTAGTGGTCAGAGACTTAAACCATACTTTGGTACCAAACAAGCCACGGAGGTGCTTTACCTCGATGAACCACATTAAAAAGAAACAGGCATCAAGCTAATGACGTTAAAAGAGCGCTTCCTGGGAGGCAACCCAGAGTTTTACGAATTTCTATATTATTAAGGTGTTAAAAATTAATTTTTGTGAACATAGTGACATTTTTGAAATCCTTGGGAAAGGAGTTCCTTAATTGTTTTGCAGGACTAAAATCAAGAAGGAGAAGAGCATGATTCATAAGCTTTTACTTCCTCAACATCTTGAAGCAAGATGAAGTAGTTAAACAACTAGAAAGGAGACTTCATCATAAGAACATACCCACGATGAACAGGGAGCATTTTTAATTTTCTAGCACCTTACATTAATTTCCTTTAAATTAGTTAGGATACTTTATGATTCTTAAGACTTGTTTGTTTTAAACCAATTGAGTATTAGTTTATTTTACTTGGATTTGATGCATGAACACAATATAACAAAACATGAATTGAATTGTTTCAATAATCATCATAGACTTTGTGATTCTTGCGTAGATACCTTGAGCATGTTCATATGTATATTCCACTTGTTTTGCATAAGCATAACATTGAAAATGCTTTGAAATCAAGGAAATAAACCCTAGCCAAGTAAGGGAGTGAGCCATACCCTATGTGAGATGGAGAGAAACACCATTGTCTTTACACAATTAAATTTGTTTGAGTCTCTAATCATGAAAATTGTATGGAAGGATAGGAAATGATCAAGGCATTTTGTTCTTTAGAATTAAAAACCCACTTAGCCAAATAAAGCTGACCATATTTAGGAATATCCTTTGCTACCCCTTTTGGGCCTAAAATGAGAAAATTCTTGGTTATTACATAGTCCCTAAACCTTAAAAGAAAAACAAAGCTATCCCTTAATTTCTAAATTAAGAGAGCATTCAAATTGGATTATGTGCAAGAATCCAAGTCAGGGGGAGATAAGGGTAAACTCAAGTGGAAGGAACATATGAAAAGTTGAAGAAAAAGAACAAAAAGAAACATTTTATCCCAAAACAAAAAGAAGAAAAAGAAAAGGGATAAGAAAAAGTAGAATAAGGGAAAGGAAACGAAGAAAAGGAATGGCACAAAAGGAGTTGGTTTCATTACTCTCTTAATTAGAAACATTTGCATACCCAGAAAAACCAATGATCTTTGTAGCCTGGCCACGTTATAACCCTTAAAAGTCCTTCTGCGATCCTTGACTAACCATACGGTTAGTTGGAATTTTGAGGCAGGTAACAAATTTAAATTGTTGTGATTCAATGGTGACAAAAGAGCGAAACACTTACCCTAAATTGGTCCATTGACCTTGTGTGCATAAAGATAACTTCCTTGGTGGAAAAGATATTGGATAGCGTGATTTGTTTATGCCATTCAAGTAATTATGCATTTACTCATGTTCCGGGTTATTCTATGTTGTTTCACATGGTCTTAAAACTTTTTGAATCTTTTCAATTCATTGCATTAACTGATTGTTCATAAGTATTTGATCTCTTGTAAAATAATTCTACTACCTCTTGTTTGAGGACAAACAAAGTCTTAAGTCAGGGGGAGTGATAAGTGTAACATCCCGATTTTCCGTTAGAGAAATATTCGTAAAATATAAATAATTAATTAATTTTCTAAGCATGATTAGGGAATTAAGATGGAAAATTTAGCTAAAATATCCCTAGGAATTTGGACGTGTCGCTGTAGAAAATTCAGCAGACAACCGAACAGTCGTTGTTCGCCGATGAACCTTTGGCACGCAAAACGGTGTCCGTGAAAATAATCTCCCGGAGAAAAAATTTCACAAACACCTTTCATATTAATACCCTTAGGTAGGTGGGAATTAGAGGATCGCGAATATCCCTAGGAATTTGGACGTGTCGCGGTAGAAAATTCAGCAGACAACCGAACAGTCGTTGTTCGCCGATGAACCTTTGGCACGCAAAACGGTGTCCGTGAAAATAATCTCCCGGAGAAAAAATTTCACAAACACCTTTCATATTAATACCCTTAGGTAGGTGGGAATTAGAGGATCGCGACGGTCCAAACGGAATATTTTTCGGACGACCGTGCACGACGCACCAAGACTGTAAGCGATAAAACACGGGCGAAACAGAACCGAGAGAAAATGAAATTTCTGCAGCTGAACTTGGAGAGAGGGGGCTGCACGGTTTAATTGCTGAATTTTCATCCTCCTATAGTCAACAAACATACTCCTTAAATTGTGCTCCAAGACTTACCATCACTATGCAACACTTACCATCACCACCTTACTCCATCACATCACTTATTTTGCCATCAAAATCAATTTTTCTCTCAAAAATTCTGGCCCAAAACCGTGGGTGTGCCATCAGCTTGTACAAGAGGATTTCATTCCCAAAAATCTCTTAAAATACACATAGAAGCAAGTCCTAAGAACACTCTTTGGCATTCAACAAATTTGAGCACTTTTCTCTTGTCCCCAAGCTCTCAAAACCGAACCTCCCAGCCCAAATCCTCTCATCTTTGCTTTCATTTTCTTCCTTCCAAAATCAAGAGGACAACCTCTTCACCCTCCACCTTGCTCAAGGATCTTCATCTTGGAGAAAGGAGAATCTCAAGCTTTGGAGCAACAAAGCTTCTTGGACTTCAACCCAAGCTCACCACACCACATCAAACCAACACTCAACAAGTGGGTAACTTAGGCTTTTACTCACTCCCTAATGCTCTTGAGCTTGTGGATGATTATGTGTGTTATGTGTGTTTATGTTTATGTGTTTAATGCCTTGAAATGAACTTGCATGTGTTGCTAATGCTTTGATTAGGATAAATATATTTTTGATTGCTAAGATTTGTGGGTAAACTCACTAAAACCATTCCTTGATGGTTCTATGCCTTTTTGCATGTTTATGTGATTTATGAGAAAATGCACATAATATGTGTTTAGGCTTAAAAATGAATTTACTTGCATGATTAATGATTTGTTTTAGATGAATGTGATTTGAAGATGATAATAAGTGATTTATAAAGGCTGGAATATGTGGAAAATGTTTTAGGGTTGTACATGGAAGAGTTTTGAGAAAAGGTGACATAGAGCAAAAATTGGATTTTTGGCATAAAAAGGGCAAAATGGTCATTTCGGGAATCTCGGGTATTTGGACTAAAAATCTGGGTTTCTTTTTATGAAAAATGGGTTTAGAGATATCAAAAACCTTGGGGTCAAGACTTGAGTCCATTGGGAGTGTGGTGAACTAAAATTTTGAAGAAAATCGGTTTTATGGGCAAAAATGGCATTTTGCTCAAAAAGGGCAAATCTGTAATTTCGGATATAAGGGTTGAAAATCTGGGTTTATTATCATGAAAAATGGGTTCAGAGCTATCAAAAACCTTGGGGCCAAGTCTTGAGTCCATTGGGTTATGGAGAAATAAAATTCCAAAGGAAAATCGGTTTTTTGGGCAAAAATGACATTTTTGGCTTATGGGGGCAGAACTGTAATTTCGGGTAAAGAAATTAAAAATATGGGTTTGTTTTCATAAAAAGTGGGTTCAAAACTATGGAAAACTTTAGGGTCAAGCTTTGAGTCCATCGGTTAATGGTTGAATTAATTAAGAGGTTATGAGTGTCTCGATAGTTGTTGTCGTACCTTAATGCATGTGTGAGGTAAATGGTCATGCATTATGTGCCATGATAATGTGTATTATGTCCATATGAATGTTATCATGCATCATGAGGATAGATCACTAGAAGTTATTGTCTAATGAATGAGTAATGAATGAAAATGAGAATGAAATGTAGGAACATGAGCATGATGAGAAAAGATAAAAGTGCACACGAGAGAAAAGAAAAATGAGAAGCATGACATGTGATAGAAAAATGAATGGATTATGATGTGATGAGAATGTGTATGATATGGTCCACTTTTGGCTTAGCCACGAGGGCGGCCCCTCGCCACCTGGTAAGCGGGTGGAGTCATGTTGGCTCGAGGAACAGATAGAAAAGGCAGGTCGTGCACCCCCAGGGGAAGAGTCCCAGGGTGCACGAGGAGGTATGGTTAAGTCCGCCTCCGGCTTAGCCACGAGGGCGGCCCCTCGCCACCTGGTAAGGGGGTAGAGTCATGTTCGCTCGGGGAACAGACAGAGAAGGCAGGTCGTACACCACCAGGGGACGACGGTCCTACGGTGTACGAGGGAGTACTGGGACGCAGATGATGAAAGATATGATGCATGAGTATATGATGATGTATGAATATGTAATGTATGAGTATATGGTGATGTCTGTCTGTGTAGTCGTCAAGAGAATGCTCGAGACGGCCTATGTATGTACGCGAAGAAAAGATAATGAGCACGAGAACTTAGATAAGAAGAACTAGTTCCCCAGTCACTTAGTAAAGTAGATAAAGCCGTTCAGGATTCTAGGCCAAGATAATAATCGGTAGGATTTTAGTATGCATGATTACTTAGAGATCTCCTGAGCGGCCTGGAGGATACCCGAGTAAATGAACAGTAGTTAGTGCTAAGGAACCCCACCGAGGACTAAGAGTTCTCACCCCCCACTCGGTTATGGATCCAGCAGGTGTACGAAGCATTTGGACTGATAGCAGATGGACTTCAAGACCCAGGGATGATCGTGACGTTGAGATGGCATATGTTTTGTATCATGTATTAGTCTTAGATACATTTTGTGTACTTATTTATTATTATGGCTATGTGTAATGATGTTTTGGGACCTTGATTGTGATTAAATGAATGCACCTACTTCTATATTCTACTGCGACTATTAGCGACTATTGTTATATATATTCCTTTAAATCACGCACGGCTCCTAGTTTATTTACTAATACTATAAAAGAAAAGCTTTCAAATTGGTCCATATTTTCGTATAAGAGCTATTTGCAAAGGTAAAGGTAAAGGTAAAAGTTAACCCGGCACAACGCGTAACAATCCTGTTAGCATTGCTTACTACCATGGAAGTGGGCAATTAGCAGGGGTGTTACAATAAGTGCCCAATTGACGTAATTTTAACCTATTAAAATGGTACTTATCCGTTTATGATTTAACAAATTATCTAATGAAAACATTATGTTTTGTAGGTTTACAATATATTTTGGAAGACGGATACAAGAATAATAAAGAAGATTAATCCCTAGGAGAATGGAGCAAAAGGAGAAGAAGGTAAAATAGCAAAAACTGAAGCAATCAGACAGGGTCCGCTCAGCGGACAGAAGCATGCGCTCAGCGCTTAAGAGCCAACCGCTCAGCGGTTTAGCCTGTCCGCTGAGCGGTTAAGTTTCTAGAAGCCGAGACCACCGCCTTTGACTCCGTATTTAAGGCACCAGCCTGGTGCCACCTCAAGCCAGCCTGGCGCCACCTAAAACCGCGTCCGCCCCCACAATTGACCGAACCGCTCAGCGGTGGCACCCCAGCCGCTGAGCGGTCCCCCCCAAAAAAGCCTATAAATAGGGGGCCGAGGCAATTACGAGGCATCCTTGACCCCCTCTCTTCTACCACCATTTTCACTCATTTTCTTCCATTTCCTATACTTCCTTAAGCTAGGGTTAGGTAGGAAATTAGGGTTTAGAAGCTTTCCATAACGGAAGTGCTGCCAGATTATTAACGATTGTGAATCGTGGTGAACATGTGGAGGCATTTCATCACCCTTCTCAACCAACCATTGCTCTAAACCCTTGTAAGTTGTAATCTATCCATGACAATGGATAGCTAACTTCTTCTTTGTTGGGATTTGATGCGTTGTATTGCTTTTATGTATCCGTCTTAATTCATGAGTATGATTCTATGATGTTCAATGATTTTTATGATTGATCTTGCACCTAACGCTAACTTTTGTTTAGTACTTTGATTCTTAACTTGAGGTTTATTTGTTTAAGTGAAAGCTATCCTAAATAAGCTACAAACCAAGTTAAGTTCAACCTTGTTATTCTTTAAGTTTGATTCAACGTTTAAATGCTGTGAACGTAAGTTATCATCATTTAATCTGACCTAGATCAATTCATTTAGTTCTTAACCGCCATAACTGGAAACAAAGAACTAATCACTTTAACACCTGTGTTATGTCAAGATACTTAATTGAAATTGTGCAAGGCAATTGGCTATCTAATAAAGGAACTTGTGATCTTAATATGCTCAAATGAGATGATTAAGTTAAGAACTGGTGCTGATAAAATCAAACGAACTCATAGATCATATTATCTGGGTTATTGGTTACATCAAAAGTAATATTACAATTCAAATCCCAACATATTTCTTTACCTGCCTAAACTTAAGATTCATTAATCGCTTTATATTTTATTTTATCGTTTCTTTGTTAAGTTTACTCAAACAAACCAATCACTTTCTATAAGCTTAACGTAGCATCAATCAAAGACTGTTGTTTTAATCACAATCTCTGTGGATACGATAAGACCCAACTTTACTGTAATTGGATCCCTCAAGGATCTGAAAGCTTTAAAAAGGATATTTTAAATTAACGAGAGTACAAAACCATTGCGGTAAAAGCTTTCATCAACCCCCCATAGCCCCGATTTACCCCCAGCCTCTCCTAACCCTTGACCCACCCCCACCTACCCTCTCCTTGAAACTGCTTACCACCCCTCCGTCGGCCGCTCCTCCCCCGCCGCCCCTCAAAGATAGCCCCCCACCCTGTAACACCCCTACTTTCAAGCTACGCTATAGCCGTAACACTGATTATAGGGTTGTTATATGCTCTGGTTGGGTTACTTCTAGCCCCTACTATTAGCTTTGCAAATAATTCTTACTCAAAAATATGGACCGATTTTAAACTTTTCTTTTCATAGATCATTTCATAAAATAGGAGCCGTGCGTGGGAAAGAGAATATAACACAAGCGATAGAGCATTTAGGCTTACCGGTTAGCAGGCATACGTTGAGCAATAGACAGATAAGCAGGCATGCGGTCCGTCACATATATTCACAGGCAGTTATATAATTAGTTATTACAATATGTAATACACATTTATCAAAGTTGTCAACATACAATGTACGTTTTCAACATAGAACGGCTAACTGGAACATTTCTCACGTAGCCCTTGGCAACACTTGGCAAAACTCTGGCTGGATCCAGTCTCTTGGGGTAACCTCTTGCTACTGTTCCTCACAGCTTCGCGTGTAGCTTGGCCGAGTCCCTGTAGTAGGTTCTGTCGTACGTCCCTAGAGTCATAAGCGAGTGGGGGTGAGAACGCTTCGTTCTCAGTGGGCATTGATAAGTCAATTTTATACCCTAAGTTATTACTCTATAAGTGAGCAAATGCATACTAAAATGTGTAGGTTTAATACTTAATCAATACGTTTTTACACGTTGTCCTCTTTTTAGAGAAATTAAGGAAAACGACAAAATAAGGTATTAATTCTCTTTGAATGTAATATTTCTTTTGTAGTTTTTCTATTTTGAATTACAGGGAATGAATGTCTAGGAGGATCAATGAAGATGTGAAGAGAAGATTTGGACCAAGGAATGCAAGATCAAATTCAATTCCAAAAAGATTTGGTTAAAAAAAATGAGCTGAGAATTTCTGACATTGACTTTGCCATTGATTTTGAGAAATGATAGAGATTGAATCTCGATTTGGTGTCAACTACAAAGTTGTAGCTCTATCTCCTATCTTTAAGTGGAAATTTGAATCACCTCAATCGGAGGTCTATAGCTCAAGATATCGCAATTTTACTGACTGCTATGCAAGTCAGTCCGCTGAGCGAGAGTACCAATCCGCTGAGCAAACCAGCTTCCAGAAAATTTGCCAGCTGGCACCAGCTGTCAAACTACGTCCACCGCCAAATTGCTGAGCGATTTCCCTAAATGACTGAGCAATTTTCCCCCAGAAAACACCTATAAATAGGGGGCCAAGGCTAGCATTTGGGGCATTCCTTTCCATTCTCTTCCACCCCTCCCCTATGGTCTCCTAGGCCTAAGAACCCTTCTTTTCCTTCCATATTCTTCACTTTTTCCATTTTATTTCAAAGAACTTAGGCTATGTTAAAGTGCTTTGTTTTCTTTAAAGCTTTGTAACGAAGTGCTGCCGAATTAATTCCAGGTTCTATAGTTTCATTTCTTGCCATCTACTCTTTCATTCTCTTTATTTACTCTTTCTTGCTTTACATTTGCTTTAATCTTCCATTGCTATTTACATCCTTCCGTTTCTTTATTTACTTCTTTGTTTCTCTTTATTTACGTTAAGTTTATTTACTCGTTCTATTTCCTTTTCCTTTACTTTTATCTTTCATTTGCTTCTTTCTATTTTCCTTTACTCTTACCTTATTATTTACTTTTCCTATTGACAATTAATTTTCCTTTCTCTTTATCTACTCTTTCTTTCTCTTTATTTACTTTGAGTTTTAATCCTCCAACCATGGAGGAATAGTTTCTTAATATCTTGCATGCGGCAACTCAAGATTAAGATTCATTTGAGGTCTTGCGCTTAAAGAATATTCATGACTCGTTCCACCTTAACTAATGATATAGCGATTGCATGTTATAAGTTAAGGATAAATCTAAGTTAATGAATCTTGACGATTGTAGGATTTATTAAACTATGACTAAGGAACTTTTGGAGAACTAATCAGATCTGATTAGGTTGTGCAATTGGTACTTAATTAATATGGGTTTTAATGCTGAGATCTTGGTTTTAATACCTATATTAACAAATGCTTAAGGAACTGACGATCGTAGTTTCTTAAGTAAATTGCATATTAGTTAGAGATCTCAACTAATAAACAACATCTCCTTTCATGAATAATTAACTAAGAACCGATGAGAATTAATCCTTAATCTTGAAACGCCGTATGCAGGATATTGCCTTTATCATTATTATTTTACTCTCATTCTAATTGCTTTCAAGTTTATCAACCAAAACCCCCCCGATTTACTTAACAATTGATTTGGTTCTAAATTGCTTCTTTGGGAAATGACCTAGGTTAACCCCCTGTACTATGTTCTCGGGTTTACTTGGTTTATAAATTATTATTTGATCGCGCACTAAAATCTAATGACGTTCTGGTGCTCGTCAGGCATCCTTAACTTTACCTAGCGCTTCAATTCTCGGTTATGATTCTAGGCCACTCAGGAGATCTCTAAGTGTAACGCATACTAAATTCCCTACTATTCATTGTCTTTCTTATCCTGAGCAGCTTTATCTAAGTTACTAGGTGATAGGGTATCTAATCTTGATATTACTTAGGGCTTCGTTCTTGATTAAATGCATTCGCTTGAGTACGGCGATGTCATGTCGCCTCCTCACGTTCGTCTATCTATCTAACCGTCGTCTCAGGGTATGACGATAATATATATACACATACAGTCATATAATATGCATGAAGGGTGATCTCTTAAGCACCTTGTAACATCCCGATTTTTCCTTAGAGAAATAATCGTAAACATAATTATTAAACTAATTTTCTAATCATGATTAGAGAATTAAGATGGGAAATTATTAGGTAGAATAGCCCTAGGAAATAAGACGTGTCGCGATAGGAAGTTCAGCAGACACCCGAACGGCCGCTGTTCGCCGATGAAATTTCCTGACGCGCAAAAGGTGTCTGTGAAAATAATCTCCCAGAGAAAATTCACAAAACACCTTTAATATTAATACCCTTAGGTAGAGGAGAATTAGAGGATCGTAACGGTATAAACGGAATATTTTTCGGACAGCCGTGCGCGACGCACCGAGACTGCGAGCGATAAAACACGAGCGAACCGGAACCGGGAGAAAATGAAATTTCAGTAGCTGAACTAGGAGATAGGGGGTTGCACGGTTTGATTGGGATTTTTGTCCAATCCCTTAAATCAAGCTTCCAAACTTACTTCACCTTACCTTTCTTACACATAGCCATACCTATGCCCATGCCTTCTACTATTCATCACTTTTTCTAAATCCTAAAATTCAATTAATTCCTCTCACCATTCAGCCACCTAAACCGAGTTCTCTTCCCCCAAATTTACAAGAGAGAGTTCATCTTCCACATTCTCCATAAACACACACCAAGCCAAGCTTCAAGAACACCACTTAGCCTTCAAGAAGCCAAGCATTCTTGCCACCCTCTTCCACCTCCCAAGAATCGAAACACAGCCCCAAAGTCTCCTCATCTTGGTTTTCATTTTCTTCCTTCCAAAATCAAGAGGAACAACCTCATTACCCTCCACCTTGCTTAAGAATTGTCGTCTTGGAGAAAGGAGAAGCTTAAGCCTTGGAACAACAAGGCTTGTGGGACTTCACTCCAAGCTTCCCTCACCACCACCAGGTTCTTCTACAAGTGGGTAAACTTGGCTTGGTCACCCCTTGGTGGCTTATGTTTGCTTGTATGTGTTTATGTGCTTGTATGCCTTATGATAAATTATGTTAGAAATGCTATGCTAGGACTTAGGAGATGATTCTGAAGGGTCCTGTGACCTGGACTAGATAGGATTTTAAGGGTTGGAATATGTGTGAAAAACTCAAGGAGGGTCCATGGACGAAGGGGGAAGGAAATTAAGAAAAACGGAGTTGTAAGTTTCAGCCTCGCCTGGAACGGTGTCGGGTGGTTCCGCAGAGAGTGAATGAGAGGAGTATGTAGAATTGTTGAGCGGTGCTTGGAACGGTGTCGAGTGGTTCTGCGGAGAGTGACTGAGAGTAGTCTAGAGAGTTGTTGAGCGGCACCTGGGATGGTGCTGAGTGGTTCCGTGTATAGTGACTGAGGGGAGTCTGTAGAAAGTTGTTGAGCGGGCACCTGGGATGGTGTTGAAGGGTTCCGCGGAGGATCCCTGGAGTGCTGGGAGGGTTACGTAAAGAGTGCTGAGTGGGCACCAGTAGTGGTGCCGACGGGTTCCGCGGAGGATCCCTGGAGTGTTGAGAGGGTTACGTGAAGAGTGCTGAGTGGGCACTGGTAGTGGAGCTGAGTGGGTTCTGCGGAGGATCCCTGGACTGCTAAGAGGGTTACGTGAAGAGTGCTGAGTGGGCACCAGCAGTAGTGCTGAGTGGGTTCCGCAGAGGTTCCCCGAAGTTGTTGAGTGGTTACAAAGTATGTGTATGATGATGTATGTGGAACATTGCATGTAGAATATGTATGTTAGAAATGGTTACGCTATCATGCATCATGAGAACTAGAGGTCAATCACGTAAAGTTTAAAGAGCATAATTGAACCTTAGGAAATCAGTATGTAGTTATATGATAGTAGGTATCTCTCTTGGCGGAAATGCCTCTCACCAATCCCCACAAAGGTGTGGATTGGTTAATGATGAGGAATGAAAAGAAAGAAAGAAAGGAATGAAAAGAAAGAAAGTAAAGAAAAGATGAATGAGAAAGGGTGACGTCACGCCTATATGTGAAGAAGATTCTTTCTCTGACCATTGATGGCTTGGTTTTGATGAAGACAACTCACATCAACAAAAAGCAAGAAAAAGGCAAAGACACAACCGATGAATTCCAACGATCAACCGATCATCATATTGAAGGTTCAAGTGTTTTTACGTTAGAGTTTAATAGTTAGCACTTGTTTATGATATCATGGTTATTGGCTCATAAGGTTTTCATTCTAATAAGTCTAACACTTTTTCCCAAAGCTAAAATCAATTAGCAACACTTTTCTAAGGTTTGCAACACTTGGAAAACACTGTTGTGTCAGTAATAGATTACTGGATTTCAGTAATTGATTACCAGGTTCAGTAATCGATTATAGGGTTTCAGTAATCGATTACCAGCATCAAAAATGTGAAAATATAACATTTTCTGCATGAGTTATCGATTACCAACTTGCTGTAATCGATTACCAACTCGAGAATTTTGACAATAAGTGGTTTTCATGTGTGTAATCGATTACACACTTATGGTAATCAATTACCACCTCAGAAACTTTCAAAACTGGCATTTGTTGTGTGTGTAATCGATTACACACTCGTGGTAATCGATTACCATCACACATAATTTAAAAATTGGCAGTTACCATGTGTGTAATCGATTACCACCCTTTGCTAATCGATTACATGTTTGAATGGGTGTGTTTTTTCATCAAACAATGCATTGTTTTGCATCTGTATGCATTGACAAAGGTTCATGAACAGGCACCTCTGCCTATATAAGGTTGGAACTCATGCAGAACCAAGACACACTATCAGAACCCCAAACTTCTATCATCATTTACAAGTTCTGATCAAATTTCAAGTTTATTGTCAATCCAAAACACAGAAAGCCCTTAAGCCTTAACTGTTATATCATTTGTGCTTTCTATTCAGGAAAATTTCCAACCCTAAATTTAGGATTGGCAAAGCCATTGTATTACTTCTTCATAGAATTGTGATTGTTGTTATATACCGTAGTGTTCGGTGTGGTTTTGTTAATCGCCGTAGTGTTCGGTGTGGGTGTTCTGATATTCATCGTAGTGTTCGGTGAAAGTACTGTGTAACCAGGGGAACGGGTTTGTTCTCTTGTAGTTGTCGGTGAAAGTGCCTCGGTTGTGAGGTTGGACACAACACAAGTTTACATAGTGGAAAAACCCTACCTCAGAACAGGGGACTGGACGTAGCCTTTGGTTGTTGAAGGTGAACCAGGATAAATTCTCCGGTGTGATCTTTCTTATCCTTACTCCTTTACATTCAGCAATTTACAATTTTTGCTTCTTTAACACTAACATTTATTCGGTTAATTGCTGGGTCTTGTTCTAAATTTGGGGATTAGGGTTTCACATCTTTCAAAGAACCAAAATCTGAGAAAAACAAGAGAAACCTAATTCACCCCCTCTTAGGTTGCTATCTGTAGTTACAATTGGTATCAGAGCGCAAGTTTAGGAAAATTACACCTAAAAGATCCGTAGATGGCATCCTCAAGACCTATGTTGAGTAAAGGGTTGAATGTAAACAGGCCTCCATGCTTTAATGGAGATCATTATGATTTTTGGAAAATCAATATGATGATCTTCATCAAAGCACAAGATTTAGAAGTTTGGAAAACAATTGAAGAAGGTCCTTTCGTGCCTATGCTTACAAATAAAAATAGTAGTGAACCAAAACCCATGAGTGCATGGAGTAATGAAGAGAAAAAGAAAGTGCAGTATGATCTCAAAGCCATGAATTACCTAACCTCAGCCCTAGGTATGGATGAATTCTTTAGAGTCTCTTCATGCAAGACAGGCAAAGAAATTTGGGAAACGCTAGAAGCCACTCACGAGGGTACAGATGAAGTTAAGAAATCCAAATTAAACACTCTTTCGCAAGAATATGAGATGTTAAGAATGCTCCCAGGAGAAAGGATTCTCGATATGCAAAAACGTTTTACTTATCTTATTAACCATCTGTCTGCTCTTGGCAAAAGTTATTCATGTGCAGATTTGAATTTGAAAGTGCTAAGATCATTAACCAGGATATGGCAACCAAAGGTGACGACGATCTCAGAAAAGAAGAGCCTATCCAAGATGACTCTGGCAACTCTATTTGGCAAACTGTAGGAACATGAATTGGAGTTGAATCGTCTGGATCAACACGAACAACAGGAGAAGAATCACAGGTCAATTTCTTTAAAAGCCAAAATTGATTCTAACAAAGATGATTATGATGCAGATTCAGAGGAAGATGAAGGTGACAATATGAATCTTTTGTTTAAAAACCTTGGAAAGTTTTTCAAGAAAAAGGGAATACGGATTTGTCAATCTAAGAGATTCATAAGGAAAAACGACTCACCTTCTCCACAAAAATTCACATGCTTTGAATGTGGAAAACCCGGTCACATCAAGTCCGATTGTCCAAATATTCGAAGAAAGAAGAACAATCTCAAAGATAGATTGGACAACAAGAACAAAAAGGGGAAGAAAGCATATGTGGCATAGGAAGATAATGATATCAGTTATTCATCAGAATCTGAAGATGAAAAATCACATATAGCGTTTATGGCTACAGACAACTCTCTCAATGATGATGAAGAGGTTAGTATTGATAAACTTTCTTATGAAGATTTACAAACTGCTTTTGAATGCTTACATGAAATATGTTTAAATTTTTCAAAAATATATGCTAAAAAGGAAGAATTAAACTTGATTAGATCTATGATAGATAATCAAGTTGCTTGCACTGAGTGTGTTTCTTTGGAATCTAAAGTAGAAAGTTTACAACAAGTAGTTTGCAAGTTTGAAAAGGGTAAGCATGGATTAGATGATATCTTAAGCATGCAAAGAGATACTAAGGATAAAAGTGGATTAGGGTATACTCCTCAAAAGAATCAAAAAGTTGTTAAGAAAACGCTTTTTGTAAAACCTAGTAATCCACACCCCAATATGCATGTAAAAAGAAATTCATCTGAATCTAGACCTAAACACCATGTTATTGGAAATCATCATATGTCAAGAAAAGGTAATTATTATGTGCCTACATCAAAGTTTTATCTTAAGCCAAATAATTACTATGCTTCTAGTTCAAAAAGGTATGTACCAAGAAATAATTATTTGATTCCTAAAAGAAGGAACATATGTAGTTATTGTTGCTTGGAAAGACACACCTTAAATACATGTTATATTAAAAGAAATGGTGTTCCAAGTGGACAACTCAAGTGGGTTGTGAAAGGATCTAACCGACAAGGACACAAAGCACATTGGGTACCCTACCCCCACTTCTAATCTGTTTTGTAGGTATGCATGAGGACAGCAAGTGACTTATGGTATCTTGACAATGGCTGTTCCTCACACATGACTGGTGACAAAACAAAGTTTGCATTCTTGATTTCAAAGAACAAAGGTTATGTGACATACAGTAACAATGAGAGAGGCAAAATCATTGGCATTGGAAGAATAGGTACGCCTCCTCAAACTACTATTGAGAATGTGTTATATGTTGAAAGCCAAGGTCTTAACTTGCTCAGTATTAGTCAATTTTGTGACAAAGGCTTTGTAGTTGGATTTAAAGATGATATTTGTGCGCATAAGGATAAGAAAACCAAAGAAGTTAATTTTCAGGATACAAGCTTAATAAGGTTTTCCTAATATCTTTAGAAGACATATCATATAGAAACACATGTCTTGTTTTGTATACATTGTTGTTCCCTATACCACTGTTTTAAATATTCTATTTGTGGTCATTTTTCTTCTTTTTGATGATGTTAATAGATTACTGGATTTCAGTAATTGATTACCAGGTTCAGTAATCAATTACAGGGTTTCAGTAATCGATTACCAGCATCAAAAATGTGAAAATATAACATTTTCTGCATGAGTAATCGATTACCAACTTGTTGTAATCGATTACCAACTCGAGAATTTTGAAAATAAGTGGTTTTCATGTGTGTAATCGATTACACACTTATGGTAATCAATTACCACCTCAGAAACTTTCAAAACTGGCATTTGTTGTGTGTGTAATCGATTACACACTCGTGGTAATCGATTACCATCACACATAATTTAAAAATTGGCAGTTACCATGTGTGTAATCGATTACCACCCTTTGCTAATCGATTACATGTTCGAATGGGTGTGTTTTTTCATCAAACAATTTGTTGTTTTGCATCTGTATGCATTGGCAAAGGTTCATGAACAGGCACCTCTGCCTATATAAGGTTGGAACTCATGCAGAACCAAGACACACTATCAGAACCCTAAATTCTATCATCATTTACAAGTTCTGCTCAAATTTCAAGTTTATTGTCAATCCAAAACACAGAAAGCCCTTGAGCCTTAACTGTTGACGAGCACCAAAACGTCGTTAGATTTTAGTGCGCGTTCAAATAATAATTTATAAACCAAGTAAACCCCGAAAACGTAGTAAAGGGGGTTAACCTAGGTCGTTTCCCAAAGAAGCAATTTAGAACCAAATCAATATTTAAGTAAATCGGGGGGTTTTGTTTGTTGATAACTTGAAAGCGATTAAGACAATAATAAAGGCAATATCCTGCATACGGCGTTTCGAGATTAAGGATTAATTCTCATCGGTTCATGATTAATTTATCCATGAAAGGAGATGTTGTTTATTAGTTGAAATCTCTAACTAATATGCAATTTACTCAAGAAATTACGATCGTCAATCTCTTAAGCATTTGTTAATACAGGTATTAAAACCAAGATCTTAGCATTAAAACCCGTTTTAATTAAGTACCAATTACTCAACGTAATCAAATCTGATTAGTTCTCCTTTAGTTCCTTAATCATAGTTAAATAAATCATACAATCGTCAAGATTCATTAACTTAGATTTAACCTTAACCATTAACGTGCGATCGCTATGTCATTAATTAAGGTGGAACGAGTCATGAATATTCTTTAAGCGCAAGACCTCAAATTAATCTTAATCTTGAGTTACCGCATGCAAGATATTAAGAAACTACTCCTCCATGGTTGGAGGATTAAAACTCAAAGTAAATAAAGAGAAAGAAAGAGTAGATAAAGAGGAAGGAAAAGTAAATAACAATGGAAAAAGTAAATGATAAGACAAGAGTAAATGAAAATAGAAAGAAATAAAATGAAAGATAAAAGTAAAGGAAAAGAAAATGAAAAGAGTAAATAAACTCAAAGTAAGTAAAGAGAAATAACGAAGTAAATAAAGAAACGGAGAAAAGTAAATAACAATGGAAAATTAAACCAAGTGAAAAGCAAGAAAGAGTAAATAAAGAGAATGAAAGAGTAAAGGGCAAAGAGAAATGAAGCAATAGAACCTGGAATTCAATCGGCAGAACTTCGTTACAAAGCTTTAAAGAAAACAAAGCACTTTAACATAGCCTAAGTGCTTGAAATAAAATGTAAAAAGTGAAGAATATGGAAGGGAAAAGAAGGATTTTTAGGCCTAAGAGACCTTGGGGGAAGGGTGGAACGAGAGGGGAATGAATGCCCCAAAATGCTAGCCTTGGCCCCCTATTTATAGGTGTTTTCAGGGGGAAATCGCTCAGCGTGAGCAGTAACTTCGCTCAGCGATCTGGTCCCCTTTGGCGGCGGACGCGGTTTGCAAGCTGGCGCCAGCTGGCGAAGTTTCTGGAATTCTGGTCGCTCAGCGGATTGGTAATCCCGCTCAGCGAACTGACTTGCACAGCAGTCAGTAAAACTACGATATCTTGAGCTACAGACCCCCAATTGAGGTGATTCAAATTGCCACGTAAAGCTAAGAGATAGAGCTACAACTTTGTAGTTGACATCAAATCGTGATTCAATCTCTATAATGGCTCAAAATCAATGGCAAATTCAGTGTCAGAAATTCTCAGCTCATCTTTTAACCAAATCTTTTTGGATTTGAATTTGATCTTGCATTCGTTGGTCCAAATCTTCTCTTCACATCTTCAATGATCCTCTTGAACCTTTATTCCTAAAATTTTATAATAGAAAACTCCAAGAGAAATATTAAATACTTAAAGTAAAAATAATGCTTAATCTTACCTATTTCTTAATTTCTTTCAAAAGAGGACAATGTGTAAAAACATATGGAATGAGTATTAAACCTACACATTTTAGCATGCATTTGCTCACTTATGGAGTATGTGCCGTAGGGGGCAGTTCGAGTGGTGGTAACTAAAAGGCTAGAAGAGGGAATGATGGGAGTAATGGAATAAACAGGGGGAATTTAGGTAGACTGACAGGCTCAACCAGCACCTCTACCATCCGGAATGTCTCCAAAAATTCTTTTTCTAACTGAAGCCCATCAGCGGACTTAGGTTTGGGACCTTTGTGTGGAAAGGGAAGTGGGACAGGTGCTTCTCCTTTCTGCATGGGTTCCGGACACCTGTTAGATTCCTTAGTTTGCCTCGAGCCTTCTGCTCCAGTGTTACCGTCAGAGTTTTCTTTTCTGGCTTTTCTTTCAGGTTCCTTCTCGTCAACATAGCCGCCAAGGCCTTCAGAATCTTCAACCTGTGGTGCAATTGCTCTAGGGTTTGGAACAGTCTGCGAGGGAAGATGAGACAAGCTTCTCGGTTGTGACTGCTTGTTTGACTGGATTTCGTTCTGTATTGCTAACAACACAGCCTCGTACTTCTTCTGGGAAGCCTGCATATCCTGCATCATTTTAAACATATCTTGTAACATAGAACTTTCAGGTGCAGGGGTAGCTTGTGGAAGTTGTGGAGAGGGATGGTAATATATGGGCTCTGGTGAATAAGGATATGGTGGGTGTGAGTCATATGGGTATGGTTGAGGTTCATGTGGTAGTGGTAGATGTGTTTTGGTATGGTAAGGCTCGGGGTACTGTTGGTAGGGATAGAATGATGAAGTCATCACCCCATAATGGCTCAAGTAGTCTTCCCATTCTTGTTCAGATAGCTCGGAAAAATTGTGGGGCAATGTCTGCAATATCTCCCAAATGATGTCCTCAGGTAAACTTTCCAGTTCCTCTTTCCTCCGGTGATACCTCTGTTGAACACTATCAAAATCCGCTCCATTACCTGAAAAGCAAGGAACACTAGACCACTGCGAACTAGAGAAATTGTTAGAGTACATGATAGCACATTTTAGGGACTAAATTAAACGACAAAAAGGAAAAAGAAATGGAGAGAGAAGAAAAGAGTTTGGCTAAATTGCTTCCCCGGCAACGGCGCCAAATTTGACGAGCACCAAAACGTCGTTAGATTTTAGTGCGCGATCAAATAATAATTTATAAACCAAGTAAACCCCGAGAACGTAGTAAAGGGGGTTAACCTAGGTCGTTTCCCAAAGAAGCAATTTAGAACCAAATCAATAGTTAAGTAAATCGGGGGGGTTTTTTTGTTAAATTTAAAAATGAGTAAACGAGAATAAGACAACAATAATAAAAGCAATATCCTGCATACGGCGTTCAAGATTAAGGATTAATTCTCATCGGTTCCTGATTAATTTATTCATGAAAGGAGATGTTGTTTATTAGTTGAAATCTCTAACTAATATGCAATTTACTCAAGAAATTACGATCGTCAATTCCTTAAGCATTTGTTAATACAGGTATTAAAACCAAGATCTCAGCATTAAAACCCATATTAATTAATTACCAATTGCACAACGTAATCAAATCTGATTAGTTCTCTTTTAGTTCCTTAATCACAGTTAAATAAATCATGCAATCGTCAAGATTCATTAACTTAGATTTATCCTTAACCATTAACGTGCAATCGCTATGTCATTAATTAAGGTGGAACGAGTCATGAATATTCTTTAAGCGCAAGACCTCAAATTAATCTTAATCTTGAGTTACCGCGTGCAAGATATTAAGAAGTTACTCCTCCATGGTTGGAGGATTAAAACTCAAAGTAAATAAAGAGAAAGAAAGAGTAAATAAAAAGGGAAAGGAAAATTAAATGACAATGGAAAGAGTAAATGATAAGGGAAAAGTAAATGACAATAGAAGAAATAAATGAAAGATAAAAGTAAAGGAAAAGGAAATGGAACGAGTAAATAAACTTAACGTAAATAAAGAGAAACAAAGAAGAAAATAAAGAAACGGAAGGATGTAAATAGCAATGGAAGATTAAAACAAATGAAAAGCAAGGAAAAGTAAATGAAGAGAATAAAAGAGTAAAAGGGCAAAGAGAAATTAACAATAGAACCTGGAATGAGTTCGGCAGCACTTCGTTACAAAATTTTAACTAAAACAAAGCACTTTAGCATAGCCTAAGTGCCTTGAAATAAAATGGAAAAAGTGAAAAATATGGATGGAAAAGAAGGGTTCTTAGGCCTAGGAGACATTGGGGGAGGGGTGGAAGAGAATGGAAAGGAATGCCCTAAATGCTAGCTTTGGCCCCCTATTTATAGGTGTTTTCTGGGGGAAAATCGCTCAGCCATTTAGGGAAATCGCTCAGCGATTTGGCGGTGGACGCGGTTTGACAGCTGGTGCCAGCTGGCGAATTTTCTGGAAGCTGATTCGCTCAGCGGATTGGTACTCCCGCTCAGCGAACTGACTTGCACAGCAGTCAGTAAAACTGCGATATCTTGAGCTACGGACCTCCGATTGAGGTGATTCAAATTGCCACTTAAAGGTAAGAGATAGAGATACAACTTTTTAGTTGATACCAAATCGAGATTCAATCTCTATCATGGCTCAAAATCAATGGAAAAGTCAGTGTCAGAAATTCTCAGCTCATCTTTTAACCAAATCTTTTTGGAATTGAATTTGATCTTGCATTCCTTGGTCCAAATCTTCTCTTCACATCTTCATTGATCCTCCTAGACACTCATTCCCTGTAATTCAAAATAGAAAAACTACAAAAGAAATATTACATTCGAAGAGAATTAATACCTTATTTTGCCGTTTTCCTTAATTTCTCTCAAAAGAGGACAATGTGTAAAAACGTATTGATTAAGTATTAAACCTACACATTTTAGTATACATTTGCTCACTTATAGAGTAATAACTTAGGGTATAAAATTGACTTATCAGTAATCGATTACACACTTATGGTAATCAATTACCACCTCAAAAACTTTCAAAATTGGCATTTGTTGTGTGTGTAATCGATTACACACTCGTGGTAATTGTTAAATGCCCAAAATACGCAATTTTGATCATTTTAAAAGGCATTTAATTGTTTATGTTTCAAAGAATTATCTAATGAATTCCCCAATTTTTGTGGGATATTAACATATTTTGAAGATGGATGCAAGTAGCTTAATTGAGGAATAATCCCATGAAGAATGGAGGAAAATGGCAGAATTGGAAAAGAGCTTAAAAGTGAAGAATCTGGCGACAGGACCGCTCAGCGAAGAACAACCCATCGCTCAGCGACAAAGGGCTAATCGCTCAGCGGTACCAGCCTTATCGCTCAGCGATTTAGTGTCGGCAGCAACTTGCACGCGGCGCAATCATTGTGCCAGCTGGAACCAGCCTGGCGCCGCCTGCCACGTCAGCACCGCCCTGCAAAAGCTGACGAGCATTTAATGAAGATGCGTAAAAGTACAGCCGCTCAGTGATAACAAGCTAACCGCTCAGCGATGGTATAAAAATCGCTGAGCGCAAGACCGCAAGCTTGCCTTATAAATAGGACGGCCGAGCCCCACTTCAAGGCATCCCCTTTCCCAACCATTCTTTCCCTTTTTACACCACAAACTTCATATTTCCTTTGTAGTTTAGTTTAGGTTAGATTAGGAACAAAGACGAGGCTTGTGAAGGAGCCGAGAGATCGAGGAAGCTCGGCGAAGCCATGGCCATGATAGCGTGAGTACGTGTCATGGTAAGTGCCTAAACCTTGCCTCCAAGATACTCTTGTAAGATGGATTCCTAATCCTCTTTTTGTTGGGATTTTGATCGCTATTGTACTTTACTTGTATCCATGTAACTATTACATATGAATCTATCCTTTTTCTATGATTTGCTTGAATGGTTTTACGCTTAATGCTAGTCTTTGTTTAATGTCTTGA
The DNA here is from genome assembly GCA_003254905.1 of Nissolia schottii. Lineage (NCBI taxonomy): Eukaryota > Viridiplantae > Streptophyta > Magnoliopsida > Fabales > Fabaceae > Nissolia > Nissolia schottii. The sequence continues at coordinate 30,289 of QANU01016049.1, forward strand.
TTCTTGATTTGGATTTAGTTGTATGAACGACAGTTATACTAATTAATCCATAACCAAGTTAAGATCAACATCATTATGCTTAACTAGATTCTAGGGTTGAACGTTGTGAACGAGAGTTACAATTATTAGTGTTGGAACTAAACCATTTCATCTAATCTTGTTGCCATAACTGGAATAAAGATTAGCCGTTTTAATATCTGGATTAATGCTGTGTACTTTGTTAAGCTCGTGTACAAAAGTGACAGATTAACAAAGGAAACCTGTGATCTTGTCATGCGCGAAGGTGATGACAAGTTAAGAACTGGTGGCGGGCAATCAATTGATAGTTTTATGTAATAAGTAACTGGATGCATGAAACTATGATGTGATTAAAATTCCCAACAAGCTCCGGAACTACCTCTAATTTGTTTCATATTTACTTTTATGCTTTTTATTTACTTATTTAGTTTAGTAAAACAAATTATCAAAACCTTCACTCCATTGTTTAATTAAACGAACTCAAGAACGGTATTTTTGCAACTCTCTGTGGATTTGACTATACCTGACTATACTGCAATTGGATCCCTTGTGGATCTGAAAGCCGTAAAGTAGGTATAAATTTAATTTGAACGACAAAAGCGCACAGAAGCTTTCGACGAGCTTGGCATGGTTGTGACAAAACCTAAGTTGTGTCAAGATCCGAGAAAGTGGTTAAAAAGGCTTTCAACAAAATTTGGCGCCGTTGCCGGGGAGTTGCGTCAAAACTGTATAGCTTGAGTTTTGTTTAGTTAAACAATTGTGAATATTTGTAATATAGTGTATAGTTCTTATTATTTTATAAACTCTTTTGTTATTTTGTGAACTCTTGTTTTAATCTTATTTGGCTAGTGTGGATTTTTCTTAGCAATTGCGAGGTATGACTTCAAAAGAACCATTGTTATTTGATCCTGAGATTGAGGCTACTTCGAGGAAGAACAGGAAAAAGAAGAAAAAGCATTTAAACAAAGAATGAGAGGAACAGGAGACAACATCATCAACTTCTTCAACCAATCAAGAAGAAACCATGGCCGAAACAACTGGAGCTGGTGGTAATTCTGGAGCTGGTAACACAACTAGAGCCAGTGATAATAGGGGATTTGTAAATTTTACCCCTAGAAACATTATAAGGATGAGCAGGATTACTGGAGCTCAAAGACAACCTCAGATGCAACCTGGTTTGGTTCAATTGTTATATGCTAACCCTTTTGCAGGTTTGGATCATGAGGATCCATATGCTCATCTAACAAAATTCTATGAACTCTGTGGGACCGTGGGAATGTCCGAGGCCGACGAAGAATCGATCTTTATAAGGTTGTTTCCCCTAACCTTGATAGGCAAAGCTAAGGTGTAACGACCCGATTTTTTCGTGTACGAAAAACCGCGGGTTAGCCGTCGTAGAAAATCGAAAAGTAATTCGAGGATCCCGAAGGGAGAGTTTAACCGGTAAAACCTGTGAACCAGTGGCCAGAGTTAGGTTGTGCTGTCCGAGAAATTTTCCAGTGCATCCGGGAGAGTTTCGACTCAAACAGAAGTCATTTCGGATACCAAGAAACGCTTGTGGGATTTTTGCAGTTGATAGAACGGTTAAAAGTCTTCGAGTGGTAGCTCCCGGGTCGAAGGGAAAAAATCATGGGTCACGACGGTATGCCCGGAATATTTTTAGGGCAACCGAGGCGGGAGAAATTGGTGGAAACGTGATCGAATCAGATCAAATTAACCCTGGAGGGAAGTTATCTCCCATAGGAGATATTTACCCTCAGTAACTTGTAAATAATAATAATAATAATAAAAGATAAAAAGAAAAGGAAAAAGAGAAAAGAAAAGAAGAAAAAGAAAATAAGAAAAAGAAATTAAGAAAAGGGAAAAAGGCTTAGGCTATAAATAGCCACCTCAGAACGTCATTTTCATTTCCTTTTCAAACAACAGAGGTCCCACTCAGGCACATCGCGGAAGCGCTTTCGGACTCCGGAAAAATTGTGGGAACTCACCTTCGCGAAGGGAAAGTTCTCTACTCCAACTTCACCGGACCGGAATCTCCATCCGATGTGGGTAACTCTAAGCCCACTGTCTATGTGGTTTGTTTAATGATTGTTTAAATGCATTTCTGTGTATGTGAATGAAAAACTGTTTTACAAAAACTACGAGAAATGAGTTAGGGAAGCTAGATTTTGAGGATTTTGAGGTTTGGAGATCATAACTGTATGGATTGGATCACTGTAGAAACGAAAAATGTTACGCAGAGCAAACCCCGGAGAATTTGCTCTCTAGGGCGATTTTTTTACTGTAGCAATCGATTGAATTCCCACGGATTCGAATGAAAGAAGATTTTGGATTTCAATCGAATACTTGAGGATTTCACTCGAATGCAAGACCGCGACGGATTTCAATCGAATACTTGAGGATTTCAATCGAATGAAACCCCGAGAAGGATTTCAGCCGATTGAATCCCTAAGGGATTCGATTGAAAGAAGCAATCGAATGCATAGTCCTTAAGCATTCGAATGCCTACTGAAAACTTATGATTTTAAAGGTTCTATGGAATCCAAACTGCATGGTTATGTATGATTTGGTGTAATTTGAGTATGCATCATGAGGAAAGGCCGTCGTAAGAGTTAGGACGACCTTAGATAATTAGACGTCTCCGCTAAAATTAAACGAAGATCATAATTGAACCCTAAGAAATCAAGAAAGGTTAGGAAGGTCCTGACCCCAGTTGGTGCGGTAGACCAAGTTAAGGAGTCTAGTTATATGCTTAGGAATCCCTACTCTCTTAGCAAAGTCGTACAGACACGCCCCTTGCCAATTCAGCAAGACGAATTGGTTACGAGCAACGTAGGTAAAGAGACCTGACTACGATATGTGAAACGGGCATAGGCCCACACATGTAAAACAGGCATAGGTCTGTATAAATGAAAAGATGACTAGGGGGCCCCACTAAAAGAGAAAAAGAGAAATTGATCGAGCCATAAGGCCGGTCAAAGCGTGTCCACGCCTGATCATTCATAGGTCTGATCTCTCGCCATGCCACAGGGGATGGTTTCACTAATTGTATTCGATGTTTACCTCCTATGAGCCTTACGTGGTTAGCTACCACACCGGTAAAGAGCGCCGCTGGGTCGATGTAATAGTGACAAAAAGAGGTTGTAGGCCGAGGCCACGGCTACGAAGGTGTAAAGACTAAGTAGGACGCAGCCACAGAGCGCGTTAGAGATTCCCAGTTCCCTCACGCACTATGTACTTGAATGTATGATCTGATGAATGATGATAAATACGTATATATACTTGTTTAAGCATTATGTATAACTGCTCATGCATTATGTATCGTCAAGGGAATGTCCCGAGACGACTAGTATGTCTTCAGTAGTAACGAAATGTTAATAAGCACGGAGCCTAAGTAATGACAAGATTAGTAACCAATCACCTAGTAAAGTAGATAAAGCTACTTAGGGTGTAGGTACAAGATAATAACTATTAGGACTTAGTATTGCATGAAACTTAGAGGTCTTCCTGAGTGGCTGGAGAATGCCCGAGTAACTGAATTATAGTAGCCACGTAGAGTTTCCACTAAGAACGCAGTCGTTCTTACCCCCACTCGTGTATGGCTCCAGTTGACTAGCATGTCGTCGTCACCGCCCAAGGATGTCTGGCTGTTCACGTGCTCTCGGCAGCGCAATTACTGGACCTATACTTTATTGGAGACCAGTACGTTCGCCCCTGCGAACTTCCCGGGAGAGAGTCCTGAGCAGGCACGCCGCAGACTTCGTGGGCCAGGGTCATCGCCCATGCGCCCGATTTGGATAGACGATCATCCAGGTAGCAGCTCGCGCGATCCGATTCACGTCGACGGAGAAGATGTTCCTTCATCGCCGAGGCCAGAGCCGTCGCCGAGGCCAGAGCCACCGCTGAGGCCCGACCCAGAGACGGAGCCAGAGCCAGTTACACCTCCGGTTCGAGGACGAGGCATACGCACCACCGCCCGCAAGAGCGTCCGTCCAGTGCGACCCCGCAGGTGCGCGCCCCGTGAGTTCACCGCCGTGACAGGAATCTCGAGTGAGGATGAGATAGATCCCGCAGAGTTGGAGGAGGATTCTGATGAGTAGGGTACCAGGACGCCGCCAGAGATGCAGCCACCAGAGATGCAGCCATAGGAGTGTGTAGTACACGAAATGAGTAGTACTCATCCGTGTACGTAGGTTTAGTTTGTTTATCGTAGTGTATATAGGCATGATTGTATATATATAGGTATGAACTGATGTAGAACATGTATGTCCACCGTAGGACAAGGATGCTGGTTATTATAAAAATGTATAATTATGTGTGTGTTGTCTGTGGGCCGTATGTGTATTTTCTTCGGGTACTCGCCGTACGCCAGGTATGTACTCGTGCTTCCTTATTTTCTTTTACGATACACTTATGCGATGTATGATGCGTATGGCTCGGTATTTTCATAACATGATTAAAAGAAGTTTTAAATTGGCCCATTATTTTTGTAAACCCTAATTTTATACCGTGATATAGAGTCATAAAGGTTCGCAACACCAGAGGGCAAGCACCTAGCCGGAAAGTCTATGGCTTAAGCATAGGCCTACGGGTTAAGGCGTTTCATTTGGTATCAGAGCAGTTTGGTCCAATGGAGCCTGAGGACTGAGTCGCGCTATGCTTTCGGGCATGAATTCGGTGCACGCTCGACGAGCTGAGATGTGCTGAGTCATTGAACATCAGTTCCTCCGAGGCTGATCACCCCAGGGTCCGCAAATGTCCATTGAGGCAGCCGTGTCGCCTGGAAGGGATGTCGAACGACGTCAATTACGTTGCTAGGTTTTTGCAGGGTTACTTAAGGAACAGAAGTGCGAGGAACGAGGTAAGTACCGGATCGGTGGATGACTCGAATTAGGCCAGCAAGGCGGTAGAAGGAGAAAAGTCAGGCAGAGAGAGGAATTGGGGACCTTTAGGGTGCAAGGATAGCCGGGGATCGAGATGGAAAGGTGCCCCAAGCATTTAAAAGAAAATTCCAGGATTCACTCGAATGCATCATTCGAATGCTTGAGATGCATTCGAATGCTAGCAGAAGGCGCATTCGAATGATAGCAGCAAAGTGGTCCAAATTGCAGTACACTTTGCGATTCTGCATTCTGTGACGCTCCGACGCTTCCCCACGTCAGTCCTAATGGTTGAGGGGGATTGAAAGGCAATGGGGTCGATGGCTAACCCCTCCGATTTCTCGAATTCACCCCTTGACGGGAGAAATTGCTCGTTATGGATTTTGGCCCGTTCAAAGGTGATTTTGATCGAAACTCCCAATCCCACTTCACCAACTAGTTGGCCCAGGTGCAAGGAAGGTCTTAGACATGACCCCGAGCCAATATGGCTAGTTCCTTGACATATGCCCCGTAAAACCCCGTAATGAGGTAAAACCCCACTTATGAGCACGATTTCTGCACGCTTGGTTAATTCTACCTATGCGACTTCCATTCCACCTCTAATGGGTACATGGAGACCAGCCAAGGGTGAGCCGAGAGTTGCTGCCCTGTAAAATGACTATTTTACCCTTGTCCTCTAAACGGAAGGGAATACCCCCTTAGCTTGGCATTTCCTTTCATTTTGGTTAACCGTGATTTATATTCTCATGCCCGCACCCAAGATGCTATCCTTAGGTATCGATGGAGCGTGGTACGCTGTCCAAAATCTTAAATTAACCCTTCTTGGACCAAATTGCCCTTGATGGGTGTAAGGGAATTGCGAAGCCTACATGCAACTAAAGCTTGATAAGACTTAAATAATTTGCAACAAAACATAAAATTTGTATTAATAATTTAGCCGCTAGGTTACAAAATGTAGGAGCCAACCGGACCAATTACACCAAAATTCCCAAAATACCCCTAACCTTAATACTTACAAGTTATCCGATAAGTAACCTATATATATAATCCTATACTGCCTATCCTAGTAGCTCTAAGGAATCTACTCCGCATCCTCAGTGTCTAGAGCCGGATCATCCTCCATAGCGGCCGAAGCAGGGCCTAAAGGTGGAATGCCGCTTGTGGAACCTCCTGAACGCACCCAGCCTAGGTGCGCGTAGACGGCATCATAGTCCTGACCTAACCGGAGCATGTTATGGTCAGTCTGGGTCGCCATCCGCTCCAGGCGATCGGCCTGTGCCACTAGCCGCTCGAGATGGCCCGTGTGCACGTCCAGCTGCGCGAGCCGGTCGAGACGAGACAAACCCACGCTGAGAGAGTCTAGCCGGCTCATCACCAAGTCCATCTGAGACTATGAGAGACCAGGAGCAGCTGTAGGCTTCGCCGAGGTCGAGGCAGCAGCCGCAAGATCAACGGGAGAGGATGGAGCGGAAGTTGAAGAGGGTGCAGTCCTTTTCCTTGTACGACTACCCTGAGGCACGGTGTAGACCAGCTGATGGGCGTTGTTCAGGGAGATGTGCATCTTGGCTAAGCAGCCAGAGTCCACCTTCCAAGTAACCTTGGGAGACCACTTCAATTCCCGTGCAAACAAGAAACAACGGTCAAAGGTATGAGATTAGGCATGCATTCAAAACGGTTCATAAACCAAAGTCAAAGGCAGAAAGGAAAAGACAAATAATAGAGATACTTACCCTCGAGAGGCACCTGGAAGTACTGGAGGATCTCAGTGACCTGAACGCCATAAGCAAGTGCATTGCCTCGAATTTGCGCTTGCCTCATATGCTGCATGACGTAGAGGGCCCAGTTGATCTCATGGTGCTCGGCGAGGGCCCATAGCACCAAGCAGTCGTCGCAGGTCATCACCGCGTGGTTCCCGTTCCGTGGAATGAGGGTGTGAGTGAGCAGGTAGTGGTAGACCCTCTGCTCTATGGGCAGGCCACTCACTTGCGGCCTATTCTTCGCACTCGTGAGGCCGGAATGGCGAATGGTACACAAAGCCATGTCCTCCACGAACGGAAGGCCAACGGAGTTAAAAGCCCACTCCGACAAGCTCGAAGCGAGGTCATTCCCCACATAAAGAAGCTCCAGGACGGCTCTGAATTGCTCCAAAGATATCTCTATCAGCACACCACACACCTCCGATGTCAGCACATTGTCCGTGACGTGCATGTTGCTATAAAAGACTCGGACGAGATGCGGGTACACAGGGTGATTGAAGCACAAAAACTCCAGGAGCTCAGCAGCGTCCAGGTAAGCTACAATCTCCTCCGACACCTCTTCAAACGTGGCTCAATCAAAAAATTTTGGTTCCATGATCGTCCGCTCCTTGAAGTTGGCTTCAAAGTTCCGCCATTGGGCTTCGGTAGAGAACCAATGGGGGATGTTGGGTGGAGAGGAAGGCCCAGGGTTCTTAGACCTTGAGGGACGGCCAGAGCGTTAGCTCATGGTGGCAGGAGCGGTGGTCTCGAAATGGAAGAGGGAGGAAGGTGAGAGATTCGGGTAGGGAGTAAGGGGGCAAGGAATGTAAGGAAATGAGAAAGGAGGAGGAACGGGAAAGCCAAGGAACAAGAGGGAGAGTGAAAACTTGCAAGCAATTGAAGTAGGAAGGGGCGAAAATTGGTTCTAGCTCTACTAGGGTTTCAAGTGAGAGGAGAGGAAATGAGTGAAAATGAGAGAAGAGGGAAGAAAAAGCGTTTAAAACAGCTTCAGGTCGCAGTTCATTCGAATGCAATTCGAAGTTCAATCGAATCCGAAAAGCATTCGAATGTGGTAATCGATTGCTTGATGAACTCTGCAATTCAATCGAGTGAATTACAGTTAGGGATTCGAATGTAGTCCTGTGGATGAGATTTTAGGGTTTCTAATCTCTCCTCAGAGGTCTCGAGTAACGAGGAGTACCGAGTGCGTCTCAAAACCCTAATTCCCGCAGCCTCAGCCTAGGAAACGCGACGACGTCCAAATTTCGGGGACGAAATTTCAAATAAGGGGGTAGAATGTGACGACCCGATTTTTCCGTGTACGGAAAGCCGCGGGTTAGCCGTCGTGGAAAATTGAAAAGTAATTTGAGGACCCTGAAGGGAGAGTTTAACCGGTAAAACCTGCCACCCAGTGGCCAGAGTTAGGTTGTGCTGTCCGGGAAATTTTCCAGTACATCCGGGAGAGTTTCGACTCAAACGGAAGTCATTTCAGATACCGGGAAATGCTTGTGGGATTTTTGCAGTCGATAGAACGGTCAAAAGTCTCCGAGTGGTAGCTCCCGGGTCGAAGGGAAAAATTCATGGGTCACGACGGTATGCCCAAAATATTTTTAGGGCAACTGAGGCGGGAGAAATTGGTGGAAACGCGATCGAACCAGATAAAATTGACCCTGGAGGGAAGTTATCTCCCATAGGAGATATTTACCCTCAGCAACTTGTAAATAATAATAATAATAATAAAAGATAAAAAGAAAAGGAAAAAGAGAAAAGAAAAGAAGAAAAAGAAAAAGAAAATAAGGAAAAGAAATTAAGAAAAGGGAAAAAGGCTCAGGCTATAAATAGCCACCTCAGAACGTCATTTTCATTTCCCTTTCAAACAATAGAGGTCCCACTCAAGCACATCGCAGAAGCGCTTTCGGACTCCAGAAAATTTGTGGGAACACACCATCGCGAAGGGAAAGTTCTCTACTCCAACTTCACTGGACCGGAATCTCCATCCGATGTGGGTAACTCTAAGTCCACTGTCTATGTGGTTTGTTTAATGATTGTTTAAATGCATTTCTGTGTATGTGAATGAAAAACTGTTTTACAAAAACTATGAGAAATGAGTTAGGGAAGCTAGATTTAGAGGATTTTGAGGTTTGGAGATCATAACTGTATGGATTGGATCACTGTAAAAACGAAAAATGTTACGCGGAGCAAACCCCGGAGAATTTGCTCCCTGGGGCGATTTTTTTACTGTAGCAATCGATTGAATTCCCATGGATTCGAATGAAAGAAGATTTTGGATTTCAATCGAATACTTGGGGATTTCACTCGAATGCAAGACGCGACGGATTTCAATCGAATACTTGAGGATTTCAAGCGAATGAAACCCCGAGGAGGATTTCAGCCGATTGAATCCCTAAGGGATTCGATTGAAAGAAGCAATCGAATGCACAGTCCTTAAGCATTCGAATGCCTACTGAAAACTTATGATTTTAAAGGTTCTATGGAATCCAAACTGCATGGTTATGTATGATTTGGTGTAATTTGAGTATGCATCATGAGGAAAGGCCGTCGTAAGAGTTAGGACGACCTTAGATAATTAGACGTCTCCGCTAAAATTAAACGAAGATCATAATTGAACCCTAAGAAATCAAGAAAGGTTAGGAAGGTCCTGACCCCAGTTGGTGCGGTAGACCAAGTTAAGGAGTCTAGTTATATGCTTAGGAATCCCTACTCTCTTGGCAAAGTCGTACAGACACGCCCCTTGCCAATTCAGCAAGACGAATTGGTTACGAGCAACGCAGGTAAAGAGACCTGACTACGATATGTGAAACGGGCATAGGCCCACACATGTAAAACAGGCATAGGTCTGTATAAATGAAAAGATGACTAGGGGGCCCCACTAAAAGAGAAAAAGAGAAACGGATCGAGCCATAGGGCCCGTCAAAGCGTGTCCACGCCTGATCATTCATAGGTCTGATCCCTCGCCATGCCACAGGGGATGGTTGCACTAATTGTATTCGATGTTTACCTCCTATGAGCCTTACGTGGTTAGCTACCACACCGGTAAAGAGCGCCGCCGGGTCGATGCAATAGTGACAAAAAGAGGTTGTAAGCCGAGGCCACGGCTACAAAGGTGTAAGGACTAAGTAGGACGCAGGCACAGAGCGCGTAAGAGATTCCAGTTCCCTCATGCACTATGTACTTGAATGTATGATCTGATGAATGATGATAAATACGTATATATACTTGTTTAAGCATTATGTATAACTGCTCATGCATTATGTATCGTCAAGGGAACGTCCCGAGACGACTAGTATGTCTTCAGTAGTAACGAAATGTTAATAAGCACAGAGCTTAAGTAATGACAAGATTAGTAACCAATCACCTAGTAAAGTAGATAAAGCTGCTCAGGGTGTAGGTACAAGATAATAACTAGTAGGACTTAGTATTGCATGAAACTTAGAGGTCTTCCTGAGTGGCTGGAGAATGCCCGAGTAACTGAATTATAGTAGCCACGTAGAGTTTCCACTAAGAACGCAGTCGTTCTTACCCCCACTCGTGGATGGCTCCAGCTGACCAGCATGTCGTCGCCGCCGCCCAAGGATGTCTGGCTGTTCACGCGCTCTCGGTAGCACAATTACCGGACCTATACTTTATTGGAGACCAGTACGTTCGACCCTGCGAACTTCCCGGGAGAGAGTCCTGAGCAGGCACGCCGCAGACTTCGCGGGCCAGGGTCATCGCCCATGCGCCCGATTTGGATAGATGATCGTGCAGGCAGCAGCTCGCGTGATCCGATTCACGTCGACGGAGAGGATGTTCCTCCATTGCCGAGGCCAGAGCCGTCACCGAGACCAGAGCCACCGCTGAGGCCTGACCCAGAGACGGAGCCAGAGCCAGTTACACCTCCGGTTCGAGGATGAGGCATACGCACCACCGCCTGCAAGAGCGTCCGTCCAGTGTGACCCCGCAGGTGTGCGCCCCGCGAGTTCACCACTGTGACAGTGATCTCGAACGAGGACGAGATAGATCCCGCAGAGTTGGAGGAGGATTTCGATGAGTAGGGTACCAGGACGCTGCCAGAGATGCAGCCATAGGAGTGTGTAGTACACGAAATGAGTAGTACTCATCCGTGTACATAGGTTTAGTTTGTTTATCGTAGCGTATATAGGCATGATTGTATATATATAGGTATGAACTGATGCAGAACATGTATGTCCACCGTAGGACAAGGATGCTGGTTATTATAAAAATGTATAATTATGTGTGTGTTGTCTGTGGGCCGTATGTGTATTTTCTTCGGGTACTCGCCGTACGCCAGGTATGTACTCGTGCTTCCTTATTTTCTTTTACGATACACTTGTGCGATGTATGATGCGTATGGCTCGGTATTTTCATAACATGATTAAAAGAAGTTTTAAATTGGCCCATTATTTTTGTAAACCCTAATTTTATACCTCGCAACACCAGAGGGAAAGCACCTAGCCGGAAAGTCTGTGGCTTAAGCATAGGCCTACGGGTTATGGCGTTTCGTAAGGATTGGTTGCTGGATCAGCCACAAAATATCTTGTCAAACTGGGATCAACTGGAGGAAAAGTTTTGTGCCAGGTACTTTTCTCAGTCTAAATTTATGAATTTGAAAACTGCTATTGCTACATTTGTGCAGGCTCCGGGAGAAAGTCTCTGTGAAGCCTGGGAAAGATACAAATCTATGTTGAGAAAGTGCCCGAATCATGGGTTTGATGTACGCACAAAAATCCACATCTTTCACAACGGACTTCAACAACAGCACAAACTGATGCTGGATGCTGCTGCCGGTGGACAAATCATGTCCAAGACACCGGAAGAAGCTATCTCCATTATTGATTCCATGGCCTTGACCGACCAACAAGGCCAGTATAATAGAGGTCCTAGGAGAGGAGGAGTGCTTGAGTTGGGACCCAACGATGCCATCCTTGCCCAACACAAGCAACTCCAACAACAGGTGGACAAGGTGAAAAAGGCCATAAGCGAGCTGCCAAAACAAATTAGAGAGGCCCGCGATACAAAAAGGCAACAGGTATTTTTCTGTGAAATTTGTAATGGCGATCACCCGTCCAATGTCTGTCATTTCAGGGAAGAGGAGGTGCACGTCCTTGAGAACCAGCCGCGGCCACCCTATCTGAACAATTTCCAAAGGGGGCGAATCAAAATTTTAATCAGCCATGGAGGCAAGAAGGCGGACCATCTCTCAGAGCTCCATCACAGCCATACCAACCACCCCGCCCGTATCAGAACCAGCCTCCCATGCATCCAAGCTCCAAAATAGAGGAAACGTTTAATCAATTTATGCAACAATCAATGATAAATCAAAAGAACAACGAAGCCTCTATTAGGAACTTGGAGACACAATTGGGACAATTGGCTACTGATATAGCTGAGCTGAAAAAGAAAAGATTCACGGCCAATCCGGAGCTTAATCCTAAGGACTCTTGCCATGGGAGAAGAACTGATGATGAGGAGGAGAGCTAGAAAGAGAAATGCGTCGGGCTAACGACGTTAAACTAAGCGCTGTCTGGGAGGCAACCCAGAGTTTTTTGTGAGTTTTTATTATTAGTTTATTTTAAGGTTAATTAATTTAAGGTGTTAAGAACATATTTTTAATATGGTGAAAAAGAAATAAACGGTTTCTTAAATCATGTAATTAGGTTGAAATTTAAATGCTAATCATTTTCACTTAAACTAAACTTGAAGCATTTTGATTTCTAAACCTAATAACAAGATTTAAACCTTTTAAGCAATTGTTTGAAAAAGTTGTACATGAGTTAATTGAAAAAGGATTCTTACTTGGTTAAGAAATGAAAATAAATTTTAAAGAAAAGAATCTTTCTAAAAAGTACCTTAAGATGTCTTATTTTGAATCCTTAAAATCATTGTGGGAAATTCTGTCTACATTAAGCGGGAACTTCTGTCCGCTGTTGTAGGAAATTCTGTCTACAACAAGGATTCAAAATAAAAACACAATCTCTAATGCTACTTGGAAGAAAGGAAATTGTCTTTGATTGTTTTTGCAGGCCGGAAAACAACCAATGGAATTTCCTAACAACATCAAAAGAGAGACACACTTCTGGAGGACGAAGAGCATGATTCCTCATGGAGGATGAGCCTCTATCTCCTCAAAACATTGAAGCAAGATGAAGTAGCTTGAACAACACAGAGAAACTACATCAATAATGCTGCTCCAAGACATTCACCATGAACAGGGAGCATTTTAATTAATTAATTACCTTAGTTAGTTAATACGTGTTTAAAAGACTTGTTTGTTTGAAAACAAAGTAGTAGTTTATTTTACTTGGTTTGATGCATGAACATAACCCATCATGAATTGACTTGTTTCAATATCTATAATAGATCTTATGATTCATGCATAGATACCATGAACATGTTCATATGCATTTCTACCTGATTGCATAAACATAACCTAGGAAATGTTTTGAAATCAAGGAAATTAAACCCTAAACCTTTGTGAGGGAGTGAGCCATATACTTAATGAGATAGAGAGAATCACCATTGTTTTGCACAATTGAATTTGTTTGAGTCTCTAATTTTGATAAATTGTATGGGAATAATAGGAGATGATCAAGGCATTTTGTTCTTTAGATTTTAAACCCACTTGGCCAAATAAAGCCCACCATAAATTAGGAACATCCTTTGCCACCCCATTTGAGCCTAACATGAGAAAATTTTTGTTCATAGTCCCTGAACCTTAGAAGAAAAACAATGATATCCCTTAATATCTGGAATTAAGAGAGCATTCAAATTGGATTATGTGCAAAGACCTAAGTCAGGGGGAGACAAGGATGAGTAAAAGTGGGATGTGCAAAAGAAGAATCAAAAGAACGAATTCAAGAAAAGAACACATTCTATCCCAAAACAAAAAGAAGAAAAAGAAAAAGGGATAGAGAGAAAAGAGAATCAGGAGACAAGGGTTGAAAAAGAAAAAAAGAAAAAGAAACTGTTGGAGAAAACAGGTGACAACAAGAAGTTGGTGCTCTCTTAATTGGAAAACAGTTGCACACCCAGAAAAACCAATGTTCTTTGTAACTTGGCCCCATTACAACCCTTTAAAATCCTTCGTGATCCTTGCGTGACCATGCTATGCATTGAATGATGAGACAGGTAACAAATTTAAATTGTTGTGATTCAATGGTGACCATGAGCATGAACACTCACCCCAAAGTGGCCCACTGGCCGTTGTGCGATCAATAATAATTTCCTTGGTGGAAAAAGACATTGGATAGAGTGATTTGTTTATGTTATTCAAGTAATTATGCATTTGACTTGTTCAGGTTCTATGGTGTCTCACAGGTCTCAAGCTTTAACTGTTTGAAACTTTTCAATTCATAGCATTAACCGATTATTCATAAGCATTAAAACTATTGTAAAATAATTCTACTACCTCTTGTTTGAGGATAAACAAGGTCTTAAGTCAGGGGGAGTGTTAAATGCCCAAAATATACAATTTTGATCATTTTAAAAGGCATTTAATTGTTTATGTTTCAAAGAATTATCTAATGAATTCCCCAATTTTTGTAGGATATTAACATATTTTGAAGATGGATGCAAGTAGCTTAATTGAGGAATAATCCCATGAAGAATGGAAGAAAAGGACAGAATTGGAAAAGAGCTTAAAAGAGAAGAATCTGGCGACAGGACCGCTCAGCGAAGAACAACCCATCGCTCAGCGACAAAGGGCTAATCGCTCAGCGGTACCAGCCTTATCGCTCAGCGATTTAGTGTCGGCAGCAACTTGCACGCGGCGCAATCATTGTGCCAGCTGGAACCAGCCTGGCGCCGCCTGCCACGTCAGCACCGCCCTACAAAAGCTAACGAGCATTTAATGAAGACGCATAAAAGTACAGCCGCTCAGCGATAACAAGTTAACCGCTCAGCGATGGTATAAAAATCGCTGAGCGCACGACCGCAAGCTTGCCTTATAAATAGGAGGGTCGAGCCCCACTTCAAGGCATCCCCTTTCCCCACCATTATTTTCCCTTTTACACCACAAACTTCATATTTCCTTTGTAGTTTAGTTTAGGTTAGACTAGGAACAAAGATGAGGCTTGTGAAGGAGCCGAGAGATCGAGGAAGCTCGGCGAAGCCATGGCCATGATAGCGTGAGTACGTGTCATGGTAAGTGCCTAAACCTTGCCTCCAAGATACTCTTGTAAAATGGATTCCTAATCCTCTTTTTGTTGGGATTTTGATCGTTATTGTACTTTACTTGTATCCATGTAACTATTACATATGAATCTATCCTTTTTCTATGATTTGCTTGAACGGTTTTACGCTTAATGCTAGTCTTTGTTTAATGTCTTGATTCTTGATTTGGGATTTAGTTGTATGAACTACAGTTATACTAATTAATTCATAACCAAGTTAAGATCAACATCATTATGCTTAACTAGATTCTAGGGTTGAACGTTGTGAACGAGAGTTACAATTATTAGAGTTGGAACTAAACCATTTCATCTAATCTTGTTGCCATAACTAGAATAAAGATTAGCTGTTTTAACATCTGGATCAATGTTGGTGTACTTTGTTAAGCTCGTGTACGAAAGTGACAGATTAACAAAGGAAACCTGTGATCTTGTCATGCGCGAAGGTGATGACAAGTTAAGAACTGGTGGCGGGCAATCAATTGATAGTTCTATGTAATAAGTAACTGGATGTATGAAACTATGATGTGATTAAAATTCCCAACAAGCTCCGGAACTACCTCTAATTTGTTTCCTATTTACTTTTATGCTTTTTATTTACTTATTTAGTTTAGTAAAACAAATTATCAAAACCTTCACTCCATTGTTTAATTAAACGAACTCAAGAACGGTATTTTTGCAACTCTCTATGGATTCGACTATACCCGACTATACTGCAATTGGATCCCTTGTGGATCTGAAAGCCGTAAAGTAGGTATATATTTAATTTGAACGACAAAAGCGCACAGAAGCTTTCGACGAGCTTGGCATGGTTGTGACAAAACCTAAGCTGTGTCAAGATCCGAGAAAGTGGTTAAAAAGGCTTTCAACAATAATCAATTACCATCACACAGAATTTGAAAATTGGCCGTTACCATGTGTGTAATCGATTACCACCCTTTGCTAATCGATTACATGTTCGAACGGGTGTGTTTTATTATGAAACAATGTGTTGTTTTGCATCTGTATGCATTGGCAATGGTTCATGAACAGGCATCTCTGCCTATATAAGGTTGGAACTCATGCAGAACCAAGACACACTATCAGAACCCCAAACTTCTATCATCATTTACAAGTTCTGATCAAATTTCAAGTTTATTGTCAATCCAAAACACAGAAAGCCCTTGAGCCTTAACTGTTATATCATTTGTGCTTTCTATTCAGGAAAATTTCCAACCCTGAATTTAGGATTGGCAAAGCCATCGTATTACTTCTTCATACAACTGTGATTTTTGTTATAGACCGTAGTGTTCGGTGTGGTTTTGTTAATCACCGTAGTGTTCGGTGTGGGTGTTCTAATATTCATCTTAGTGTTCGGTGAAAGTACTGTGTAACTAGGGGAACGGGTTTGTTCTCTTGTAGTTGTCGGTGAAAGTGCCTCGGTTGTGAGGTTGTACACAACACAAGTTTACATAGTGGAAAAACCCTGCCTCAGAACAGGGGACTGGACGTAGCCTTCGGTTGTTGAAGGTGAACCAGGATAAATTCTCCGGTGTGATCTTTCTTATCCCTACTCCTTTACATTCAGCAATTTACAATTTCTGCTGATTTAACATTAACATTTATTCGGTTAATTGCTGGGTCTTGTTCTAAATTTGGGGATTAGGGTTTCACATATTTCAAAGAACAAAAATCTGAGAAAAACAAGAGAAACCTAATTCACCCCCCTCTTAGGTTGCTATCTGTAGTTACACTATGAAATGATGATGATGTAATAATGATGATGTATGGGTCTCCACTTGGTTGTGTCATAGGGCCAACCCCCCTCCCACTAGGTGGACGGTTATCTCTATTGATGATCGGAGACGGAACATTAGTTATCCGCGGTGGTTTGCAACCACTCAGGTTATAGCGCTACCTGGTCGACATCAATCATAGGATAAAAGCAGGTTGTAGATGTTTGGCCGCATCTACATGAGTGGGAAAGACTCGGCGCGGCCCTGGTCCATTAGTTAGCTGGGAGCCGACGCAGCCTCGGTCCATTAGTTAGCCGAGAGCATGGAA
Organism: Nissolia schottii; assembly: GCA_003254905.1. Classification (NCBI taxonomy): domain Eukaryota; kingdom Viridiplantae; phylum Streptophyta; class Magnoliopsida; order Fabales; family Fabaceae; genus Nissolia; species Nissolia schottii. The sequence goes on from QANU01016049.1 coordinate 47,155, forward strand.
AGTAGGATGCGCCCCGGTCCATTAGTTAGCCGGCACGCATGAGAGAGTCTCAAAGTTAGCATGCATAAAGTATGACATGAATGAATATGAAATGGTATGATGCATGGGTATGTAATAGTATATGATAATGTATATGAGCATGTGTATGAAGTAAATAACGTCAAGAGAACGCTCTAGACGGCTATATATGTATGCAAGAAAAGTTAACAACCACGAGCATTTAGATAAGCAAGACTAGTTCCCCAGTCACCTATTAAAGTAGATAAAGCCGTTCAAGACATTAGGCCAGATAATAATCAGTAGGATGTTAGTATGCATGTTCACTTAGAAACACCTGAGCGGCCGGTTGATAAGCGAGAAAAGAGATCCCCTATGCTAAGGTTGACCACTGAGGATGACTGTTCTCACCCCCACTCGCTTATGCTTCCAGGAGTAGGCGAAGAGTATGAGGGCTACGAGGAGCCCTATGTGGAGCCGCACGCGGAGCAGTAGAGGACCGAGGACGAGCCGGTCTATGACGCGCACCAAAACGTCGTTAGATTTTAGTGCGCGGCCAAATAATAATTTATAAACCAAGTAAACCACGAAAACGTAGTAAAGGGGGTTAACCTAGGTCGTTTCCCAAAGAAGCAATTTAGAACCAAATCAATAGTTAGGTAAATCGGGAGGTTTTGTTTGTGGATAACTTGAAAGTAATTAAAATGAGATTAAGACAATAATGATAAAGGCAATATCCTGCATACGGCGTTTCAAGATTAATGATTAATTCTCATCAGTTCTTAGTTAATTATTCATGAAAGGAGATGTTGTTTATTAGTTGAAATCTCTAACTAATATGCAATGTACTTAAGAAACTACGATCGTCAATTCCTTAAGCATTTGTTAATATAGGTATTAAAACCAAGATCTCAACATTAAAACCCATATTAATTAAGTACCAATTGCACAACCTAATCAGATCTGATTAGTTCTCCAAAAGTTCCTTAATCATAGTTTAATAAATCCTACAATCGTCAAGATTCATTAACTTAGATTTAGCCTTAACTTATAACATGCAATTGCTATGTCATTAGTTAAGGTGGAACGAGTCATGAATATTCTTTAAGCGCAAGACCTCAAATTAATCTTTATCTTGAGTTACCGCATGCAAGATATTAAGAAACTATTCCTTCATGGTTGAAGGATTAAAACTCAAAGTAAATAAAGTAAAGGAAAGAGTAGATAAAGAAAAAGGAAAAGTAAATAACAATGGGAAGAGTAAATGATAAGGCAAGAGTAAATGAAAATAGAAAGAAATAAATAAAAGATAAAAGTAAAGGAAAAGAAAATGGAAAGAGTAAATAACTTAAAGTAAGTAAAGAGAAGCAAAGAAGTAAATAAAGAAATGGAAGGATGTAAATGGCAAGGGAAGATTAAAACAAATGAAAAGCAAGACAGAGTAAATAAAGAGAATGAAAGAGTAGATGGAAAGAAGAAATGAAACAATAAAACCTGGAATTAATTCGGCAGAACTTCGTTACAAGCCTTGAAAGATCACAAGCACTTTTACATAAGCCTAAGTGCTTGAAATAAAATGTAAAAAGTGAAGAAATATGAAGGGAAAAGGAAGGGTTTTGGCCTAGGAGAGCTTAGGGAGAGGGTGGAAGGGGATGGAGGAAGAATGGGAATGAATGCTCCAAAACGAATGCCTTGGCCACCTATTTATAGGCCAAGGCTCGTCGGGACCGCTTAGCGGTTTGGTGCCACCGCTGAGCGGTGGAGTCAAACTTGGCGGGCGGGCGCGGTTTGCCAGCTGGCGCCAGCTGGAAAAGTTTCTGGAAGCTGGTCCGCTCAGCACATGCCCTGGTCCGCTCAGCTCTTGTCTCTTTTCTTCCTCAACCGCTCAGCGGTTGTCCTGGTCTGCTCAGCGGACTGACTTGCACAGCAGTCAGTAAAACTGCAATATCTTCAGCTACAGACCTTCAATTGAGATGATTCAAATTTCCACTTAAAGCTAAGCGATAGAGCTACAACTTTGTAGTTGACATCAAATCGAGATTCAATCTCTATCATGGCTCAAAATCAATGGCAAAGCCAGTGTTAAAAATCCTCAGCTCATCTTTTAACCAAATCTTTTTGGATTTGAATTTGATCTTGCATTCGTTGGTCCAAATATTCTCTTCACATCTTCAATGATCCTCTTGAACCTTTAATTCCTGAAATTTTATAATAGAAAACTCCAAGAGAAATATTAAATACTTAAAGTAAAAATAATGCTTAATCTTACCTATTTCTTGATTTCTTTCAAAAGAGGACAATGTGTAAAAACATGTTGAATAAGTATTAAACCTACACATTTTAGTATGCATTTGCTCACTTATGGAGTGATAACTTAGGGTATAAAATCGACTTATCAGTCTAGCTGGGCATCAGATGGACATTTTGCCATATTTTGATATATTTTGATATGTATTTTGATGTATTCGGCTTGTATATGTAAGCCATTATGATACTCTGTTGGTTGTAAATTGTGATGGACCAGATACTTGTTTATGTAATTATTTATGCCAGTAATGATTACTACCTTTAAGCTTCAGCTTTATCGCTTGTATTATATGCTTTGATTCACGCGTGGCTCATATCTTGCGAATAAAGTAACAAACAGAAAGTTTTAAAATGGTCCATATTTTCCCTACTCTGGTATTTTCGAAAGATAATAAAGAACTATAAGTAATCCCACCAAATGATTAACAACCTAGTGAGCATTGCGTACTACTCGAGGGTATGCAATTAGCTAGGGTGTTACACGCCTTGTGGCAGCATCCTTCTTAGTTATGTCTTACCACCCTTGTAGTTATGGCCCCAACTACAACCTACACCCATCCAAATGTGGGAGGAGTAAGGGGCCTGCCCTTTTGCATGACCAAGTGGGGACTCATTACGTTTCATGCCAACTACTTTAGGGCATATTGCATGTGCTTGTGCCGACTACTTTGGGGCACGTTGTCATTGGGGTGCCAACTACTTTGGGGCACGTTGTCATTGGGGTGCCAACTACTTTGGGGCACATTGTAATTGTGATGTTTATACTTGTGATGCCAACTACTTTGGGGCATATTAGTCTTTGTTCTTGCCACTACTTTAGGGCGTGTCGTGTTCTGTTTTGCCACTACTGTGGGGCCGTGCATGTCTTTTATTTGCCACAACTTTGGGTCACGTTATGTGTTACCAGAGTCCTGGTTCAGGTCTTATCCTGCGTTAACCATTTACCAATCCATCTTGCTGGACTGGCGAGGGGCTGGTCCGTAGACTTGCCAAGAGAAGGGAAATCCTAAGTATATAACTATGGCTTTTTAAGGCATACCGAATCATCAGAGGTCGGACCTTCTTAAGAATAATATCCTTTTTCCCGAAGGTTCAATTATGATCTTGGTAAATGTTAGGTGATCATTGTCTAGTTAGCTATCTAAACATCCTAGCAACGACTGGTTTCTCATGGTGCATGGTCATACAAATAAATGATGCATGGTAACAAGAGAACATTAGAACATAATCATAACAAGTGTAGTGAAAACTCTAACATCTCGGGTCAGCCGCTCAGCGGTGCGCTCAGTGGTGCACTGCAGTGAAGCCGAACAGCGGTGCGCTGCAGTGAAGCCTTCGGCATCAGATTGCTTACTGAAACTTTGTGAATATTTACTTTGACATGATATCAACTAGTACAGCTATATTTTGCTATCTTCACATATTTCTACCATAACTTTCACAGTACCTGCTCTATAATTTCTACAAAATATTTCTTTAATTATTTTTCTAAAACTACATATAAAAAATATCACATAAAGCCACATAGACAGTGGGGGTCGGAATACCCACCTCGAAACGAGTTTCTGAAGGGCGTACTCATCCTATTTTTCCGTTGCCCGGCAGTGCTTCCACGATGTGCTCGAACGGAACTAAATAATAAAAGAAAAGGAACGAAGAGATGGGAATGAAGCTTCAGAAATGAAGCTCATATTTATAGGAGTGTTAGCACATGTACTGTGCTTGATATTTTCTAATTTTATTATTATTATATTATTTTATTATATATATATTTTGTTTCTTATGTTAGGGGAGATGTATGTCATATGTGTACATATATGTTATTATTATTATATATTTATCTATATATATGTATATACGTAACAGCAGTGGCCGAATGGCCACTGTTATATATATTTTATATATTATATTTTTTATTATATATTATTATTATATTATATTATATTCATATATAGTTGTATATCTGTTTCCTTTTCTTTTGTTTCATTGGGGGATGTATCATATTTGTTTTATATATTATTATAGTATATATTATATATTATATAATATATTTTATATATTTATAAACATATTATAACGTAACAGCAGTGCCATTCGGCCACTGTTTCGTAATATAGTAGTATATTTATATTATATTATAATAATATATATACGTATATAGGTAACAGCAGTGACCGAATGGGCACGGCTATATGATATTATTATTATTCTTATATTTTATTGTTTATTATATATGCATACGTAATATATATAGGTCATATTATATATATATATATATATATATATATATTATTTTAGTACATTATATATAATATATTTTATAATATATATTTGGGGGATGTACATATACATTTTATTATTATTATTATATTATTTTATTATTTGTTTCTTGTCCCAGGGGACATGCACCCGTGGTGACAATTATGAACAAGGGTCCCATGATCGATTTTGATCGCGTTTGATCGCGTTTGCTCGTGATTTGTTCACGAATCGATGTCCCAAAAATGTTTCGAACATATATTTGCGATCTACAAATTTTCCCGGTCATAGTGGTATCTCAAGTTAAGGCATTTGTGACTATATTACCCGGAGGGTAATTTTCACAGATACCTTAGGTGCCTATTGGGATTCTGATTTTGGACCAAATTTGGCACGGACCTTGCGACACTTCGCGAGATTTGACTAGCATTTGGAAGCAATTAATTTTATAAATAATTTTTTCCAATCCCAATAATTGCCTCTAATTGCTTTTAATTAAGCAATATTAGGATTTAAGCGAAATCTCTGTAAGGGAAAAATTCAGGATGTTACATTCCACCCCCGTTACAGAAATTTCGTCCTCGAAATTTAGAGGTAGTAAGAATTCGCACCTTGAGAACAATCCAAGGTAAGCCTTTTTCACATCGTCTTCCATTTTTCAGTTAAGGTTCCTACCTATTTCCACTTCCTTCCCCTGATTGTCCGTATGCTGATGCCTCTTCAGCCGCTATGGCAATCACTAGTCCTAACTGCCATGCTGCGGTTAAGGTTACAGTGGCAGTTTTAGAGAAGCCATCACGTTTCCCATAGCGGTTCTGGCCGTTGCCCTCCGGGCACGACCATTTTCCTCTTACCCTTTTTGTCTCCAAGAGTTCCCACCACGCTTTAGCTGGGCTCTTCGACCACCCTGGGGTGCAACAAATCTTCTAGGCATCGGTGCGTGGAATTTTCTTGAAAATTTGCTCTACTCCATGAATCAAGTGTCCATTCGTCTGGGTTCCACAAACCCCTTTATAGTTTTTTGTGTACTGGGTTAATCTAGCACAAGGTCTATCAAAGTATCCCCTTATTTATTATTATCTATTTTCTCCCACATACTTTATATTTGATTTCCTCCCACGATTTCTAAGGTTCCGCTAACTGGTGTCTTACTCCCGATCCTCCTGATTAACCAAACTGGGGAAAACTTGTCTATATGGTCCTTAAATGCCGAGGGTTTCTCCTTACGACGGTACAGTTATTCTCTGCACTCCTTCCTAAACTCCCTTACGGCTCCTATCATTAGTCCTACCAAATCATCGCTTTGCATCAGGAATATATTCTACTATATTAACTTTTCCTCTGGTCGACTTTCACCGTCATTCTTTTATCATTTTCACCCTATGGGATTCCTGGGGTAAGGAAGTTGGTTAGGGATCCCATTCCGAAGGGCGTATCCCAAAGGGAATTACTTATTTGTTTGGGGAATTCAAATTTATGACAAATCTAAGGGTATACTAAATATCTAGGATTTTTATCAGTCTTTTCACTATCAGGTTTCCACCTATCTCCGTGGGCCTGCTACGTTATTCCTTACTTCTTCTAAAATTTAGGCTAGGCTAGATAATCTATTTTGGCCCCTTAAGTTTTCTCGGGATGGTCACTTGCCTGTACTACATTGAATCTATTGTCTCTTGTGATTTTCCTTAAACTGGTTAGAGTCTCCATCTTTTCTTCTGAACTATTGTTCTATAATTAAACTATACACTCCTCTTGAGTACTCCTCTCTCCTAACCAACCTTATTAGGGTACCTAGAATCACCAGGTGTTTTTCTAAAGATCCTTTAGTTATTTGGGAATCTCACCCTATTCTTAATGGATATCATTTTAAATTTGATGTTTTCGAGAGGTGATTTATAAAATTTGTTAAACCTGATTTCCCCATCGGATGCAAAGAGTGCAACTTGCATCATGGCATCATGGTTTGAAATTGGGGAACCAAAAGCTAGAACTGCGCAAGATGTCGGAATAGAAAGAATCGTGAACCTACTCCATTGGAATAGGTTGACGAAACCAACTAGATTCTATTGGAAAGGAGATGGCATGGTTCTTAAGACACGCTAGGGGAGGAGGGGAAGAACCTATCTCGGAGTTTATTCCTTCCGAAGAATAGGACATTCAATCCTATCTTGAAAAATCTTCCACAAGGAAAGTCAAAGATCAGCAGAAACACGGATCTGAAAAGATGTACAGGCTCAGCCCTCTTTCCTAGAATCTCTTACTGAGGTGACAATATAGAGCATAGGGTAGTGTTTTATCAAGGTTTGGAGCAAAGAATTTTCCAAAGAATTCTTGCTGGGAGGGATGATGTATAATGTAGGGGAGTATTTTAATTGAGAAAAGGAACAAAGGGCCTTCCTTGGTTAGGGACTCGTTTTCCGAACAACCCGTTCTCTTTCAAGGAGTAACGGTCTAATTGCAGGGAGACACTTAGCAGAAGGCTAAGTTTCTCGAGAATAAGATTTATAGAGTTCACTCTGCACTAGCTATCAAGCCCTGAGTACACTTAACAAGACACAGAGTTAGCTAAGCTCTATGTTCCTGAAAAAGTAACAGTTGCATGAAAGCAAAGTGTTAGAGTGCATTAGGCCACACTACTCCTTCTCTTAAGAGACAAGGCTTAGTGCATGGCGAACTTATTCTGAATATGCACAAGAAACAAGGACAGATCAGTGTTCTGGTACCACTGATTTATGCACTTCGATCTTATACACAAAGGTGCAATACTTAGACACCGTGCAAGCTGACAATGAGACATGCTCGGAAGTACGAATAAGCTCAGTCCACAGGCTCACTTGGACCAAATCTGATACTAACTGTAACACCCCTACTTTCAAGCTACGCTATAGTCGTAACACTGATTATAGGGTTGTTATCTGCTTTGGTTGGGTTACTTCTAGCCCCTACTTTTAGCTTTGCAAATAATTCTTACTCGAAAATATGGACCGATTTTAAACTTTTCTTTTCATAGATCATTTCATAAAATAGGAGTCGTGCGTGCGAAAGAGAATATAACACAAGCGATAGAGCATTTAGGCTTACCGGTTAGCAGGCATACGTTGAGCAATAGACAGATAAGCAGGCATGCGTCCGTCACATATATATTCACAGGCAGTTTTATAATTAGTTATTACAATATGTAATACACATTTATCAAAGTTGTCAACATACAATATACGTTTTCAACACAGAACGGCTAACTAGAACATTTCTCACGTAGCCCTTGGCAACACTTGGCAGAACTCTGGCTAGATCCAGTCTCTTGGGGTCACCTCTTGCTACTGTTCCTCACAGCTTCGCGTGTAGCTTGTCGAGTCCCTGTAGTAGGTTCCGTCGTACGTCCCTGGAATCATAACTGAGAATTGAAGAGCTAGGTAAAGTTAAGGACGCCCACTGAAAACGAAGCATTCTCACCCCCACTCACTTATGACTCCAAGGACGTACGACAGAACCTACTACAGGGACTCGGCCAAGCTACACGCGAAGCTGTGAGGAACAGTAGCAAGAGGTGACCCCAAGAGACTGGATCCAGCCAGAGTGCTGCCAAGTGTTGCCAAGGGCTATGTGAGAAATGTTCCAGTTAGCTGTTCTGTGTTAAAAACGTATATTATATGTTGACAACTTTGATAAATGTGTATTACATATTGTAATAACTAATTATATAACTGTCTGTGAATATATGTGACGGACCGCATGCCTGCTTATCTGTCTATTGCTCAACGTATGCCTGCTAATCGGTAAGCCTAAATGCTCTATCGCTTGTGTTATATTCTCTTTCGCACGCACGACTCCTATTTTATGAAATGATCTATGAGAAGAAAAGTTTAAAATCAGTCCATATTTTCGAGTAAGAATTATTTGCAAAGCTAAAAGTAGGGGCTAGAAGTAACCCGACCAAAGCAGATAACAACTCTATAATCAGTGTTACGACTATAGCGTAGCTTGAAAGTAGGGGTGCTACACACCCTGCACCCTGAGCCTCCAGATCCACCTGTATGCCCGTCTTCGTCGCGGTGCCTGTAACCCCGAGCCTGCAACCCCGGTCTCTCCCCACGGTGCCGCCCACGCTCGTGACCCACCCACTTCCCCCTGCCAATCCTTCTCTTCGTTCCCTCGAGCCCGAGCCGCGCCTGCAACCTCATCTTCTCTCCCTCGAGCCCGAGCCACGGTGCCACTATGCCCTCGCCCTTGGTGGTTGGCGGTGGGTGTCGGAGGACGTGGAGAGCTTGCGGTCGAGGAACTGGAGCATGCAGTCGAGGCGCTTGGTGGTGGAGTGGATGGAGGCGAAGAAAGGGGAAACGACGTCGTTTACATCGTCGGAGGAGGAAGGAAGGTACAAGAGGGTTGGGGAGTGGTGGTGAGCTTAGGAGGAGGATGAGGAAGCGGCGTCGTTTTGGTTGAGTGGCGGATCCATTGAGTTACGGTTAAACGACGTAGAGGGAATCTAGCTATAGGGAAAGAAGGAAACAGCGTCGTTGGTGGGTTTAGGGATTTTTAGAGAGTGGTTTGAGAGAGAGAGAGAGAGTAGGGGGCAGGGAGCAATTTTTTTTTTAATTTAAAAAAGGGTCGGGTCATTTTTGGGGTTCGGGTCATGGGTCTGGGTTGGGTGTTTGGGTTATGCCACGTGGCATCCTACGTGGTGCGTCGCGTCAGCACAGTCAGCTCTCCCCCAATCCCAGGGACTAAAACCTAATTTTTCAATTTTGCAGGGACTAAAACTTTTACATAGGGACTAAAACCAAACTTTCAAATTTTACAGGAACCAAAAACATAATTAACCCTATATTTATTATGTATTTTATGAGTATCATAAATTACTAATTATTTTTGTATATATTGTTTTAATATTTAAATCAATGACTCATAATTTTTATAAAATAAGCATTAAATATGTTTTGTAGTATTTTTCTTTGACAGAAGGACCACCAATTATAATTATAATGTGATAAATATCATAATTAAAATATTAGTAAATTTTATTTAAGAAAATTGAGTGTTAACTCACAATTAAATTTTTTTAGTGACTAAATATATTAACTCCGACAGTATATTACTATAATAAATTTGGAGTTAGAAAAATAATTTTTCTATTTATAATAATTGCTAAAATGTATTTTGATATAACATTTAATATAAACTATTAATTTTGAATTATCTATTAATCATGTGAATAGAAAAACATTATGTGACTACCACTTCATGTGGGCACAGTTACTGCGATGAGATTAGTCATTGCTATTAATTGTGGACACCTTTGATGCACCTAACAAAATTAATCATGGTTGTTTATATGTATGACTTTAAAAATAATTAATTATGTATAAGAGTAAAATTATTTTAAACGTGTGATAAATACAATTGAATTTATTGTGATTCAAGTGTGAATGCAATTATAAACTCACATTAATAAAGTTTATACTGAGTGAAAAGTATATATTAAAAAAACTCATAAATCTACTGTCTTAAGATTTTGAGTCAAAATATAAAGTTTAACCCACTGTGCATTGTGCATTTCGCACTTAGCCAATTAATTTAAATCTCCTTAATTTGGGGTTACTGCTTGCCATAATTGTAAAAAAAAAAAATCTCATGCAGATAATCTCTTACAAATAAATTTTTGTTTAAAATTAACCTTTTAATTGTTACATTAGAAATGTAAGTAAATTATGAGAAAGAAATAGAATCACAGAATTGATACGTTAATAAACAAAATTAGTCTAACTCATCATGAACATCTCATGAAGTCATGATACTTCCCCAATTCTGCCTCTCATTTTATAATGACCAGTCAAAAATCCTCAAGGGGAAGAATTCAAGGCAGTAATTGTGAACCAAATAATTATCCATTTTAGATTTTAATTGTCTATTTGTATATTCAAGATGCATTATATTTATTCATTTTTAGTTTGTCGAATTCATTATTTTATCCTTTTAAGGTATATACTTATTTTAATGTTGTATATTACACGAAGATATAGTTTTTAACATGAAAATCAAACTTTCAATTCGATGCAAAGGTAAAAGAAAAATTTATTGCTCATTCTTATTTCCACCGTTTAGTAATTTCGTGTTAATACTATATTATTAATGTGATCAAAGTATCTTACCAAAAAAAAAGTGACCAAATGTATAACCAATTGATATCTTTCTAACTTTATATTTTTTAAAGTTATTTTTTCCATAAGTTTTGTAAATTAATAATTTAATCAAATTATTTCTTTTATAATTATTAAATTTTAAAAAATCATCCGTAAATCGCACATGCACAAAGCCCTAAAAAATGGGAGATAGCTAAATATATCGCTTTATCAAAAAAATATGAATTAAAAAATTCAAATACAAATGCAACTAAAAAAACACATTGCAATTGTCATTCAGATAAAAAGTGAACAACAATTAAAAGCATTTCAAACAAAAATCCTAAATAATTCTTTCATTAATAGACATATGCAAAAAAGTAGATACTACTTGATAAGGGTATTAATTTCTTACACTAATAAGAGTTAAAACCTAATCAGTAATAATTTTTAATAATATCCTAACGAACAAAAAAAAATTGACTCAAAATTTTAACCTAAAAATTTATTGATAAGATCTATATTAATAATATGGGTCTTCAGCTTCATTCAAAATCAACAATATATACTATAAACTTATTATTCCTGAGGAGGAAGGTTTAAGTCAAATCGGTATGCTGCATGTGCTTCCTGAGGAAGATGGTTTTGGTCAAATTGGTGTGCTGCATGTGCTTCCTGAAATACATTGAAGGATTCCAAAATTACAGGCAGTGCCGCCACATTTGGGGGTGGTGGAGGCGGTGCTGCCTGTGGTGGAGGCGGTGCTGCCTCATTCTCATTTGGAGGTGGTGGAGGCGCTGCTGCCTCATTTCGATGTTTCTTTGAAATATGGATAGCTAAACCAAGTCGACTCTTTGAGGTTTTAGTACAGTGATGACATTGATACTAACCAGTCGGTTCTGCAACAGTTCTGTGTACTTTTGTAATATGATCTTTTAAAGCCATCCTGGTAAAAAAACGTTTTTGACATTGCGGGCATGGAATAAACATGGTGGTAGGCAACAAAAATGAGAAAAAAGAAATTATGAAATACTTAGAGCAATGGATTGATTTAGAAACACGTAACATGGGAGCGGGTGTGTGTGTATATATAAATATATTGAAATAAGGTTATATATAATTTAGAAAAAGAAATTTTGTGTAATATCCAAAATCTATTTTAGCATAATTAATAGTTTCCTTATCTAAAAATGTAATTAAAAATATTATTAAAAATAGATTTACTTTTTATTTACTCTCATATTTTCTTTCCTTTATTCGTCTCACTAAACACTCTAACACAAAAACCAAAATAGTATTAATATATATATATATATATATATATAGATAATAGTGCGTTGCACATGTGCTTTACAAATAATAGAAATTAAACATTAATTTATATTGAAACTATAATTAGTTTTTTCCTAAATTAACTGGATTCTTAATTCTCATATTATTGTAGACTAAATGTTATCCATATAGCTTTCTGTTTATAATTAATTGCTTTTTCTCATGGATCGCCTGCACATTGCAAGTGCATTAAACAAATATGAAGTCATGGGAGTTGCTATTGCTACTCCATATTATCTATCTATTGTCACTTCCACTTATTTGATTTTTGTTTAATTTTCCTAAAATGTCCCTTGTTCTTTTGTAATTAAACTAATAATCTACTGTTAATTCTAATTTTATTAAACTCAATATTACTGGTATTTTTTGAAAATTCTTCTTTTTATTTCATAATTAGTACTTTTTGTGAAATTTTATGTTGTGAGAAAGATTTCATTTTTTTATTAGTTTTTTTCCTCATAAATCAAATAAAATTTAAAAGTTTGCATAAAATGAGAAAAAAATGTAAATGTTTCACTATTTGATTCTCTTAATATTAAGGATAGTTTTAAAATTGAATCAATTTTTTCACTTCACTTGGTTATCTTTAAGAACCGATAGTACTTTTTATAATTTTTATTTTAATATTCCATAAACATGATATGAAATAAAAATAATCTAAGTAAATTATTTTTAACATGGCAAGTTTTTGAATTAAATGAATAATATTGATCATAATTTTCTTTCGGTCATACGCTCGAAGCATATATATCATGAGCATGAAGCAATTTTCAAAAATAGCAAAGGAAATAGTAAATGAATTAAAAAAAAAGGCAAACAATA
>QANU01016049.1:70715-91697 GCA_003254905.1 Nissolia schottii
TCTGTCGCTCAGCGGTTTTGGTTCCTTCGCTGAGCGATAAGCTCTGAATCGCTGGGCGGCGGTGCTTAATCGCTGAGCGATCGTACTTGTACGCATCTTCATTAAATGCTTGGCAGCTTTTTGCAGGGCGGCGCTGACGTGGCACTCTGTGATTGTCTGGCTCCAGTTGGCTCCAGCTGGCTTCATGATGGCGCCGGCGCAAGTGGCTTGCCGACTTAAGTTCGCTGAGCGATACAGGTATCATCGCTGAGCGATTCGTCTCTAGGCGCTGAGCGATTAAGGTTCCTCGCTGAGCGATGCCTTCGTCCAGAATCTTCTTTTTAAGCTCTTTCCAATTCTGCCTTTTTCTTCCCTTCTTCATGGGATTATTCTTCATAAATTATGCTTGCATCCTTTTATCAAAACATATTTAAAACCTACAAAATATAAAGATTTAATTAGATAATTCTTTAAAATATGTGAGAATAAGTGCCATTTTGAATGTTGAAAATTGTATGTTTTGGGCACTTATCAGCTTCCTTACCTTCTTTTACGATACACTTATGCGATGTATGACGCGTATGGCTTGGTATTTTCATAGTATGATTAAAAGAATTTTTAAATGGGCTCGTTATTTTGTAAACCCTAATTTCACTCCAGGATATAGAATCATAAAGGTTCGTAGCACCAGAAGAGAAGCACCTAGCCAGAAAGTCTATGACTTAAGCATAGGCCTACTAGCTAGGGTTTTTCATTTGGTATCAGAGCAGTTTGGTCCAATGGAGCCTGAGGACTGAGTCACACTATGCTTTCGGGCATGAATCCGGTGCACGCTGGATGAGCTGAGATGTGCTGAGTCATTGAATATCAGTTCCTCTGAGGCTGATCACCTCAGGGTCCGCAGATGTTATTGAGGCAGCCATGTCGCCTGGAAGGGATGTCGCACGATGTCACTTACGTTGCTAGGTTTTTGCAGGGTTACTTAAGGAATGGAAATGCGAGAAACGAGGCAAGTACCGGATCTGTGGACGACTCGAGTTGGGTCGGCAAAGCAGCAGGAGGAGGAAAGTAAGGGAGAAAGAGTAATTGGGGACCCTTAGGGTAAGAAGGTAGTCGGGGATTGGAAGGGAAAGGTGCCCCAAACACTTAAGAAAGAGTTTCAGGATTCACTCGAATGAATCATTCGAATGCTTCGTATGCATTCGAATGCTAGCAGAAGGCGCATTCGAATGACAGTAGCAAAGTGGTCCAAACTGCAGTACACTATGCGATTCTGCATTCCGTGACGCTCCGACGCCTCCCCACCTTAGTCCTAATGGTTGAGGGGGATTGAAAGGCAGAGGGTTCGATGGCAAACCCCTTCGATTGCTCGAATTCACCCCTTGGCGGGAGAAATTGCTTGTTATGGATTTTGGTCCGTTCGAAGGCAAGTTTGACCCAAACTCCCAACCCCACTTCACCAATTTTGCCCAAGTGCAAGGAAGGTCTTGGACCTGACCGCGAGCCAGTACGGCTAGTTCCTCGACATATGACCCGTAAAACCCCGTAATGAGGTAAAAATCTACTTATGAGCGTGATTCTTGCATACTTGGTTAATTCCACCTATGCGACTCCTATCCCACCTTCAATGGGTACAAGGAGACCAGCTGAGGGTAAGCCGAGAGTTACTGCCTTGTAAAATGACCATTTTACCCTTGCCCCTTAAACGGAAGGAAATACCCCCTTAGCCTTGCCTTTCCGTTTGCTTTTGATAACCATGATTCAAATTCTCTTAACCACACCCAAGACACTATCTTTAGATATCGACGGAGCACGGTAAGCTGCCCGGAACCTTAATTTGACCCTTTTGGACCAAATTGCCCTTAGTGGGTGTAAGGGAATTTTGAAGCACACGTACAACTAAAGCTTAATAAGACTTGAACAACTTGCAACATAATATAAAATTTGTATTAATAATTTAGCCGTTAGGTTACAAAATGTAGGAGCCAACCTAACCGATTACACCAAAATTTTCAAAATGCCCCTACCCTTAATACTTACAAGCCATCCGATAATTAACATATATATGTAATCCTATACTGCCTACCCTAGTAGCCCTAAGATATCTCCTCCGCCTCCTTAGTGTCCGGAGCTGGATCTTCCTCCATAGCGGCCGAAGCAGGGCCTGAAGGTGGAACACCGCTTGTGGGACCTCCTGAATGCACCCAGCCCAGGTGCGCATAGACGGCATCCAAGTCCTGACCTAACCGGAGCATGTTATGTAACAACCCGTATTTTTTCCTTAGTGCAAGTTCGTAAAAATAAATAAAATAATGTATAAATGAATTTAGGAAGAGAAAAACCTCAAGTGTCGGTAAAACGGAAAGCGGTTCAGTTTCGGACGATTTCTGGACCAATCGGGAATTTTTCCGGAGACCGAGAGTACCTGTAAAATACACTAATAAAATAATAATTTCCCGAATACATCCACCGGACTCAACTATTAATCAGGAAAAATTAGTAGAGCGCGAGGGTATGTCCAGATTATTTTTCGGACATCCGCACGTAAAGCACCGGGACTGTAAACGACAAAATGCAATCAAGCATGATCAAAATTGGACTGACGGAGATCATGTTTATCCATAGTTAGATATTTACATAAAATATACTATTATATAATGTAATAATCTTAATGAGTAGTAATAATAATAATATAATAATATTAATATATAATATATATAATAAAATAAGAAAAATTATATAATATAATATTATATATGTATGTATTAAGGACGGTGAAGGGGGCTGTATATACCCCCTGACACCAAAGTCCACTTTGCCTTTCTTTCATTTGTTTCTTTGTTTTCATTTGCTCCCTCTGAAGCCTTATGCTTCATTTTCGTTTTCTTTCTTTTTCCCCCTGACGCTCTTTCTTATTTTTCTTTCTTGAAGCCATTTGTGCTTCACTTCTTTGTTTCTTTACTTGTTTCTTTCTTTAGTTTCCCCTGAAGCCTTTATGCGTCAATTCGTTTCCTTCGTTCTTTTCTTAATGTTTTTAGTTTTTTTCACTTTGTTTCTTTTATTGTTTCTTTGTTATTTCCCTGAAGCCATACGCTTCGCTGTTTCAGTTTTCTTTTTTTGTTATTTCTTTCTTTGTTTCCTTGTTCGTTCGTGCACTGCTATGATGCTGCCGGACGCTGGAAAAATAGCAAGATCATCATGGAAGCACTCTGGGGAATTTCCTCTTCACTTCTACTGTTGCCAAGCTGGATTTGGAGGTGGGTAGTCCGATCACCCCTGTCTATGGGATTTTTAACTGTATATTTATGTAAGTATTTTTGAGTAGGAAAAATTAGAAATATTAGAAGAAAAATATGGAGTTAATGATGCTTGAAGGATTTGTAGAAATATTGAGGTTAGAAAAATATAACTGTGTTGGCTGGAACTGTGTAGGAAGCCTCAGTAAGCACTGAGAGAAGAAATTATATTTTTGAGACGCTGTGACTTTCCCGTTGAGCGGCCGAGCACAGGACGACTTCCCCTACACTTCTTCCTCACCGGACAGCTCCCCCACAGGTGGGTAACTCTAGTTCCTCACCTATTGATGGTGGATGCTTGACTATGTAATTATGTGTGTGTGTATGTTTCTTTTCATATATGTTTATGTATGTTAGCATTTATGTTAGGGCTTAGGAAGATGACTCTGAAGGGTCCTGTGACCTGGACTAGATAGGTTTATTATGTATGAAATATGTGTAAAAGCTGTGGAATATGTGAAATATATGCAGTATGTGGATATGTGAAGTATATGCCGTATGTGAATATGTGAATTACATGTAGTATGTGATATAATAGGTGGCATTCCATGCATTCATGATAAGACCAGTTTAAAGGATTAGAAATAACTATGAGATAAATAAAGATTCTAAAATGAACCATAGGAAACAAGATATAACATGCTGCAGGTACAAAAATGCTGAAAATGCTGAAAATGTTGGAAATGCTGAAAATGCTGAACTGCTGAAACTGATGAAAAAGGGCCAATGCCCAATGCTGAAAAGGCTAAATGCCACATGCTGAAAAAGGGCTAAATGCCCCATGTTGATAATGGCTATATGCCACATGCTGAAAAGGCCGTGATCACGTGAGCCACACTATGATCCCACTTCAGGGGGTCAAGGCATCCTGAATGTTGAAGCCCGTCACAGGTGGTGTCGATATGGCATACCTGGAGGTGTGCGGTTACCACACCTTTACATTGTCGAAAGGGGGCAAGCCTAGGTGGGGGTGCAATATCCGCCCACTGTCGAGGGGTCCCGAGGGGGCACACGGTGCAACACCCTAGCTAGTTGGCCTATGCTTAAGTCATAGGTTTCCCTGGCTAGGTAGTTGAATGCTGGGCTGTGAACTATTACCGTTCTAGCTTACTAGTTGAAATTAGGGTTAGTGAAAATACAGGCCAATTTGAAACTTTCTTTTGAAGTACATGCATAAGAAAATAAAGAGCCATCCGAGTAATATAACGACTAGCGATGTAACTAAAAGATATCTGAGTAAGAAGGCATACCTGTAGTGCGGAGCTTTATCGGCAGACAATATACATAAGGGCCCGAAGATACGCAAACATTTCTTTTACTAGAATATATATGGTTCATACATAAGTCTTATCTAAGGGAAATAATATACATACCAGTAGCAGTAACAATATGCATAACAGTAGCGGTATTATACAAAAGCGGAAACTAAAAGCATCTACATACACGAGCGGCACATCTCGCTTCGTGTATGGTACAATACCCTGATCCTACAAAGGGGTCTGGCTGGCATCCTCCTAATCATAGTCTCCCGGCTGCTCCATAGGCTCCTCCTCCTCACTGCTGCTCAGGTCCGCCACCTCTGAGAAGCCGCGTGGGACGAAGCGCTGCGATCGGACGGTCAGTATCCTCTTCCGTGCTGTGACACGGCGACCTCGAGCGCGAACTAGCGGGGTGTACGCACTTGGATCCGTGGCTGGCATCGGCGCTGGCGTAGGTGTAGGTGTAGGTGTCGGCTCGGGCTCGGAGGGAGGTATCTCCTCATCGCCATTGAGACGAATCGGGTTCCGGCTGCTGCTCCCCGGAAGCTCGTCCACCCTGATTGGGTTCAATGGTGAAGTGCCTGGGGCTCCAAGCCTTGGTCTAGAAGGATGCTCCCGCTCGTCAGGGAGGCGCGCGGGCGCGTACGTGTCCGTCTCCAGAAGGGTGCCAGTGCGATAGTTGCGCATACGCGTGCGCGTAAAGAGCCATACGTCCTTAGCCGGTGGTGAGGTCATAACTGCAAGCTGGATCCATAATCGAGTGGGGGTGAGAACTCTGAGTCCTCAGTGGGTCCCTATGGCTACCTATGATTCATTTACTCGAATATCCTCCAGGCCGCTCAGGTGTTTCTAAGTGAAAACAAGCATACTAGCATCCTACTGATTATTATGTGCCCTAAAGTCCTGAACGACTTTATCTAAGATTATCTAGGTGATAGGAGAACTAGTCTTTCTTACTAATTTGCGTGCTTATGAATCCTGCAATTCAGTTATAATTAAACTATCCGTCTCGGGTCGTTCCCTTGACGTAACATATAATACAACCAATTATAAAAGAATATTAATGCATATAAAAGTATTCATCAAATCACCTATATACAATTACATATTGCATGGGGGCATTGGGGATCTCTTACGCGTACCGTATGCCGGGTTAGCGTCCTTCTTCTCCTCTTTTTTTTTTTTTAGGTATGATGTCAACCTTTCATCCGCCTATTGTTGCTTCGATGAGCAATTCCATACTTTTACTTTACCTCTTTCTTTTCTTCTCTCTTTGTGCCATTAACCTCTGCGAACCAATCCACCCTTTTGGGATTAATTCGTTAACCAATTCCGCCCTTTTGGGACTTGGCAAGGTAGCACATTTTCCTTCCTTGTGTCCTTAACCTCTGCGAACTAATCCACCCTTTTGGGATTATTTCGTTAACCAAATCCACCCTTTTGGGATCTGGCAAGGTAACACATTGGCCACTCCACCCTTTTGGGACTGGCGAGGGGCGTGTCAGGTAGACATTGCCAAGAGAAAGGATTCCTAACATATAACTACATACATATTTCCCTAAGTTCCATTATGCTCTTTTTAACATTAAGTCATTGACCTCTAGTGTTCTAGGGCTGCCCTAACTCTTAAATGGCATCTCATCCTCATGATGCATGCTTCAATATACAATAGTAGCTTAACCATAGTCATTGGATCCCTTGAAACCATTAAACTCCCAACTCTGCCAGGTTTCATTCGAATACTTGCTGTGGCATTCGAATGAAATCCCTCGGAGTTCTTTCATTCGATTGGAATAGGCTTTCATTCGACTGAAATCCCTCGACATCTCTTCATTCGAATACGAGGGAATTCATTCGATTGAAATCCCTAAAACTTGCCTGCATTCGATTGCAGGGGAATTCATTCGAAGGAAAGCTCGGTTTGGGCTTTCATTCGATTGAATTCCTTAAGTATTCGAATGCATACTACCAAAATCGCCTTCCGAGACTCCAGATCGTAAACTTTCACTGTTCCTAGGGTTCCAAGTAGTACAGTTATGCGTTTCAATTTTCTACCGTTAGCAAAACCCTTTTTACACAATATCCCCCCAAAATACTACTTAACAGTTATACAGTCAGATATACAGATAGGTCACATATACAATTAAAACTAAACCACATAGACAGTGGGCTTAGGGTTACCCACCTCCGATCGAGATTCCGATTCGGTGACTCTGAAGGGGAGATGGTCCTCTTCACGATGGTGTGCCCCATCTAATTTTTGGAGACTCCGGCACGAAATCCAGCAGTGTCGGAACGTGACCCTCGGTTGCTCTCTAAGCGTAACTTCTGAAGATTTATGAAGTTATTTATAACCGCGCACAGTGAAAAGTAAATTTTCCTTTTCCCTGTAGCTTCCTCACTCTCTCTCACGTTTTCTCTCTTTGTTTTAATTTACTGAAGCTCTGCAGCTTCTTACTATTATTATTATTTATATTATATTATTATTTATTTATTTATTCTTTTCTTTGTTTATTTACTTATTTATTTATTTAATTATTTATTCTTTTATTCATTGGTTTACTTATTTATTCGTTTGTTTATTCTTTCGTTTATTCTTTTACCTATTGATTTAGGTATTACTTGACTTCCTCCAGAGGTTAAGTCCTTTTTGCCCAGCTTCATGTTTATTAAATCGCATTTTGTTCGCAAAACCCTGCATCCGGTTGTCCTATGAACATTCCGGGCACACCGCTGTGGCTCATTTATTTTTCCCTTCGATCTGGAGCAATTTTCTCGAGGACCGGAGACTTTTTCGCTGAGACAAAAAATCCTGCGGACGTTTTACAGTATCCGGAGAATTTCCATTCGAGTTGAAACTCGTTCAGCGGCTCCCGAAAATCATGAGGCAGCTAAACCTAATCCGTTTTCCCAGATTTCCAGGGTTTTTGAGTTGTAAATCGATTTCCCTCGCTCCCTTGACGGAGCCGGTCTCGGCGGTCGACGAATAACTTTCCAGCTCGGAGAAACACGGGATGTTACACACGGCAGGTGGAAGCCCACCGCAGGAAGGTCTAGACAGTGTCGCCTACACTGAGGGTGCGAGGTTATTCCGTCATACTAGTGTCAACAGAGGACATTACTATGGTGGGAATAACACTTATTCTGTTATGCTGTTCTATTTTGCTATGCTGCTATATTCTGTTATGCTGTTATCTTCTGTTATGCACATGCACATTCTGTAATCATGATTATTCTGGTGATTCTGTCATGCTGATGCTGATGACTCTGCTAGACACATGCTGCTGATTATGTTATGTTTATGTTAGATGATGATATGATACATACTCTGGTTGGTGATTCTGTTATGCTGAATGTACTCCGATTATATGCTGTTATTCATTTTGATTGGAATGTATGATCTGCTGTTATGCCGTACCGTCAAGGGCACGCTCGAGATGGATTTCACGAAATGTTAATCAGCACAAGAATGTAGTAAGCAAGAGTAGTTCCCATGTCACATAATAATGCAGATAAAGCCGTTCAGATAGGCCAGATAATAAATAGTAGGCTGTTTAGTATGCATGTTCACTAGAGATCTCTGAGCGGCCTGAAGTCTGACATAATCTGATACGAGACTCAATAACTAAAGTTATTTCCACTGAGAACCTACCGTTCTCATCCCCACTATTTTATGACTTCAGGTACCGAAGATGCCTCATATTTTGTGAATGCTGATAAGCCGTCGCATCACCATGAGCGGCCGTGATAGTAGATGGACTTAGAAAGCTGGATGCCAGGATTTTTGCCAAAGGCCTACTGAGTAATATTCCAGTAGCCTTGTATTCTGATGTTATATATTCTGGATTCTGTAGATGATATTTCAGTTTATGTACATGTTATGTGTAGCTTACTTACTGTGTATACAACTATGTGACGGACATGATGGACCACATGAATGTATAATAAATGCTTTATTAATATACTGTTATACGCTTGGTTGTATTATTCTTTCTGACACATGACTCTATTTTAGTATTTATCCAATGTAAATGAAAAGTTTTAAAATTGGTCCTTATTTTCTTAAGCCACTATTTTCGAAAGATAACTATGGACTAAGGTATTCCGACCGAGTAGATAACAACCTAGTGAGCATTGTTTACTACGTACGAGTAAACAGTTAGCTAGGGTGTTTCATGTTATGGTCAGTCTGTGTCGCCATCTGCTCAAGGCGATCGGCCTGTGCCACTAACCGCTCTAGATGGCCTGTGTGTACGTCCAGATGCTCGAGCCAGTCGAGACGAGACAAGCCCACGCTCAGAGAGTCTAGCCGACTCATCACTAATTCCATCTAAGATTGTGAGAGGCCAGGAGCAGGTGTAGGCTCCGCTGAGGTCGAAGCAGTAGCCGCAGGATCAATGGGAGAGGATGGAGCGGAAGGTGAAGAGGGTGCAGCCCTTTTTCTTGCACGACTACCCTGAGGCACGTTGTAGGCCAGCTGATGGGCGTCGTTCAGGGAAATGTGCATCTTGGCTAAGCAGCCCGAGTCCACCTTCCAAGTAACCTTGGGAGACCACTTCAATTCCCCTGCAAGCAAGAAATGATGATCAACAATATGGAATTATGCATTCGTCAAAACAATTTATAGCCAAAGTCAAAGGCAGAAAGGAAAAAACGAATAACAGAGATACTTACCCTCGAGAGGCACCTGGAAGTACTGGAGGATCTCGGTAATCTGAACTCCATAAGGAAGCGCATTTCCTCAAATTCGCGCTTGCCTCATGTGCTGCATGACGTAAAGGGCCCAGTTGATCTCATGGTGCTCGACGAGGGCCCACACACCAAGCAATCATCGCGGGTTATCACTGCGTGGTTCCCGTTCCATGGAATGAGGGTGTGAGTGGGCAGGTAGTGGTAAATCCTCTGCTCCACGGGTAGGCCACTCACTTGCAGCCTATTCTTTGCACTCTTTAGGTCGGAATGGCGGATAGTGCTCAAGGCCATGTCCTCCCCGAACGGAAGGCCAACGGAGTTAAAAGCCCACTCCGACAAGCTCAAAGCGAGGTCATTCCCCGCATACGGAATCTCCAGGACGGCCCCAAGTTTCTCCAAGGACATCTCGATCGGCACGCCATACACCTCCGATGTCAGCACGTTGTCCGTGACGCGCATGTTGCTATAAAAGACTCAGACGAGATGCGGGTACACGGGGTGATTGAAACACAAAAACCCCAGGAGCTCAGCCGCGTCCAGGTAAGCCACAATCTCCTCCGACACCTCTTCGAACGTGGCTCGATCAAAAATCTTCGGTTCCATGATCGTCCGCTCTTTGAAGTTGGCCTCAAAGTTCCGCCATTGGGCTTCGATAGAGAACCAATGGGGAATGTCGGGTGGAGAAGAAGGACCGGGATTCTTGGACCTTGAGGGACGGCCAGAGCGTTGGCTTATGGTGGCAGGAGCTGTGGTCTCGAAATGGGAGAGGGAGACAGGTGAGAGATTCAGGTGGAGATCAGGGAGCTATGGAGAAAGGAATTTGGGGAAAATGAGGAAGGAGGAGGAGAAGGGAAGGCTAGAGCACGAAACAGGGGAGGGAAAATCTCTGGCAATGCTGGTGAAGAAAGGGGAAATTTGGGGCGAGCTCTGCTAGGGTTTCTCTTAGGGGAGAGAAAGAGCGAGTGAGAGTAAGAAAAAAAAGGGGGAAGGAAGCGTTTAAAACAGCTTCAGGTCGCAGTTCATTCGAATGCAATTCGAAGTTCAATTGAATCCGAGAAGCATTCGAATGCGGTATTCAATTACTTGATAAACTCTACAATTCAATCGAGTGAATTACAGTTAGGGATTCGAATGCAGTCCTGTTGGTGAGATGGTAGTGTTTCTAATCCATCCTCAGAGGTCCCAAGTAACGAGGAGTCGAGGAGTGTCCAGTGCGTCTCAAAACCCTAATTCCCGCAGCATTAGCCTAGGAAACGCAACGACGTCCACATTTCGGGGACGAAATTTCTAATAAGGGGGGTAGAATGTAACGACCCGATTCTTTCGTGTACGGAAAACTGCGGGTTAGCCGTCGTGGAAAATTGAAAAGTATTTTGAGGACCCCGAAGGGGGAGTTTAACCGGTAAAATCTTCGAATCAGTGGCCGGAGTTAGGATGTGTCATCCGGGAAATTTTCCAGCGCATCCGGGAGAGTTTCGACTCGAAACGGAATTCGTTTCGGATACTGGGAAACGCTCGTGGGATTTTTGCATCCGATAAAACGGTCAAGAGTTCCCGAGTGGTAGCTCCCGGGTCGAAGGGAAAAATCAATGGGTCACGACGGTATGCCCAGAATATTTTTAGGGCAATCGAGGTGTGAGAAATTGATTTAAACGCGATCGAACCGAACCAAAACGGCCCTAAAGGGAATTTATCTTCCTTAGGAGATAATTAACTCTTTTAGAATAAATAAATAAATAAACAAACAGTAATAATAATAATAATAATAATATAATAATAATAATAATAACAAAAGGTAAACAAAAGAAAAAGAAAAAGGAAATTAAGAAAAGGAAAAAGACTCAGGGCTATAAATAGCCACTTCAGACGTCCTTTTCATTTCCTTTTCACACAAACATAGGTCCCACTCAGACACATCGCAAAAGCGCTTTCGGACTTCGAAAAATTGTGGGAACTCACCACCGCGGAGGGAAAATTCTCTACTTCGACTCCACCGAACCGGAATCTCCATCCGATGTGGGAAACTCTAAGCCCACTGTCTATGTGGTTTGTTTGATGATTGTTTAAATGCATTTCTGTGTATGTGAATGAAAAACTGTTTTACAAAAACTATGAGAAATGAGTTAGGGAAGCTAGATTTAGAGGATTTTGAGGTTTGGAAATCATAACTGTATGGATTGGATTACTGCAGAAGTGAAAAATGTTACGCGGAGCAAACCCTGGAGAATTTGCTCTCTGGGGCGATTTTTTTACTGTAGCATTCGATTGAATTCCCACGGATTCGAATGAAAGAGGATTTTGGATTTCAATCGAATACTTGAGGATTTCACTCCAATGCAGGACCGCGACGGATTTCAGTCGAATACTTGAGGATTTCAATCGAATGAAACCCTGAGAAGGATTTCAGCCGATTGAATCCCTAAGGGATTCGATTGAAAGAAGCAATCGAATGCACAGCCTTTAAGCATTCGAATGCCTACTGGAAACTTATGATTTTAAAGGTTCTATGGAATCCAGCCTGCATGGTTATGTATGACTTGAGGTAATTTGAGCATGCATCATGAGGAAAGGCCGTCGTAAGAGTTAGGACGACCTTAGATAATTAGACGTTTTCGCTAAAATTTAACGAAGATTATAATGGAACCAGGAAATCAAGAAAGGTTAAGAAGGTCCCGACCCCAATTGGTGCGGTAGACCAAGTTAAGGAGTCTAGTTATATGATTAGGAATCCCTATTCTCTTGGCAACGTCGTACAGACACACCCCTTTCCAGTTCAGCAAGACGAATTGGTTACGAGCAACGCAGGTAAAGAGACTTGACCACGATATGTAAGACGGGCATAGGCCCACACATGTAAAACAGGCATATGTCTGTATAAATGAAATGATGACTAATGGGCCCCACTAAAAGAGAAAAAGAGAAATGGATCGAGCCGAGCCATAGGGCCGGTCAAAGCGTGTCCACGCCTGATCATTCATAGGTCTGATCCCTCGCCATTCCAGAAAGAGGGGATGGTTGCACTAATTACATTCGATGTTTACCTCCTATGAGCCTTACATGGTTAGCTACCATAACAGTAAAGAGTGCCGCCGGGTCGATGCAATAGTAGCAAAAAGAGGTTGTAGGCCGAGGCCACGGCTACAAAGGTGTAAGGACTAAGTAGGACGCAGCCACAGAGCGCGTAAGAGATTCCCAAGTCCCCTCATGCACTATGTAATTAAATGTATGAACTGATGAATGATGATATGGTGATAACCATGTATGTATAATTGTTTAAGCATTACGTATAACTGTTCATGCATTATGTATCATCAAGGGAACGTCCCAAGACGAATAGTATGTCTCTAGGAACAACGTACAGTTAACAAGCACGAAGCCTAGGTAATGACAAGACTAGACACCCAGTCACCTAGTAAAACAGATAAAGCTGCTCAGGGTGTAGGTACAAGATAATAACTGGTAGGATTTAGTATTGCATGAAACGTAGAGGTTTTCCTGAGTGGCTGGAGAATGCCCGAGTAATTGAACTGTAGTAGCTACGCAGAGTTTCCACTAAGAACGCAGTAGTTCTTATCCCCACTCGTGTATGGCTCCAGCTGACTAGCATGTCGTCACCGCCGCCCAAGGATGTCTGGCTGTTTACGCGCTCTCGGCAGCGCAACTATTGGACCTATACCTTGTTGGAGACCAGCACGTTCGCCCCTGCGAACTTCCCGGGGGAGAGTTTAGAGCAGGCACGCTGCAGACTTCGCGGGCCGGGGTCCTCGCCCATGCGCCCTATTTGGATAGACGAGCATCCCGACAGCAGATCGTGTGATCCGATCCATGTGGATGGAGAGGACGTTCCTCCATCGCCGAGACCAGAGCCGCCACTGAGGCCAGAGCCGCCGCTGAGGCCCGAGCCAGAGACGGAGCCAGAGCCAGTTACACCTCCGGTTCGAGGGCGAGGCACGCGCACCACCGCCCCAAGAGCGCCCTTCCAGTGCGACCACGCAGGTTCACGTCCCGCGAGTTCACCGCCGTGACAGGGATCTCGAGTGAGGACGAGGTGGATCCCGCAGAGTTGGAGGAGGATTCCGATGAGTAGGGTATCAGGATGCCGCCAGAGATGCACCCGCAGGAGTATGTAGTACACGAAATGAGTAGTACTCATCCGTGTACGTAGGGTTAGTTTGCTTGTTTTAGGTTATATATAGGGAGTATTGTATATACATGTAGGAACTGATGCAGAATATGTATGTCCACAGTAGGGCAAGGATGCTTGTTATTATAAAAATGTATAATTATGTGTGTGCTATCTGTGGGCCGTAGGTGTATTTTCTTCGGGTACTCGCCGTACGCCAGGTATGTACTCGTGCTTCCTTACCTTCTTTTACGATACACTTATGCGATGTATGACGCGTATGGCTCGGTATTTTCATAGTATGATTAAAAGAAGTTTTAAATGGGCCCGTTATTTTGTAAACCCTAATTTCACACCAGGATATAGAATCATAAAGGTTCGTAGCACCAGAAGAGAAGCACCTAGCCAGAAAGTCTATGACTTAAGCATAGGCCTACTAGCTAGGGTGTTTTACACTGCACCCTTAGGTGGCTCATAGTAAAACATATGCCATCATAAACTTATCGCATAAACTTCTACGTGCTAAGTGCTTGTTGGAATATAATGGACCTCAGAACCCCTTTCTCGGAAACCATTATCAACACCCGGGAACCTCCGTGGAACCGACTAAGCAACTCTATGGGTTCACTTAACCATTCCAGGGAATCTCCGCGGAACCCACTTGGCACTGCCGCTGGCGCCAATCAGGAATTTCAGTAACCCGCTCAGCTACTCTAGGGTTCCTCCGCGGAACCCTACTCCTTTACTACTACTGGTGCTCGCTCGGTCTACTCTCCAGGGACCACTTAGCACTCTAGTGAACCACTCTATCACTGTGGGGAACCTCCGCGGACCCCAACTCAGAACTTTCTAGGAACCCACTCAACCTTTCTAGGGGACCTCCGCGGAACCCCACTCGGCACCATTCCGGGTGCCCGCTCAGCACTCTTCACCGGCCCCTCTCATCACTCTAGGGTTCCTCCGCGGGCCCTACTCAGCACCACTCCTGGTGTTGCTCCACAACTCTTCATGTAACCCTCTCAGCACTCCAGGATCCTCCGCGGACCCACTCTGCACAATTGTTGGTCCTCACTCAACTCTCCATGTAACCCCCTCAACGTACTTCAGGGATTCTCCGCGGACCCTTCCGCACCATTCCTGGTGATCACTCAGCGCACTCTCTAGGGAACTACTCCACTACTTCAAGAGTTCTCCGCGGAACACCTTCGATCACCACTACTAACGCCCGCTCTTCAACTCTCTCTAGACTCCTCTCAGTCCCTCTCCGCAGAAAACTCGGCGCCCAGCTCCTGGCTTATTTTTTCTCGTCCTCTTACACTCATCCCATGTTCACACCACATATTCCAACAGTACTCGAGCAACAACATGAACGTTCAAGCATCATGAAACAACGTAAATATATTCCACATGCAATAGTAATATCTATCCTCATAGCATTTCTAATTTTTCCTACTCAAAATACACACATAAGCATACAATAAACATCCCATAGACAGGGTTGATAGTACTACCCACCTGTTGAAAAACCTGGTGGTGGTGAGGGAAGTTTGGAGTGAAGTCCCACAAGCCTTGTTGTTTCCAAAGCTTGAGCTTCTCCTTTCTCCAAGATGAAGGACTTGAGCAAGGTAGAGGGTGAAGAAGTTGTTCCTCTTGATTTTGGAAGGAAGAAAATGAACCCAAGATGAGGAGACTTTGGGGCTATATTTCGGTTCTTGGGAGGTGAAAGAGGAGATGGAAAAAGTGCTTGATCTCTTGGAGACTTGATGGTGTTCTTTGAGGTTTTGCCTTAGAGTGTTTTTATGGAAGATGTGAAAATGAGATCTTTGCTTAGAGTCTTTGGGGAAGAGCCTCGGTTTTGAGGGGCTGATGGTGAGGGAAATTGATTGATATTTTTAGGATTTAGAAAAAGTGATGAATAGTGGCATGGGCAAAGGTATGGCTATGTGATGGGATTTGGTGAAGTGTGTAAGGCAAGTAAGGTGATATTGAATTTGGAAGCATGATTTAGGGGATCACAATCAGACCGTGCAGCTCTTCTCTCTTAGTTTAGCTGCTGAAATTTCATTTCCTCCCAGTTCTGGTTCGCTCGTGTTTTATCGCTCGCAGTCTCGGTGCGTCGCTCACGGTCGTCCGAAAAATATTCCGTTTATACCGTCGCGATCCTCTAATTTCCCCTACCTAAGGATATTAATATTTAATGGTGTTTGTGAATTTTTCTCCGGAGGATTATTTTCACAGACACCTTTTGCGCGTTAGAAAATTTCATCGGCGAACAACGACCGTTCGGTTGTCTGCCGAACCTCATGCCGCGACACGACTTATTTCCTAGGAATATTCTACCTATTAGTTTCCCATTTTAATTCCCTAATCATGATTATAAAATTAATTTAACATTTATGTTTACGATTATTTCCCTAAGGAAAAATCGGGATGTTCACAGTCCCGGTACTTTACTTACGGTTGTCCAGAAAATATTTCGGACATATCCTCGCGATCAACTAATTTTCTCTTATTAGTAGTTGAGTCCGGTGGAGATATTCGGGAAATTATTATTTTATTAGTGTATTTTATGGGTGCTTTCGGTATCCAGAAAAATTCCTGATTGGTCCGAAAATCGTCCTAAGTCTCGTAAAAATTCGTGGGGTCACGACACCTTAGTTTTGACTATGATTCTTAGGAGTTAAGGGCGATTCTTATGAATTAAAGGTAATAAAATTTAATTTTCTTACCTCCCTAATTAACCTATAATTATCTATTACGCTAATTATCCGTACAGTGAAAAAGCGGGATGTTACAACTGTCGTCAACACCGACGATAAATATGTTAATATTTTATTCCTTCATCGTCGGATATAATCGACGATAATAAATAAATAATTTTAAAAAATAAAATTGTAATTTATTCTTTATTTACTGGTTTAATAAATTAAAATAATTATATTAATAAATAAATTTATTTTATTTGCAATTTATAAGTATGTAAAAATTTATATTTAATAACTAATTAAATATTTAGTTAGTTAATTAATACTAAATATATTTATTTATTGATATGTTATGGGGTGGACAACATATATCCAATCATGTTGGACGGTGGGGGGTGGCAAAATATATTCTATTCGTCCACCTATTCCGATGAAGTACGATCACGAGTTCGTCTACCCCGTCATTCTTAGGTAATCCAAAAATTTTCTTATCAACTCTAAGTCACAACACAATTGTACCTCTTTATCTCCGATAAGAAAATCAAATTTAACAAATTTTATAAATCACCTCAAAAACATAAAATTTAAGAAGATATTCCTTCAAGATAAGCTGAAGTTCCCGAATAAGTAGAAGATTTTTGGAAGTGCCCGATGACTTTAGGTATCCTAATAAGATTGATTAGGAGCATGACGTAGTTAGGAGGAGCGTACCGTTTCAATATAGAACAATAGTTACGAAGAAAATGGAATAGTGACCCTAACTAGTTTAAGGAAGATCACAAAGGATAGTAGATTCAACGTGGTAAAGGTCAGCGACAACCCCTAGGAAACTTAAAATTCGAATATATTATCTAGACTAAATCCCATTAATTAGAAGAAGTAGGGAGTGGTGTAGAAGCCAGGCAAAGCTTGGTAACACATTATAAGCACGGAGATAGGTAGAACCCTGATAGAGAAGAGGTTGATAAAAATCTCATAGGTTTAGTATACCCCTACCTTGCCATAAGTTTGAATTCCCCCAAACAACTAAGTAATTCCTTTTGCGACACGTCCTTCAGAATAGAATCCCCAACCAAATTCCTTACCCCAAGAATCCCATAGGGTGGAGAGAGACTCGTCTAGAGGAAGGGTTAATACTGTGGAAGATGTTTCTGATGCAAGGAGGTGATTCGGTAAGACTAGTTAGAGGAGCCTCAAGGGAGTATAGGAAGGATTGCGAGGAGTAGCCATACCATAGTAAGGAGAAAACCCTCGGTACCTAGAGATTACAAAGCCTAGGTTGCACCAGTCTGGTTAATTAGGAGGATCAGGAGTAAGACAGAAGCTAGAGGAACCTTGGAAACCATAGGCAGTAGGATCTTAGAGTTAAAGAAGGTTTCAAGAGGATTCTGCAACCAAGTGTCCAACGGAGATGAGTCTCCTTCTGGGGGACCTGTCGAGCTCGACTGGCATATGGGTAAGAGCAAAAGTACACGTCTGGAGTAGAGTATCTGTGCAATAGTTGCGCTGACACGTGCGAGTGAACAACTATACATCCTTTACTGGTGGGGAAGTCATCGCTGCAAACTGGATTCATACACGAGTGGGGGTGAGAACTCTTGGTCCTCAGTGGGGTGTCCCTCGCATCATCAATCATTTATTTACTCGGGTATCCTCCAGGCCATTCAGGGGATCTCTAAGTGAGCATGCTTACTAACATCCTACCATTTATTATCTTCCTTAGGAACCCTGAACAGCTTTATCTAAATTAGCTAGATGACTGGGGATCTAATCTTGCTTATCTAAGTTCTCGCGCTTTCTATCCTTGACCGTACTGGTATAAACCCTAAACCCTAAACCCTAAACCCTATACTACACATACATGTATGCCGGGTGACCTTGCCCCATGCGTTCCCTTCGAGCCTGGTGACAGGATCGAGACATACTCACATCATAAACACATAGACATGTATGCAAGGTGATCGTGTCCTATGTTCCCTTCGAGCCTGGTGACGTGATTGAGCCCCATGCGTTCCCTTCGAGCATGGTGACGTGTACAGTGCCTGCGTTCCCTTCGAGCATGCTATTGGGCACTATGCATGAACTTAACATTTTCTTTATTTAACTGGTATCATATATATTCCTTGGCCGCCTTCCTTTGGGCTAAGCCAGATAGGCACGATGTCCTCATTTATTCATAACCATCATCATATGCACTTTTATCTTTCTGTACTACTCTTGTTCTTCAAATACTTAGAGGGGCATTCGAATGAAATCCCTACGAGTTCTTTCATTCGATTGAAAATGGGTTTCATTCGACTGAAATCCTCATCATTCTTTCATTCGAATACTATGGGATTCATTCGATTGAAATCTTGAAATTTCCCTTCATTCGACTGCATGAGGATTCAATCAAACGAAAGTTGGCCTTTGGCTTTCATTCGACTGAAAACCTCAGGGATTCGAGTGAAAGCTTAAAATCGCATCCTCGAGACTTTAATTCTCAATTTTCCACAGAAAACCACTGTTCCTAGGGTTCCAATCAGTACAGTTATACATTTCATTTATCAAAATTTCCCAAAACCCTTTTTACCCTGATTCTCCCAAAAACTCTATTTAACATTTTCATAATCAGAAATAGAAAACAACACATATACAGTTAAAAGTTAAACCACATAGACAGTGGGCTTAGGGTTACCCACATTCGATGGAGATTCCGAATCAGTAGGCTTGAAGGGGGAATTTCCTCTTCGCGATGGCATGCTCTGGCAATTTTTCCGGGATTCCGGCACGAAACCTAGATGTGTCGGAACGGGGCTGGTGTTTGTGAAAGAGATTGAAAATAACGTTAAAATTTTTGAAACGTACGTGGTTATTTATAACCACGCACAGTGACTTATTTTCTTTCTTTTTCCCTTTTTCTTTTCTTTCCTTTTCTTTGTTTTTGCTGAAGCTCTGCTTCAGTTACTTATTATTATTATTATATTATTATATTATTATTATTTACTATTTATTATTTACTTCCTTCAGAAGTAATTTCTCACCCTATCTGGCTCTGTTTTCGTTTGATCGCGTTTTGTCCAAAAAGTCTCACCTTCGGTTGCCCTAAAAATATTCCGGACATACCGTTGTGATCCATTTATTTTTCCCTTCAGCCCGGGACAGTTTTTTCAAGAATCTGGGACTTTCTTACCGAGTCAAGAAATCCTATGGGCAATTTTTGGTATCCAAAAATCTCTCGTTCGAGTCGAAACTCGTCCGACAACTCTAAAAAATTTGACGGGACAACTAAACCTAGCCCGTTTCTGCCAATCCTTAGGGTTTCGGTGGTTTAACTTCTCTCCCCTCGATTCCTCGGCGTCTCCCAGCCATTCTCAGTGACAAAATTAACGGGTTTTCCGCACCCGGGACCTCTAGATGTTACACTACTCTCCCCCAAATCTCTCCTCATCCAACCAACCTTTAAAGCCTCTAAATAAGGTGGGCAAACTTGGCTTGCTCACCACTTGGTGGCTTATATTTGCTTGTATGTGTTTATGTGCTTGTATGGCTTATGATTATGCTATGTTAGAACTGCTATGCTAGGATTTAATGATGATTCTGAACGGTCTTGTGACCTGGACTAGATAGTGTTATGATTGTTGGAACATGTGGGAGGAACCCCAAGAAATAGGCATGGCACATGAAAGCAAGAAAGCAAAGCAGGTTGTGTAGGCCACGCCCAGTGCGCTAAGCGGCCTCATGAACCGCTGAGCGGACAGGAACTGCTGAGCGGCCTCATGAACCGCTGAGCGGTCTGTGGCTGAGTTGAAAAGAAAAAGATATTTTTATTTTGAGCTATTTTATGAACTCGCAGGGACGCTGAGTGGCATAATGATCCGCTGAGCGACCTGGCCAGCTTCAGGGGCATTGAGCGGCAAAATGGTCCGCTGAGCGGCCTGAGCAGGACTTTGGAAAATAGTTTTAAAACTGGAGTAAGTGACTTGGAGACCTGGACAGGGGTGACGAAGTGTACTGGGAGTTCCCAGGGGTGCTAAACAGCCCAGGAAACTATCTTGGGCCCATAGTTCCAGGCAGCAACTATTTACGAAAACTATCTTGGGCCCATAGTTCTAACAAGCATGTATGTAACTAATGTATGTCAATATGTATGATGTATGTGGAACATTGCATGTAGAATTATTATGATTTGAATGTCTATGATATCATGTATCATGAGGACTGAGTTGTCAGTAAGTGTTAGGACAACCTTAGAGAATTAGAGTTTAATCACTTAATGCTTGAAGCTTATAATGAAACAGTAGGGAACCAGTATGTAGTTATATGGTAGGAAGTCGATCTCTTGGCACAAGTCTACGGACACGTCCCTCACCAGTTCCAAAAGGGGGATTGGTCAATAATGTACCTCACCAGTCCCAAAAGGGGGATTGGTCAGGGAAGGTCACTTCACCAGTCTGCAAAAGGGTGGATTAGTCAATGAGGTTAATGACAAGAAAGAAGGAAAGAGATGATAAATGATGAAGGTAGTAACATCCTGCTTCTTCCTTAGTGAAAATATCGCCAGATAAATGCCTAGGAATTTCTAGTGAAGGATAAACCATTAGAAATATGACCTTTTAGGTTAAAATGTCTGTAGAAGTACTTCTGTTCGTTTTCTTAAAATTCTGCAGACACCAGAACAAATCCTTTCTGCAGTCTAAACACAACTGCGCGTCTAAAGTACCCGTAAAAGGTATGGCTACAGATGAGAATTTATAAATACCTAAGTGACCCTAGAATATTACTTAGGAAAAATTAGGAGATCACAAAGGTGTGATCGGAATATTTTTAGAACAACCGTACGCGAAGTACCGGGACTGAAAACGCCAAAAGCCTGATCAAAATTGATCTGCCGGAGCCCATAAAATTTTGGCCACAAATCAGCCAAGAGACAACTACATGCATGGTTA
>QANU01016049.1:104972-178169 GCA_003254905.1 Nissolia schottii
CGCCATTCCAGCTTCCTAGCTTCGACTCCGATTCCGAGTCCGACGACGACGAGTCTGAGGACGACGAGCACGACCAGCAGCCACCAGCTTCTTAGGATATTTTTTACTGTTTTTTTGTAGTTTTTGTTAACTTCCAGTGAACTTATTTAATTAATGTCCGTACTAATTATTGTTTTTAGCTTTCTTTTATTTTTTGTAATTAATAAACCGTAACCCAATTTTAATATTATGTTTACCGTCTATTAGTTGTTAAATTCGGCGAATTTAATTTGTAGTTAATTATTTGTTCGGATAAATTAATCAAAGAATGGGTAGTAATTAGTAGTACACATGTTAGCATAAAAAAACTAAAACGGAAGGTAAAAAATATAACATGGTTTACCGTCGGCTAATGCCGACGCTAATTATTAGGGTACTGCATTAGCATCGGTTATAAACGACGGTAACGATTTAGGGTTTAGGGTTTAGGGCTTAGGGTTTAGGGTTTTACCGTCGGTTACCGGCGACGGTAAATGTTTAGGACTTTATCGTCGGTTATAGCCGACGGTAAAAGGCAATTTAAAAGTCACATGGCGCCATTTTTAGGCGCGTTCTTTTTCCGTCGGTTAAACGCGACGGTAATTGGCGCCTAAAAATTAACATGGTGCCAAAAAGTGGCGCCTTCTTTTTCCGTCGGTCAAATGCGACGGTAACGGGCGCCTAAAAATTAACATGGCGCCAAAAAGTGGCGCCTCCTTTTCCATCGACCACTTTATCGTCGGCCCGTGTCCGACGGTAAATCCGTCGGAAAAACGAGAAACCGACGGTAAAAACGAATTTTACCGACGGAAATTCCGCCGGTAATAACCAATTTTCTTGTAGTGAAGATTAGGCATTATTTTTACTCTTAGTATTTAATATTTCTCCTGGAGTTTTCTATTATAAAATTTCAGGAAATGAAGGTTCAAGAGGATCAATGAAGACATAAAGAGAAGAATGAAGCCAAGAGCAAGAGAAAAAGGAAAAAAGAAGCAAAAATGGCGAATTTCAGCAAGCATCGCTCAGCGGACAGTAAGCACCGCTCAGCGGTTGAGGAGCAAGCGCTCAGCGGACCAGACCCACCGCTTAGCGGCAAAGCTTCTAGAACCGAGCCACTGAAACACCCCTAGCCGATTCCGTACGCTCAAGCCGTACGTAATACCGCTAGGTTGTTTACTTCCTAGTCTTCTTCCTTAGTTTTTCAAAAATACTAGCTTTAATAAAATAGGGACCCAATTTCTCTTTTCCCCTTTTTCTTTTTTTTTTTTAAGCATACAGCTTAAAACATAAGAGCCGTGCGTGCAACAGACTAATATAACAAGCGATATCTCTAGTAAGTCGAACTTAAGTTAGCGGATACATAGAGTACACACTTAATGGGTCCCCTGCGGATACAAATACACACCATATACTAGTTATATTACATAGCCCATACACATGTTCCACAAATACATTTACTTCCTTGTGATGTTTATTACACAGCCATCTAGGCCTCCTTGTGCACATCTCCTCAGGTTCCACAGCATCGGCATTGTAAGACTCATCCTCCATCCCTAGAGCCATAGACGAGTGGGGATAAGAACGACTGCGTTCTTAGTGGAAACTCTGCGTGGCTACTACGGTTCAATTACTCGGGCATTCTCCAGCCACTCAGGAAAACCTCTACGTTTCATGCAATACTAAATCCTACCAGTTATTATCTTGTACCTACACCCTGAGCAGCTTATCTACTTTACTAGGTGACTTGGTGTCTAGTCTTGTCATTACCTGGGCTTCGTGCTTGTTAACTGTACGTTGTTACTAGAGACATACTATTCGTCTTGGGACGTTCCCTTGACGATACATAATGTATGAACAGTTATACATAATGCTTAAACAATTATACATACATAGTTATCATCATATCATCATTCATCAGTTCATACATTCAATTACATAGTGCATGAGGGGACTTGGGAATCTCTTACGCGCTCTGTGGCTGCGTCCTACTTAGTCTTTACACCTTTGTAGCCCTGGCCTCAGCCTACAACCTCTTTTTGCTACTATTGCATCGACCCGGCGGCGCTCTTTACCAGTATGGTAGCTAACCATGCAAGGCTTATAGGAGGTAAACATCGAATGCAATTAGTGCAACCATCCCCTCTTTCTGGAATGGCGAGGGATCAGACCTATGAATGATCAGGCGTGGACACGCTTTGACCGGCCCTATGGCTCGATCCGTTTCTCTTTTTCTCTTTTAGTGGGGCCCCTTAGTCATCATTTCATTTATACAGACCTATGCCTATTTTACATGTGTGGGCCTATGCCCGTCTTACATATTGTGGTCAGGTCTCTTTACCTGCGTTGCTCGTAACCAATTCGTCTTGCTGAACTGGCAAGGGGCGTGTCTGTACGACTTTGCCAAGAGAATAGGGATTCCTAATTATATAACTAGACTCCTTAACCTTGGTCTACCACACCAACTGGGGTTGGGACCTTCCTAACCTTTCTTGATTTCCTAAGGTTCAATTTTGATCTTCGTTAAATTTTAGCGGGAACGACTAATTATCTAAGGTCGTCCTAACTCTTACGACGGCCTTTCCTCATGATACATGCTCAAATTACACTAAGTCATACATAACCATGTAGGTTGGATTCCATAGAACCTTTAAAATCATAAGTTTCCAATAGGCATTCGAATGCTTAAAGGTTGTGCATTCGATTGCTTCTTTCAATCGAATCCCTTAGGGATTCAATCGGCTGAAATCCCTCTCGAGGTTTCATTCGATTGAAATCCGCAAGTATTCGATTGAAATCCGTCGCGGTCTTGCATTCGAGTAAAATCCTCAAGTATTCGATTGAAATCCAAACTCTTCTTTCATTCGAATCCGTGGGAATTCAATCGAATGCTACAGTAAAAAAATCGCCCCAGAGAGCAAATTCTCCAGGGTTTGCTCCGCGTAACATTTTTCGCTTCTACAGTAATCCAATCCATACAGTTATGATTTCCAAACCTCAAAATCATCTAAATCTAGCTTCCCTAACTCATTTCTCATAGTTTTTGCAAAATAGTTTTTCATTCACATACACAGAAATGCATTTAAATAATCATCAAACAAACCACATAGACAGTGGGCTTCGAGTTACCCACTTCCTACGCGGATTTGAAGTTGGTAGGTGGAAAGTGGAGAAAATCCTTGCTGCAATGGTATGCTCCAAGAAATTTTCGGAAGTCTGGTAGCGCTCTCGCGATGTGCTCGAACGATACTATGAAAGTGGAAATTTGAAGAAACAGCAGAGTATTTATGATGCTCTGCGGTTTGCACACAGGGGGCTTTTATAGCCGTGGCCCCCCTGTTGCATATAATTAATTATTTAATTTTTTAATTAATTATTATTATATTATTATTCTATTATAATTATTTTAATTATCCTAGCCCTTATCCTATTTTAATTATTTCTTACTGTTCCGGGTCCACACACGAGTGTCCAAAAATATCTCAAATTATATATTCATGACCTAGGAATTTTTTTCGGCCAGGATGGCGGTCCAAAACAAGATATCGGGGAACCTGTTTCTACCCGTTATTCCTTCGTAGATCACTTTGGGGCCCGACCGGA
Organism: Nissolia schottii; assembly: GCA_003254905.1. Classification (NCBI taxonomy): domain Eukaryota; kingdom Viridiplantae; phylum Streptophyta; class Magnoliopsida; order Fabales; family Fabaceae; genus Nissolia; species Nissolia schottii. The sequence continues at coordinate 108,591 of QANU01016049.1, forward strand.
TTCCCGTTTGCACCTAAAATTGAGCACTGCCTTCCGGGGCTTAGCGGGGTCACAACCTCCTGATTTCCTCCAATTTAAAGGGGACTGGCTTCCTAACTAAATTTTCTCTGACCCTAATTCGGGTTACTTTGCACTTTTTGCCTAGTCAAAGTTGTGGATCGTGCCGAAGACCTCCCTACGGAAAGTCGGGTTGTTACAGCCACCGCCAGCAATTAATGCGCCAGCCTGGCGCCAGCTAAAAAGCTGACCAAACCGCGTGAGCCGCCGGAATTGACCGGACCGCTCAGCGGTGAGGCCTGGCCGCTCAGCGGTCTGCACGAAACTTGCCCTATAAATAGAGGGCCAAGGCTCTCTATTAAGGCATCTCCTCTTCCATCTCTCTTCCCCCCTTCCCCCAAGTTCTCCTAGGCTGAGAACTCTTCTTTCCTTTCATTTTCTACACTTTTTACATCTTATTCCAAGCACTTAGGTTTATGTTAGAGTGCTTGTGATCTTTCAAAGAATTGTAGCGAAGCTCTGCCAAAATTAATCCAGGTTCTATTGTTTCAATTTTCCATTTTCCTTTACTCTTTCCATTTTCTTTTCCTTTACTCTTTCCTTTTTATTTTATTTATTTCATTGTCATTTACTCTTTCTTTCTCTTTATCTACCCTTTCTTTCTCTTTACTTGCTTTGAGTTTTAATCCTCAACCATGGAGGAGTAGTTTCTTAATATCTTGCATGCGGTAACGCTGGATTAAAGATTAATTTGAGGTCCTGTGCTTAATGATTATGCATGAATCATTGCACCCTTAATTAATGATATAGCGATTGCATGTTATTAGTTAAGGCTAAATCTAAGTTAATGAATCTTGACGATTGTAAGATTTATTGAACTATGATTAAGGAACTTTTGGAGAACTAATCATATTTGATTAGGTTGTGCAATCGGTGCTTAATTAATATGGGTTTTAATGCTGAGATCTTGGTTTTAATTCCTGTATTAAATGCTTAAGAGATTGACGATCGTAGTTTCTTAAATAAATTGCATATTAGAAAGAGATTTCAACTAATAAACAACATCTCCTTTCATGAATAATTAATTAAGAACCGATGAGAATTAATCCTTGATCTAGTAATGTCGTATGCAGGATATTGCCTTTATCATTATTGTTTTACTCTCGTTTTAATTGCTTTCAAGTTCATCAAACAAAACCCCCCGATTTACTTAACTATTGATTTGGTTCTAAATTGCTTCTTTAGGAAACGACCTAGGTTAACCCCCTTTACTACGTTCTTGGGGTTTTCTTGGTTTATAAATTATTATTTGATTGCGCACTAAAATCTAACGACGTTTTGGTAAGCGTCAGTCCTCCTCCTCTGGGTCCTCCTTTGGCTCCTCCTCCTCCTGGTCCGACTCCTCAGCCTCGTCCTCCTGCTCCAACTCCTCCTCTTCGTCCTCCTCCTCGTCGACCTCCATGGAATGATCCTCCACGAGTGATGAGGGCTCGGGTGTGTCTAGCGGATCTCGTGGGCCGGTGGACGGGTCTGCCTCGTGGTAGGGAGTGCGAGGGACAAACAGGCGGTGGTAGTCTCTGGCCGTCCTTATCCGCGCGCCTCGCCTGTGGGCTGGGGGCGGTCGCGGCCTCACGGAGACTGGGTCGACCTCCACGTCCTTCTCGAACGGAGTGGACTCGCCCTCGGTGGAAGTCTCTGGGAGGATCGGTGGTGCAACTTGGGGAGGTGTGGGGCGGTTCACCACTAGTATTGTCCAAAGCTCCGCCTCCTCCCCTGTCTCAGGGTCCACAGTCTTGAATGTATTGCGGAGGATCCGCCGCTTCTTCGGCGGCGTAGTCATCTGGCTCACCTGAAGCCATAAATGAGTGGGGTGAGAACGGTGGTTCTCAGTGGATAACTATGGGGTAGTGGGGCTCTGGTTACTCAATTATGCTTCGGCCGTCCAGGAGATCTCTAAGTGTACATGCATCTAAATGTCCTACCAATTAATTTCTTGCCTAAGTTCCTGGGCGGCTTTATCTAGTTACTAGGTGACAGGGATCTAATCTTTTCTTACTAAGTTCTCGTGCTTATTAAACGGACTCGCGGTGCAATTGTGACCGTGACGTATGTGTTTCACGGACGGTTGACTCATCATACATCCATACTCCTATATATACATAATCATATAAAATTAGATACAATCATACAGCTTATACAATTAGCACATAAGTGTAATACATGGGGGATAGGGGTTTCTCCTACGCAACCGTGGCCGCGTCCTTCTTCGCTGCTGGGTTGCCATCGCTCCTATGTAGACTGGGGGATCGTCATCCCTTCTCTATCTACAGCATGTAGTAACACTAGGAGTGAGGATCGTATGCGTCTGAACTTCGTGGACGACTTAATCATCTGCATCCGAACTTCGTGGATGACTTTAAGGCCTGGGTCCAAACTTCGTGGACCATTTCTCTCTTTCTCTTTTATGTCCGAACTTCGTGGACATCTTACCTGTCTTTTTAATGTCATGACATAAAAGCTCAAGCGCTCCTTTCTTTCTTTTCTCTTGTCCGGGTGGAAACCCACGTTCAGATCTTTCTCTGCGTAACATAATCATGCCCGGTCCGTCTTGCACGGCCGGGGAGGGTCTGGTCAGGTATGACGTGCCAAGAGAGGGATTCCTATTACATAACTATGTCATTCTTTGGGCTACCCCGACTCTTTGTGGCAGGGGCCCGTCTTTAGACTTAACCGTGTTCCCTAGTTTAATTTACCACCTTTGCATATTAGTTAATTTATTTCTAGTGATCTATGGTTGCCCTAAGTCCTATGGCAACACTGCCTCATGATGCATGCACTGTTCTTGTTTATCATGTACTGCCCCTGTTCTCCTCACCCTTTGGGGTAACTTACAATCATTTTCCTCAAGCTTTTAACTGCTAACAATATCCTAACTATACTTTACCTCATCAAACCTTAACCACATTTCTAGAAAACAAAACACTTAAACATACATGCTACCATTTTAATCTTCTTAAGTTTATGACACTCTTATGTACACTCACACTCTTATCTTTCTTTTACACTCTTACCACCACAACTACTAAAAACTCTCATTTTTATTTTTATTCTTTTTTTTCCAACCTTTTTAACCCATCAAAACCGAGTTGCTCTCTTCTCTTATATACCCTCATTTTCTTTTATTCTTTTACTTCTATGCACTACCAAAATTCTTTTACACTCTCCTCTAACACTTTTAACTAAATATTTTCCCAAGTTTCACCATCAAAATCGAATCCTACCTTTCTCTTTAAACACTAAAAAAATCATTATGTTCATGGTAAAACTTTTCTCCATACTTATGTATACTCATATCCTACAAAACACAAGAACACCCGTAGCTTTTCAAACACACAACAACAAAATATATACCAATAATATTCATACATAGCACACATATTTTTATCCACTCAAAATCACATTTATTTTAATCGGTTTATTTATCACACAAGAAAAATTTATTTTTTAGGCATAAACACATGTTATGTGCATTCAATCACATATTCACAACACACAAAAATAGATCACCAAGGAGGTGATTTATGCATAGTTACCCACAAGCTTTAACAACCAAAAATATATATTTATCCTCATCAAATCACTAATAACACATGCAAGTTTATTTCAAGGCAAAAATCACATATCATGTGCATTTTCTCCTAAATCACATAAACAAGCAAAAAGGGCTAGAACCATCAAGAGATGATTTTAACTAGTTACCCACCTCACAAGAAGGTTAGTGGAAGCAGTTGGGAGTGAAGTTCCACAAGCCTTGGTGTCCTCAAAGCTTTATGTCACCTTTCTCCAAAAATGGGAACTTTGCACAAAGAAGATGATGATGATGTGATTCCTCTTGTTTGTGAAGGTAAGAAGATGAAACTAGGATGAGGACACTTTGAGGGTTGTGTTTCGGTTTCTTGGGGGTGAATGAGGATGGTATGAATGCTTGATTGCTTGGAGACAAAGGGGGTTCTTGGAGCTTGGCTTGAGGTGTGGTTTTGGAGGATTTTGGAAGATGAAATTTCTCTTGGAATTTTGGGATGAGGCTTCGGTGGTGAGGGCTGAAGGTAGGGGAGATTAATTGATTTTTGGATTTAATAAAAAGTGGTGAATAGTGGGAGGTATGACCATAGGTATGGTGCATGATGTGATTAGGTTTTGAAGTGTAAGAAAGCATGGTGATGGGAAGTGTGGAAGCATGATTTAAGGGATGATTTTTGGTCCCAAAAATCTCTTCAAAACCGTGCAGCTCTCCCCTTTGTAGCTGCTGAAATTTTATTTTTCCCGGTTCTGGTTTGCTCGTGTTTTATCGGTCGCAGTGTCGGTACGTCGCGCACGGTCGTCCGAAAAATATTTCGTTTATACTGTCGTGATCCTCTAATTCCCCCTACCTAAGGGTAGTAATATTTAAAGGTGTTTGTGAATTTTTCTCCGGGGAAATATTTTCACGGACACCTTTTTCGCGTCGGGAAATTTCATCGGCGAACAACAGCTGTTTAGTTGTCTGCCGAATTTCCTACCGCGACACGTTTTATTTTCTAGGGATATTCTACCTAATAATTTCCCATTTTTATCATCTAATCATGATTAGAAATTAATCTGGTATTTATGTGCACAATTATTTCTCTAAGAAAATTCGGGATGTTACAGTGATAACCTCGGTCGTGGTTAGCGATTATTCAGGTTCAAGACCCTTCAGGTAGGCGCTGCCAGGTCACCACGATGCGGGCTGTAAGCGTGGTTATAGCCGTTTGGCCACCGCTATAAGGGACGAGGGCAAATATGCTTATAAGGCCAGCCTTGTAGAGCATACGTATAAGTGGATGCCAGCTGAAGCTTATACCAATTTTCAGAAATGAGATTCTTGTAGTAGTATAGCTATGTGAACTATGTGAAAGTATATGACTTAGGAGTTAGATTAGAGAACAGACGACGTAGTTAATAAAAGTATATGTTCCTTAATCACCTAGTAAAATAGATAAAGTTGCTCAGGCTTAGTAAGGACATTAATAACTAGCAGGGCTTAGTATAACCGTGACACTTAGAAATCCCTGAGCGGCCTGGATAATAAATGAGAAAACAAATACCCAGATCCCATGGTTTCCCACTGAGAGCGCTATGTTCTCACCCCACTCATTCACGACTCTAAGATTCGAGGTCGAGCACGAAGTCGGACAGAACGAGCAGGAACAGTAACCAGGGGAAGGGGGCGAAGAATAGGCTTGTACTTAGTAGACTCTATATGACAGTACTACTTTTGTGTTAAATATTTGTACGTGACAGCTAAATTAGTACATGTGTATCTGGTTGTGAATATATGATATGGACCAATGGTTGGTACTAGGTTTACTTGTTATTATCCCTTCTAATGTCAATTAAACATGTTACGTTACTATTCGCATTACATGTTCTACGAATACGAGACTCTACTTTATACCATAAGGTATATAAAATAAAATTTAAAATCGGTCCGTACTTTTTAAGTAACTATACTTTCAAACATTTAATTGGGACTAAGTATTATCCCAACTAAAGTAGATAACAACCTAGTAAGCAAGTTTGCGACTTAAGCATAGACTAGCTAGCTAGGGGGTTACACCTGGAAGCATAAGTGAGTGGGGGTGAGAACGTTCATCCTCCACGGGTTACCTTAGCATCAGGGTACCTTTTTAACTCTCTTATGAACCAGGCCGCTCAGGAGATCTCTATGTGTACATGCATACTAGTATCCTACATATTATTATCTTGCCTGGGATCCTGAACGACTTTATCTATGTTACTAGGTGACTGGGGGATCTAGTATTTCTTCTATAGGTTTTCGGGCTCATTAACTTTACGTACTGTTAAAAACATAATAATCGTCTCGGGTCGTTCCCGTAACAATACATAATGCATGAACAGTTATACATATCTACTTATCTGCATACATACTGGCAACATACATATATTCATTCATTCATACATATATAGCTACATAGTGCATGGGGGGACTTTGGGAACCTTTTACGCATACCGGCTTACCCGGGTTAGCGTCCTTCTTCTCCTTTCTTGCGCATACCGACTTACCGGGTTAGCGTCCTTTTTCTTCCACCTTTAGGTATGACGTTAACCTTTCATGCTTACTTTTTTTATACGTGCCATTAACCTTCGCGGATCAATCCACCCTTTTGGGACCGACTCGTTAACCAATCCACCCTTTTGGGACTGGCGAGGTAACACTTTCCTACCTTGCGTCATAACCTCTTCGAACCAATCTACCCTTTTGGGACTAACTCGTTAACCAATCCACCCTTTCTGGACTGGCAATGTAACACTACTGACCAATCCACCCTTTTGGGACTGGTGAGGGGCGTGTCTGTAAGATTTGCCTAGAAAGGGGTTCCTAGCATATAACTACATACTTGTTCCCTATCGTTCCATTATGATCTTTATACATTAGGCGATTGACCTCTAATTCTCTAGTGTTGCCCTAACACCTATGCAACAACCCGGTCCTCATGATGCATGCTTCTCATACAATAATAGGCATATCCCCACTCATTGGATCCCTTAGATTCACTAAAGTCTCAAGTCTTTCAGTTTTCATTCGAATGAATTCCTTACTAGTGCTTTCATTCGACTGAAATAGGGTTTCATTCGATTGAAATCCTCAGCATGCTATCATTTGAATGCTATGGGATTCAATTGATTGAAATCCAGAGATTTTCGTCCATTAGACTGAAATGGGGTTTCATTTGATTGAAATCGTCAGCATGCTTTCATTCGAATGCTATGTGATTCAATCGATTGAAATCCGGAGATTTTCTTTCATTCGACTGAAATGGGATTCAATCGATTGAAAGCTCAATTTGTCTTTCATTCGATTGAAAGCTGTAAAATCGCTTCCCCAAGACTTCAGTTTTCATTTTTTCCCAGAAACCTACTGTTCCTAGGGTTCCAATTAGTACAGTTATGCATTTCATTCATCAAATTTTCCCAAAACCCTTTTTACCCTGAAACTCCCAAAATTCCTACTTAACAATTTTTACAGTCCAACATATAAAATAATCACATATACAGTTAAAAATTAAACCACATAGACAGTAAGCTTAGAGTTACCCACTTCCTATGTGCATTTTGATCAGTTGTCCGTGATGAGGGACTTATCCTCATCACGCTGTGTACTCCTCCTATTTTCCCTAAGCCCGGTAGCATAACCGCAATGCACTAGAATGATACAGGCAGAGTAACTTTTTCCTAAATTCTCTATTTCCTTACTTTCAAAAGCTTTGGGGGGGCTTTTATAGGCAAGGGATTCGGCCCCCTGCTTCCTGTTCTCTTTTATTTTTTATTTTTTTATTTTTTCATATATATTATTTTTTATTAATTCCATTAATTAAACCCATACTATTATATCGTCGTCCTATGAAAATATCGCGGGTGCACGGACACCATAAAAATATTCCGAGCACATTCCTGCGATCCGCTAAATTTCTTGGTTAGAATAATCGCCTCTGACGTGCTTTTAATTAAGCAAAAATTAGGGTTTAAGCGAAATTCTCATAAGGGAAAGTTCGGGATGTTACATTCCACCCCGTAGAAAAATTTCACCCTCGAAATTCCATACCTTCGAATAGCTCAGGATAGGTTGCTTTCATGTCCATCTCCAGTTGCCAAGTTTGCTCTTCTACCTTCCCGTTCTCCCAAATTACGCGCACCATTGGAATTTCCTTATTGCGTGTCTTGCTATCGATAATCTTCTGCTGCATCAACGGCAAGGAAAGGTCTTCTCTTAGGACGATTTTCTTTGGCTCCAGTACATGATCCAGAGAGGCATAATATTTCCTCAATTAGGACACATGGAAAACCGTATGAACGTTGGCCAGATTTTGCGAGAGAGCTATTTGGTATGCCATTGGTCTGACGCGCTCTAAGATTTGAAAGGGTCCAATGAACCGGGGGCTTAGCTTCTTCACCTTCATGGCCTTTCCAATACCTGTGGTCGGGGTAACCTTCAAGAAGACATGATCTTCTTCCTGAAATTCTACCGGCCTTCTCTGCACGTCAGCGTAGCTCTTCTGACGTCTCTGCGCCGTGAGAATTCGTTGCTTGATCCATTGTATGCATTTTTTCGCCTCTTACGTTTCTTCTGGACCCAAGTACCTATATTCTCGGCCATCATTCCAACATAAGGGTGAGAGGCATTTGCGGCCATAGAGCGCTTCAAAGGGAGCCATGCTGATGTTGGCATGGTGACTGTTATTGTATGTAAACTCCACAAACGGTAACAGTTCATCCCAATACCACGGCGAATCGAGCGCACACGCCCTTAGCATGTCTTCTAGGGTCTGAATCGTTCTCTGGGTGGTCCATCTATCTGGGGATGATAGGTTGTGCTCAACAATAGCTGGGCGCCATATGCCTTCTAAAAAGCTGTCCAAAGGCGGGACGTAAATCATGGATCTCTGTCTGATACAATGGACAAGGGCACGCCATGTAGTCTCACCACTTCTTTTACATAGAATTGCACTAATTTTTCTAGGGGGTAGTTCATCCTCACCAAAATAAAATGGGCAGACTTAGTGAGTCTGTCAACAATCACCCAGATGGCGTCTACTCCCCTCGTCATACGCGGCAATCCCGATACAAAGTCCATGGAGATATCGTCCTACTTCCATTCTGGCACCTCTAGGGGATGTAGCAGTCCTGGCGGCTTCCGGTGCTCCACCTTCACTTTCTGGCAAACTAAACACTTTTGCACTAAATCCTCCACGTCTCGCTTTAGGCCTGGCCAAGAAAACATTTTCTTCAAATCATGATACATCTTAATGATACCAAGATGCATGGTGAACTTGCTTTTATGACCCTCGTGCAGGATATCTCTTCGCAGGGTACCTTCGTCGGGTACGCAGATCCAGTCTTTAAAGCATATGACTCCATCACTGTCCACCATAGCTTTTTTGACTTTCCCTTCCTTGACCGCTCTAACAAACTTTTGCCAGAGACTCTTTTGGCAATACTCCTAGGCTTCGGTTATCTTCTGCCTGAAACTGCTAGTAATTTGTAGCGAACCTAACTTGATGTCGTTGTTCTGTAGAACCATTCCCAGGTTGAGATCTCGAAAGTCTTCCAATAGCTTGGCCTCCCTTACCATCATACGGACCAGTGCACGACTTTCCGACTTAATGCATCTGCTACTACATTTGCCTTTCTGGGGTAGTAATTCAGACCGAAGTTGTAATCCTTCAAGAATTCCATCCACCTTCGCTGCCTCATGTTTAACTCCTTCTAGTCGAAAAGGTATTGCTGGCTTTTGTGGTCCGAGAACATCTCAAACCAAAACCCCGTACAAGTAGTGCCTCCATATCTTTAACGCGAACACCACTGCGGCTAACTCTAGGTCATGAGTAGGGTAATTTGCCTCGTGGGGTCTTAACTTTCTGGAGAAGTTAGCCACCACTTAGCGATTCTGCATAAGCACGCACCCTAGTCCCCATTCTTGAGGCATCACAATACACTTCACAAGGTGTATGCGGGTTTGGAAAAATTAGTGCCGGTGTGGTGGTCAATTTCTCTTTGAGCTTACAGAAGCTCTCCTCGCATTCCGGTGACCATTCAAACTTAACTTCCTTACGGATGAGCTTGGTAAGGGTGATGACAACCAAATTTACGTGTTTGTTCAATGCTTTTGTCAGAAGCTTAATTTGAACTTTCAGTCGTTTCAAAATAATATATCCTTCGTTACGGCTTTCAGATTCTCGAGGAATCCAACTGCAGTATAGTTGGGTATAGTCGAATCCACAGAGAGTTGTAAAATTACCATTCTTGAGTTTAGTTAATTAAACAATGAAGCGAAGGATTTGATAAATTGTTGATAGTTTAAATATGTAAATAAACAACATAAAAAGTAAATAGGCAACAAATCAGAGGTAGATCCGGAAGCTTGTTGGGAATTGAATCATATCATAGTTTCATGTATCCAGTTACTTATTACACAGAACTATCATTTCATTGATTGCCTGCCACCAGTTCTTAACCTGTTCATCGCTTTTGCGCATGAAAAGATCATAGGTTTCCGTTGTTAAACTGTCACTTTCGCACACAAGCTTAACAAAGTACGCCAGTGTTATTCCAGATGTTAAAACGGTTAACCTTTATTCCGGTTATGGCAACAAGATTAGATGGATTGATTTAGATCCGACTCTAATGATTGTAACTTTCGTTCACAACCTTCAAGTCTAGAATCTAGCTTAGCATAGTAATATTGGTCTTAACTTGGTTATGACTTAATTAGTATAACTTTCGTTCATACAAATAAGTCCCAAATTAAGAAGCAAAACACTAAACAAAAGCTAGCATTAAGCATAAAAATCATTCAAGCGAATCATAAGAAAAATAATAGATTCATATGCAGAAGTACACGGATACAATCATACTGCAATATTCATCAAAATCCCAACAACAAGAGGATTACAAATCCATCTTAAGAGAATCTCAGAGGCAAGGTTTGGACGCTTACCATGACACTTTATCACGCTATCATGATAGTGGCTTCGCCAAGCTTCTTCGATCTCCTGGCTCCTTCACCGACCTCCTCTTTGTTGCTAAACTAAACTTATGCTTTAAAGTGTAAAAGGAATGGAAGAAGAATGGATTCTTGAAGGGGGAGGGATGTATGGAAGATGTTTTGAATGAATGCACGACCTCCTCTATTTATAGGCAAAGTTTTGGTGGCTTCGCTCAGCGGTACAGGTACCACTGCTGAGCGGTTAAGGCTTTATCGCTGAGCGGCTGTGCAAAATCGCTGAGGAGTGTAATCATTTAACGCGGAGTAATAAATGCTCCGGCAGCTTTTACAGGGGCGGTGCCGCCTCCAGGCTGGCTCCAGCTGGTGCAATAAATGCAGCGGCTGCAAGTGGCTCCGAGGTACATCCGCTGAGCGGCCAAGGGTGCACCGCTCAGGGGTGCTTGTCTTCTGTGCTGAGCGATATTGTCCTTGCACTGAGCGGCTCTTCACTGAGTTTGTCTTTTTACTTCTTATTTCACTTTTGCCCTTTTGCTCCATTCTTTATGGGATTCTTGACACACACTAAAACGTCGTTAATTTCAGTGCGTAATCAAATAATAATTTATAAAACTAAATCAACCCCAAAAACGTAGTAAAGGGGGCTAACCTAGGTCGTCTCTCAAGGAAGCAATTAGAACCAATTAAAATTGCAACTAAAAAGAGGGTTTGGACTGATGAATAATAATAAAAAGAAAGAAAAATAAAAGTAAGTCAACAATGATAAAAAAAACCAATATCCTGCATACGGTGTTTCTAGATCAAGGATTAATTGTCATTGGTTCCCAATTAATTATTCATAAGAGGGATGTTGTTTATTAGTTGAAATCTCTAACTAATACGCAATTCACCTAAGAGACTACGATCGTGAATCTCCTAAGCATTTATTAATATAGGAATTAAAACTAAGATCTCAGCATTAAAAACCTATATCAATTATGTTCCAATTGTACAACCTAATTAAATCTAATTAGTTTTCCAAAAAGTTCCCAAATCCTAAATCAATAAATCCTACAATCGTCAAGATCTATCAACCTAGAATTAACCCTAACCAATAACATGCAATCGCTATATTATTAATCACAGGCGGAACAAATCATGAATAAACATTAAGCACAAGACCTCGAATTAATCCTAATCTAGAGTTACCGCATGCAAGAGATTAAGAAATTACTCCTCCATGGGTGGAGGCCATGGGTGGAGGATAAAAACTCATAATAAATAAAGAATAAGAGAGTGGAAAAATAATAGAGAATTAAAGTGACAAAACCTGAATGCAATAACGGGAGAAATTCGTAAATCCTTGAAGAACTAAGAATTAAGCACTACTAACACCAACCTAAAGTGCATAAAAGAAAAGAGAAAAGTGCAGAAAATAAAAGTGGAGGCTCAGTGTGAAGTTGTTGAGAGAGGATTTCTATTTGTAGAGGATTGGCCTAAAGTGGGAGTAAATCCCGCACTTTCAGCACAGTAGTCAGTAAAATCGCGATAACTTTGGCTACAGATATCGGATTGAGGTGATTCAAATCTCCAATTAAAGCTAAGAGATAGATCTACAACTTTGTCGTTGAGGTCAAATTGAGATTCAATCTCCATCCTGGCGCAAAATCCGTGGCAAAGTCAGCTTTAAAAATCCTCAGCAAATCTTTGACCAAATCTTTTTGAATTTAAATTTAATCTTGAATTTATTGGTCTCAATCTTCTCTCAAATCTCTTCTTTCAAATTTATATCTTATCAAATCTCCTTCAAATCTTCAATGATTCTCTTGATAATTTATTTTCTGCAATTAAAATAGAAAACTAAAAAAGAACAAAAGAAATCTACACATTAAATTTTAAGATAAAGTAGTGCTTAAAATTGCATTTTTCTAAATTTCTCACAAAAGAGGATAATGTGCAAAACATATTAATTAAGCATTAAAATTACACATTTTTAGTATACAATGTTCAATTATAGAATAATAAAATAGGGTACAAAGTACACCTATCAAATTACCCCACACTTGAATAATTGCATGTCCTCGTGCAAGGAACTAAGAACAAAAGCAAACTAAAAATGAAAGTAAAACAAACAAAGAAAAATCTTTTTGGTGCGATGACACTATTTACATCCCCCTACAAAGCCGCGAAACTCAGGGAGGCACTTAAGCCGACTCACTAATTACCAGACAACTGTGCAAAATACATGACAATCCAAAAATAAAAGTACATTTAGACAAGAGATTATAGCACCGTGCATTAAAACTAATTTTCTTGGCATATCAATCATAAGCAAAGAATAAGTCAAGGCATGTTAAAATCAATTGGGTCTCACAGGTTAGTGTGTGTCACTCGTCACTCAAAGTGTATAGGTTCATCCAATGCTCTCTCAAACACTACACTAGAGTCGCCTCCATAGGCTTGACTTTCTTCTATGCATCACGGATCACCAGATATATATGACATGCATCAAGAGGTCTTTTTAAGGTTGTAATTGAAACACCCTACCTAACTGTTTACCCGTACCCAGTAAACAATGCTCACTAGGTTGCTTTCTATCTGGGCGGAATACCTTAGTCCATTGTTATCTTTCGAAAATAGTGGTTTAAGAAAATAGGGACCAATTTGAACTTTTCATTTTACATCGTATAAATACTAAAATAGAGCCATGCATTGGAAAAGATACATATAACAAAGCGTTTAACGGTAAGATAATAGTACATCCAATATATATCTAGGTGGTCCATCATGTAAAGTCACATAGCTGTATATACATAATAAGTACATAGATCAAACTGTCAAATACATAATCCAAAATACATAGCATCAAAATACAAGGACTACTGGAATGCTACTCAGTATGTCCTTGACAAAAGTCTAAACAGCTATATCTCTCTAAAAGCATCCAATTATAGCGCTCATGGCTCAGTGGGTGGCTCATCAGCATCATCAAAATAAGACTCGTCTTCTTCTGTACCTGAAGTCATAAACAATGGGGAATGAGAACGGTAGGTTCTCAGTGGAAATAACTTTAGTTCCTGAGTCATGTAATAGATTATGTCGGACTTCAAGCCGCTCAGAGATCTCTAATGAACACACATACTAAACAGCCTACCATTTATTATCTGGCCTACCTGAATGGCTTTATCAGCATTATTAGGTGACATGCGTACTACTCTTGTTTACTACGTTCTCGTGCTGATTAACATTTCGTGAATATACATAACCGTCTCAAGCGTGCTCTTGACGGTACGGCATAACAGCAGAAATATAATTCCAGAGTAAGCAGAATACATCACAGAATACACTCAACATTCAATTCAGCATAACAGAATCAGCAGAATATATGCAGCACAGTCAGCAGCATAAGTATGACAGAATTGAACATGCCTAGCAGAATGTAACAGCATAACAGAATACAGCAGCATAACAGAATATAACAGGATAACAGAATGCAGTAACATAGCAGAATAAGTGTTATTCCCACCATAATAATGTCCTCTGTTGACACTAGTATGACGGAATAACCTCACAACCTCAGTATAGGCCGACACTGTCTGGACCTTACTGCGGTGGGCTTCCACCTGCTGTGTGCCCCATCGACAGTGGGCGGATATTGTACACCAACCTAAGCTTGCCCCCTTTCGACAATGCATAGGTGTGGTAACCGCACACTTCCTGGTATGCCATATCGACACCACCTGTGGCAGGCTTCCACATTCAGGATGCCTCGACCTCCTGAAGTGGGATCATAGTGGCTCATGTGATCACGGCCTATTTAGCATGTGGCATATAGCCAATATCAGCATGGGCATTTAGCCATTTTTTTCAGCATGTGGCATTTAGCCTTTTCAGCAGCATTGGGCATTGGCCCTGTTTCAGCATGGGGCATTAGCCCTTTTTCATCATTTCAGCATTCTTTGTACCTGCAGCATGTTATACTTGTTTCCCTATGGTTCATTTCAGCATCTTTACTTAATCTCAGAGTTAATTCTAGTCCTTTAAACTAAGTTAATCATGAATGCATGACATGCTACAGATTATGTCACAGATTACATATACTTTGCAAGTTTAAAACATAATCTTTATATATTCACATACAGCATGAACTTCATATAATTCAGTTATCAATCATAGCTATCATATTTAACATTGGATTATGTGTCTCAAGAGGGATTCCATAAACGTTCTGGCACTTAAGCCGCTCAGCGGAAACTCTTGTCCGCTCAGCGGTTTAAGTCTGTCCGCTCAGCAGTACATGCTTACTGCTCAGCGGACCGCCTTCTCGAATCCTCAAAACTGCCTTAAATAAAAATATCTTTCTCACTTTCCACGTAAACCTAGTCTCGCTCAGCGGTCCTGAGACGCCGCTCAGTGGCCCCTGTGCGAGACTTGAAAACCGAATCCACAATTTCTTCCATTTTTCTCTCCTTGCTCCCATGGAACCTGCTTGAGCTTTCACACATAATCCAAGCAGAATAATCCTATCTAATCCAGGTCACAAGACCCTTCAAAATTGTCTTCCTAAGCCTAGCATCAATTCTAGCATATTTCATCACATATTCCATACATCACATACATAAGCACATAAGCACACACCATACACAAACATTCATCCACCATCAAGAGGTGAGGAACTAGAGTTACCCACTTCCTAAAGAGCTTGTTGGATGATGGAAAAGATGGACTTGAGGCTTGGTTGCTTGCTTGAAAGCTTCTTTGTCAAGAAAAGAGAAAACCTAGGTTATGGAGATTAGGGTTATGGAACTTGGTGCTCTTGCTTCTACTTGGAGAAAAACTCTTAACCTCGATGCTAGCTTGCCTCCTTGATGGATTTGAGAGTGATTGATGATGATGAAAACAAAGGATGATGATTGAGCTTCAATGATTATGGAGCTTGAAGCCTTAGAACTTAGGAAGGAGAAATGAAATGACTTTGGTGTGTTGTATATGTATGTTTCGGTTTTGGGCTAGGGCTGGCCGTGGGTTTTAGTTTCCTTAGCCATAATTATTTGTTCCAATTTTACCCTTAGTGTGTTTTAGGTCATGTTCATTCATTAATTATTTATGTACGGAAGTCCTAAAATTATTCCAGACATACCGTTGTGACCTATTAATTATCCTTGTGAATATTTAAATCTTAAATAACATATTCTTGAATTTGTTTCCATCTTAATATATTTTACAGACTCCTATGAGTTGTGAGGAAATTATACTAAAATCCTAATTTCGATTCGAACATCACCGGACGCCACGAGATCGCAGAGTTATTTTTTTTAACTAAGATTACAGGACTATAATCAATTCTTGAGTGTTATTTCATCTTTATCTCACCTTTTCCTTCTTGTTATATTTTTAATTCTTTCATAGATAACATATTAATTGAAGGGAAAAAGTCGGGTTGTTACATTCCACCCCCCTTCGAAAAATTTCGCCCTCGAAATTGAAAGATAAGGATAGATCCATACCTCTCAGAATAACTCCGGATACGCCTTCTTCATATCCGCTTCTAACTCCCATGTTTGCTCTTCGACTTCCCCGTTCGTCCATACCATTCGTACCATAGGAATCTCCTTGTTCCTCGTCTGGCGAACCTTATGATCAATGATCCTTTACGACGTAAGCGGAAGCTAAATCTTTCCTCAACTGTATGTGTTCTGGCTGAAGTACATGATCGGGGGATGCATAATACTTGCATAACTGAGAGACATGGAAAACAGATATTGGCTAGGTTCGGCGGAAGAGCTATTCGGTATGCTCCCGGCCCAATCCGTTCCAAGATCTGAAACGGTCCAGTTCAGCTTCTTAATCTTCAATGACCTCCCAATACCTGTCGCTGGAGTCACCTTTAGGAAGACATGATCTCCCTCTTGGAACTCAAGTGGTCTCCTCCGAGTATCTGCATAACTCTTCTGTCGACTTTGAGCGGTATGCATCCTCTGTTGTACCAGCTTCACTAATTCTTCCGCTTCTTGGGCCTCCTCAGGATCTAGCCCACTGTACTGTCTGCCACTATTCCAACAGAGAGGTGATGGGCACTTTCGGCCATATAGAGCTTCAAATGGAGCCATGCCAATACTGGCCTGGTAACTGTTGTTGTAGGCAAACTCTATAAGCTGTAACATTTCCTCCCAATTTCCTGGTGTGTCTAGCGCACAAGCTCTTAGCATATCTTCCAAGGTCTGAATAGTATGCTCGGACTGACCATCACACTGAGGGTGATATGCTGAACTCAAATGCATCTGAGACCCATATGCCTTTTGAAACGCAGTCCAGAATCTGGAAGTAAATCTGGGATCTCTGTCTGAAATAATAGAAGATAGTACTCCATGCAACCTTACTACCTCCTTGATATACAGTTGTACAAGCTTCTCCAATGAATAAGTCATCTTGATTGGGATAAAGTGAGCAGACTTAGTCAATCTGTCCACAATTACCCAAATAGCATCAACTCCAGTCCGAGTACGTGGTAAGCTTGACACAAAATCCATAGCTATGGCTTCCCACTTCCATTTTGGAACCTCTGGAGGATTCAGCAATCCTGGCAGTTTCTGGTGCTCAATCTTCACTTTCTGACAAACTAGGCACTTCTGTACCCAGTCCTCGACATCTCTCTTTAATCTTGGCCACCAAAACATGTGCTTAAGATCATGATACATCTTAGTAGTACCTGGGTGCATCGTGAAATGACTCTTATGAGCCTCCCTCAAACTATCCTCTCTTAAGCTGCCTTCCTTAGGCACACAACTGCGCCCGTCAAATCTCAAAATCCCATCATCTCCTGTTGTCACTTCCTTGATCTTACCCTCTTCAACAGCCTTGCAAAACTTACACCAAGTATCCTCCTGACAATCCTTCTGAGCCTCTGTTATTCTCTGCATGAAATCACTACTAACCTGTAGAGGATATAACGTCAACCTGTCATGTTGGCGGGCAACAGTCAAATTGAGATCACGAAACTCCTCTAACAACTTTGCTTCCTGCGCCATCATCTGAGCCATCTGCAATGACTTCCGGCTCAAAGCATCAGCCACTACATTGGCCTTACCAGGATGATAATTGAGATTGAAGTCATAATCCTTAAGAAATTCAATCCACCTCATCTGACGCATATTCAGTTCCTTCTAATCAAACAGGTATTTCAGACTTTTATGATCTGAATACACCTCGAATCGAACACCATACAAGTAATGTCTCCAGATTTTCAATGCAAAAACTACTGCAGCCAACTCTAGATCATGCGTAGGATAGTTCACCTCATGCTGCTTCAGTTGTCTAGAGGCATAGGCTATCACCTGGCGTCTCTGCATCAGTACACATCCCAGTCCAGCACCTGACGCATCACAGTATACCTCAAAAGGTTCCTGGGGATCAGGCAGTACTAGCACTGAGCGGTGGTCAATCTTTCCTTCAGCTCACAGAAACTCCGTTCACATTCTGTGGACCAAACCATCTTTATTCCTTTCCTAGTCAGCTTTGTCAGCGGCAAAGCAATCTGAGAAAATCCCTGGATAAACCTCCGGTAATACCTAGCAAATCCTAGAAAGCTCCGTAGCTCCGTAACTGAAGTGGGTCTCTCCCAGGTCCTGACCGCCTCAACCTTACTAGAGTCCACTGATACACCTTGATCTGAGATCACATGTCCCAAAAACTGCACCTTCTTGGCCCAAAACTCACACTTAGAGAGCTTGGCATACAACTGTTTCTTTCTTAGAATCTCCAATACCAGCTGCAGATGTCTAGTGTGCTCTTTTTCACTCTTGGAGTAAACCAGAATGTCATCAATAAAGACTATGACACATTCATCTAAATATTCACGGAAGATCCTGTGCATGTAGTCCATAAATATGGCGGGAGCATTCGTCAATCCAAAAGACATTACCGTGAACTCATAATGTCTATAACGGGATCGGAACGTTGTCTTAGCTATATGCTCTTCCCGCACTCTAACCTGATGGTAGCCAGACCGCAAATCAATCCTGGAAAAGATCTTAGCATCCTTCAGCTGATCTAGAAGATCATCGATCCTAGGCAATGGATACTTGTTCTTGATTGTCACCTTGTTCAACTGCCTATAATCGACATACATTCTCATAGTGCCATCTTTCTTTTTCACAAATAACACTGGTGCTCCCCACGGTGATGCACTTGGCTGAAGGAATTGCTTCTTCAGTAATTCCTCTAACTGCTTTTTCAGCTCCTGCAGTTCCAACGGAGACATACGATACGGCGCAATAGAAATAGGTCCAGCACCTGGCACCAGATCAATAGAAAACTCTACCTCCCGCTTTGGCGGAAACGCCGGAATATCATCAGGAAACACATCTAGATAATCCTGAACCACAGGAATATCCTTGACTTCCTACTTCGCAACCACCACTTCTGACGATGCAAAGAAAACACAGCCTTGATCTCTCAACTGACAAAAATAGAGAATGGGCAACCCCTCCTCTGAAACTACAGGGCTAGTAGCTATAGAGGAAAAAGTAACCATCTTTCTAGCACAGTCGAGAACTGCCTGATTAGCATTCAACCAATCCATCCCTAGTATCACATCCAGTCCTACTAGGGGAAGATAGATTAGATCAGCCACGAACTCTCTTTCCTGCAGCTGAAGAGGACAACGCCGACATACTTGACAAGTCTTAACTGGCGGTGCTGTAGGTGTAGATACAGCAAGAATATACGGCAATGTCGTAGGAGATAACTGCAACTCCTTCACACTATCGTAGGATATAAAGGAGTGTGACGCTCCAGAATCATACAAAACAATCAAGGTTTTTCCATAAACTGTACAAGTACCCAAAATCAGACCTTCTTTCTCCTTAGCCTCCTCGACAGCCATAGTGAAGACTCTTCCTTGACGGAGGGTAGGCGGCGGCGCTACTGGACATTCTCTGACGAAATGGCCTATTTTGCCACACCTGAAGCAAACTCCTTGACCTGCTAAACATTCTCCAGAATGTCCCCTACCACACTTTGGACAAGGTGTACGGGGATTTGCTCGCTGCTGACTCTCCGGCGTACTCTGACTCGGGGTACCTGATGCTGAAGGTCTTGCTGCCGGAGATCCTGCTGCCACTGGCCCTGCTCTAGGCTGATTCTGAACTCTCCCTGAACCTGGCTGTGGCCTCGGCAGATATTGACCTCAGCCTCGTCCTGCAACGGCTGGCTGAAACGGTCCCCGCTTCCTCTGCTCTGTCTGTGAACTACCAGCATCATCAAACCTCCTCTTGAACCTCTCACTGCGCACCTGAGCTAAATCTCGATTGGCTTCCTCCTGAGCCAAGCAAGTGTTCACCAAGGTGGCATAATCACGGACACCTGCCACATTCAGAAATACCTTCAGCTCGGGTTTCAGACCTCGCTGGTATTTAGCACATTTCCATCCTTCACTTGGATTCATTCTGTACATCGGTGAATAGCGGCAAAGTTTCTCAAACTTCGCCGTGTACTCGGTCACCGTCATTGATCCCTGCTTCAAGTCCATGAATTCTGCCTCTTTGCGATCTTGCAACTCCTGTGGAAAATATTTGTCCAAGAACACCTCCTTGAACCTACTCCAAGTCACCTGATCCTCATCCCACTCAAACTGGGGCTTGGTTGTGTCCCACCATTCCCCTGCTGCTCCCTCTAACTTTCGGGAAGCAAATTTAACCTTCTGCTGCTCCGTGCACGGAATATCTTCAAAGATCTGCTCCAGCTTCCTAATCCAACCATGGACCAACTTCGGATCCATCACACCTTCAAATACTGGTGGATTAGCGCGTGAGAAATCTCGATACTTCATAGGCTGTAACTCCTGAGCTGTCTGAGGAGTGTTGCGTTGAGCATTGGAGGCGGCCATCAACGCCGTAGCCTGGGCTATCTCCCTCAGAACATCTACAAGCTCTGCAGACTCCGGGGTGTGCTGTGTAGTATCCCTGCGGGGTGGCATATCTAATATGTAGTACCTGCACAGTTTCGAGGTGATCAGTCTCAAGAGAGGCAAGTACACAGGAACTTAGCACATACCACTTAGCTGGAACATACACCGTAATCATGTTCGAAAGCATAGTGCAACTCAGCCCTCAGGCTCACTTGGACCAAACTGCTCTGATACTAAATGAAACACCCTAGCTAACTGTTTACCTGTACGCAGTAAACAATGCTCACTAGGTTGCTTTCTATCTGGGCGGAATACCTTAGTCCATTGTTATCTTTCGAAAATAGTGGTTTAAGAAAATAGGGACCAATTTGAACTTTTCATTTTACATCGCATAAATACTAAAATAGAGCCATGCATTGGAAAAGATACATATAACAAAGCGTTTAACGGTAAGATAATAGTACATCCAATATATATCTAGGTGGTCCATCATGTAAAGTCACATAGCTGTATATACATAATAAGTACATAGATCAAACTGTCAAATACATAATCCAAAATACACAGCATCAAAATACAAGGACTACTGGAATGCTACTCAGTATGTCCTTGACAAAAGTCTAAACAGCTATATCTCTCTAAAAGCATCCAATCATGGCCGCTTATGGCTCAGTGGGCGGCTCGTCAGCATCATCAAAACAAGACTCGTCTTCTTCTGTACCTGAAGTCATAAACAGTGGGGAATGAGAAAGGTAGGTTCTCAGTGGAAATAACTTTAGTTCCTGAGTCATGCAACAGATTATGTCGGACTTCAGGCTGCTCAGAGATCTCTAATGAACATACATACTAAACAGCCTACCATTTATTATCTGGCCTACCTGAACGGCTTTATCAGCATTATTAGGTGACATGGGTACTACTCTTGTTTACTACGTTCTCGTGCTGATTAACATTTCGTGAATATACATAACCGTCTCGAGCGTGCTCTTGACGGTACGGCATAACAACAGAAATACAATTCCAGAGTAAGCAGAATACATCACAGAATACACTCAACATTCAATTCAGCATAATAGAATCAGCAGAATATATGCAGCATAGTCAGCAGCATAAGTATGACAGAATTGAACATGCCTAGCAGAATGTAACAGAATAACAGAATACCGCAGCATAACAGAATATAACAGGACAACAAAATACAGCAACATAACAGAATAAGTGTTATTCCCACCATAATAATGTCCTTTGTTGACACTAGTATGACGGAATAACCTCACACCCTCAGTATAGGCTGACACTGTCTGGACCTTACTGCGGTGGGCTTCCACCTGCCGTGTGCCCCCTCGACAGTGGGTGGGTATTGTACCCCCACCTAAGCTTGCCCCCTTTCGACAATGCATAGGCGTGGTAACCGCACACCTCCAGGTATGTCATATCGACACCACCTGTGGCGGGCTTCCACATTCAGGATGCCTCGACCTCCTGAAGTGGGATCATAGTGGCTCACGTGATCACGGCCTATTTAGCATGTGGCATATAGCCAATATCAGCATGGGTATTTAGCCATTTTTCAGCATGTGGCATTTAGCCTTTTCAGCAGCATTGGGCATTCGCCCTGTTTCAGCATGGGGCATTAGCCCTTTTTCAGCATTTCAGCATTCTTTGTACCTGCAGCATGTTATACTTGTTTCCCTATGGTTCATTTCAGCATCTTTACTTTATCTCAGAGTTAATTCTAGTCCTTTAAACTAAGTTAATCATGAATGCATGACATGCTACAGATTATGTCACAGATTACATATACTTTTCAAGTTTAAAACATAATCTTTATATATTCACATACAGCATGAACTTCATATAATTCAGTTATCAATCATAGCTATCACATTGAACATTGGATTATGTGTCTCAAGAGGGATTCCATAAACGTTCTGGCACTTAAGCCGCTCAGCGGAAACTCTTGTCCGCTCAGCGATTTAAGTCTGTCCGCTCAGCAGTACATGCTTACTGCTCAGCGGACCGCCTTCTCGAATCCTTGAAACTGCCTTAAATAAAAATATCTTTCTCACTTTCCACGTAAACCTAGTCTCGCTCAGCGGTGCCTGAGACGCCGCTCAGCGGCCCCTGTGCGAGACTTGAAAATCGAATCCACAATTTCTTCCATTTTTCTCTCCTTGCTCCCATGGAACCTGCTTGAGCTTTCACACATAATCCAAGCAGAATAATCCTATCTAATCCAGGTCACAAGACCCTTCAAAATTGTCTTCCTAAGCCTAGCATCAATTCTAGCATATTTCATCACATATTCCATACATCACATACATAAGCACATAAGCACACACCATACACAAACATTCATCCACCATCAAGAGGTGAGGAACTAGAGTTACCCACTTCCTAAAGAGCTTGTTGGATGATGGAAAAGATGGACTTGAGGCTTGGTTGCTTGCTTGAAAGCTTCTTTGTCAAGAAAAGAGAAAACCTAGGTTATGGAGATTAGGGTTATGGAACTTGGTGCTCTTGCTTCTACTTGGAGAAAAACTCTTAACCTCGATGCTAGCTTGCCTCCTTGATGGATTTGAGAGTGATTGATGATGATGAAAACAAAGGATGATGATTGAGCTTCAATGATTATGGAGCTTGAAGCCTTAGAACTTAGGAAGGAGAAATGAAATGACTTTGGTGTGTTGTATATGTATGTTTCGGTTTTGGGCTAGGGCTGGCCGTGGGTTTTAGTTTCCTTAGCCATAATTATTTGTTCCAATTGTACCCTTAGTGTGTTTTAGGTCATGTTCATTCATTAATTATTTATGTACGGAAGTCCTAAAATTATTCCAAACATACCGTTGTGACCTATTAATTATCCTTGTGAATATTTAAATCTTAAATAACGTATTCTTGAATTTGTTTCCATCTTAATATATTTTACAGGCTCTTATGAGTTGTGAGGAAATTATACTAAAATCCTAATTTCGATCCGAATGTCACCGGACGCCACGAGATCGCAGAGTTATTTTTTTAACTAAGATTACAGGACTATAATAAATTCTTGAGTGTTATTTCATCTTTATCTCACCTTTTCCTTCTTGTTATAATTTTAATTCTTTCATAGATAACATATTAACTGAAGGGAAAAAGTCAGGTTGTTACAGTAATGGGGTCAAGGTCAAGGTGGGATATCATATGGCTGGTGAGCTAAAGCCTAAGACTTAGTAGAATTCTCGGCATATGTGCTCAACCAACGATGCAAGGACCTTGATCTCCACTAGCTTCTCTTGTTCTCCAATTAGCCTGATGAAAATTTCCAAACACTTTTATTTACTTTTATTTTCTTTTTTTTACACTTTTTCACTCTTCTTGCAAATCTTGCCACCACTTACCCATTAGCTCAGGGGAGAGTTTTTGTCAGTGCACCTAATTGGTTGTTTTGCAGATTAGTTGCCTTAATTTATTTTTTTTTATGGGCACTTGCATAGATTTTCTAAACAATAGGGGCAATTGTGCTCACTCTCCCCCTACTTTGAATGTTACATGTCCTCATGTAACCCTACACTTGTTGCTTAGCACATATGAACAAATGTACCACAATTCTCCTAAGCCCTAAAGCCAGGTGTATCATGGTTTTTCTTGGTTTATCAGCTTGTATTGTGCTAATTATTCAATAAAAGGCTACAAGGCTCAAAGGGGCTAACAAGGGTCAAATGTTCAAGGTAGGCTCATATGGATATGTAAACTAAATACACAAGGAATGCCTCAATCATGTCACAAGTCATATAAAAAGGTAAAAGTGCAATGTAGAGAATCAAGCAAGTTCTAGACTTGAACACTAGTGAGTGTACACACAACAAAGAAAGTAATGACACGTAGTGTTGCCATCCTATAAAAGGCTCAAAAGCTTACCAGGTAATATCATCCAATTAATTAAAACATGCCAGGATCTATAAAATGCTCAATTAAACATAATGCCATAAATAATCAAACACAACATTTTACATTGCACAAATCAATTATCAACTAGTCTAAATTATCTCTTATTCATGAATTCCCACAATTATTGCACAGTTAAAACTATTATCTTAAACAAATAAAACTTTCCCACCCCACACTTAAAAAAAAGTGTACTGGCCTTGGTGCACGAAACAGGGCAAGAAGAAAAATAAAGAAGTAAAAAAGGAAAGAAAAACTCACAAACGGTGGGTTGTCTCCCACCCAGCACTTTTGTTTAACGTCCTTAAGTTGGACGATCGATGGCTTGTTCATGGTGGCTCATGTGTCTCTCTGGTCACCTTCTTCCAGCCTGCAATATTGTCATGAACACGAGCATTTTTGTCTACCAAGGTAGAGTGGGGAGGAGAAGAGTTAACAATAGAATCTCCCCACCCTATCTTGTCCGCTCCAGGATCTCCCTTCAATCTAGTAGTCGGTGAGAATAAGGAGTTATACACCACCCCCGTGGTTATGTTCACTTGACGTACCTTGACGTACCTTGCGTTTCTTTTTCTGATCACTCTTGGTATCAAAAATACTGAATAGAGCCCGCTCACCCCCAAACTCCACAGAAAGCGTACCAAGATGGACATCAATTTTTGTGTGAGATGTCTTGAGGAAAAGGTCTCCCCAAGATTAGCGAAGTATGGTCCCATTTTTCGTCATTTTCCATCGGGAGGACATAAAAGTCAGCTGGGAATATTAATCCCTGCACTCGCACTAACACATCCTCAACTACCCCCGCAGGTCTAACCGTGCGTCGATTGGCCAATTGAATAACAAGTTGAGTAGGTAGCAAGGGGCCCAGCCTAATGGAGTTATAAACGGAGAGGGGTATGACATTTATGGCGGCACCCAGATCAACCAAGGCATTTTTAAAAGTGGTTGTCCCTATCTCACAATTGATGGCAAACACCCCTGGATCAGAGCATTTCTCAGGCATTAATTGGGTCATCGCAGAGACATTCCGGAGATAATACACTTGTGCACACCCTGCCATCTTTTTCCCATTTGTACACCATTCCTTTAACAGTTTGGCATACTTTGGAATTTGTTGAATGGCATCGAGAAGGGCTATATTCACCTCAACTTTCTTAAAGACATTTAATATTTTCTTCTCATCTTCTGTTAAGGTGCGACTCTTAGGGTTCGGTGACTTGTAGGGGAAGGCCAAAGGTATGGGTTTCTCCTTCCCCTGTCTAGGTGGACTTCTATCCTTGTCTTCTCCTCCAATTTGTCCACTAGAGTCTTCATCTCTAGCGTTGTCACCAGAGTCTTCACCTCCGGCATTACTGCCAGAGTCTTTTGCCTTATCTTCTGCAAAGTGGGTGATTATACCGGACCTCAAAAACATAGCGCTCACATTTGCTTTGGGGTTTGACAAAGTCTGAGAGGGGAGATGAGATGAACTTCCTGCTTAGGATTGCTTTATGGAGTGAATCTCACTCCTCATCTCTGACATTTCAACTTTTATTCCCTGAACTTCCTTTACCATAGTCTGTATCATTCTTATCAATTCTTGCATCATGGGGTCCTCATAATTTGGAGCTGCCTGTGGGGGTGGTACGTATCTCTGTGGTTGTTGTGGGAGTTGTTTGACTTGTGGCTGCAGGTTAAGAATGTTAGGATTGTCACTCCATTTGAAGGATGGCTTGTCCTTCCAGCCTGGATTGTAGGTGTTACTGTAAGGATCATATCTTAGCAGGTTGGGCTGACCTGTCTTCCCAGAAAACATTACTGCAATTGGTGTTGTATCTTCCCTGAGGATTGGGCACTGCTCAGGTGGATGGAAAATGCCATCAGGACAAAGCGAACAAGCAACATTTGCTGCAGCCACTTGGGATTGTTGTCCTTTAGCCAAAACACTGACCATTTCTTCTAATTCGCCCATCTGCTTTGTGAGAGCTGCCACTTTTGCATCGGCTGTGTACTCAACAGCGACTTCATATGCTCCTCTGACAGGTCGGGTAGCTCGCATCTCATATTTTGAATGGTTCGCCATCTCGCTGATCAATGGCCTGGCTTCTTTAGGTGTCTTCCTATTCTTCAAAATCCCACCAGCAGCAGAATCGATCCACTTTCGATCCATGAAATCGAGACCTTCGTAGAAATGTTCCAAGAGTTACACTTCAGTGAACCCGTGGTAGGGCACGCGTCGCACAATCCTTGGAATCGCTCCCAATACTCACCTAAGGTCTCGTCAGCCTTTTGTTGGATCCCAGAGATTTCCTTCTTCAGAGCTGATACTCGGCTGGCAGGGAAATATTTCTCAAGGAACAGTTGCTTCAAGCCAAGCCAGTTGTTCACGGCCTAGTGTGGAATGCTATAGTACCAATCATGGACCCTACCTTCCAAAGAAAATGGAAAGGCTTTAAGTTTCACGTTGTCTACAGCAACGTTCTGGGACCTCAAGGTGTTGCAGGTCATGACGAATTCCTTAAGATAGCGGTGTGGGTTTTCTGATGCTAATCCATGAAACTTGGGCAAATGGTGTAAAAGTTGGACTTTATTTCAAAGTCCATGGCGGTGTCAGGGAAAACTACACCAGATGGCTCGTATGTGATATGAACCTCTAGAGGAATTTGGCCCAATCTTCACGGCGTAGGCAAAACAATTAGGAATTCAAACAAAACGCACAATTGAAAAGAGGGATATGAGCAAACACTCCAGATTTGGAAAGGGAAAATTGGGAGTGATAGACCCTAAGTTTGTGGAGTTCAATGACCTGACAATTGTAATTAGCCAACCAACGTTAAAGGGAAACGTGACCTGCTAATTAGACGATTGTCCAACCACGAACACAATTAAACCAAACCACACAACAACGCACCTGGGTTGAAGCACGAATTGGGGGCTTTTGGAAGTTTGAATCACAACCTTATAAAGAAGATTGACAAGACAAGGTCTCACAAGAGCAAAGGAAGATATAATAAAAACTCTCACAATGGGAGAAAGAATTCTGAAAATTCAGATTGTATTTCGCTTCAAGGATGCTTTCTGAATTACAATGTTCTCCTATTTATAGGACTTATTAGAACCCTTTCAAATCACCACAATTCAGAAATTTATTGGTCACTATTTAACATTGATTACCCGCTACATTATTAGCCACTAAAACCCATGCACTAAAATTCCACCTCCCAAAGTTAAATGCTCCACTAACAAAAGCTGTTAACTTCACCAACGAAAATGACCACCTAAAAGACTTCGTTTGGTCTTCTTGTCTTCATGGAAGTTGAAGCATTTTGTCTTAGCTTTCAAATGGCACCGGTTTCATCTTAATTGGATCACTACAGCCCAAGTTATGACCCAATTATCACAGGCTGCTCAAAGTCCAATGACAACATTATTGGTTTTGGGCTTGGATGATCATTACTTCTTTTGGGCTTGTATTTTCAGATTGCCATTGATTATTTAGAGCCAATATTTCTTTATTAACTATTTCTTGTATTTTTCTCATCCTTCCCCTTGTCATTGGGCACCCATCTACTTGTTGGACTTGGTCAATTGACTTGATGGCTGGGTTCATATTAGTATGGGTAGTCAGGGGCTGCTAACTCGCCCCAAGTGCGGGCGGGGTCAGCCATTATACCTGCCACAGGAATAGAAATATCAGTAGCAACAAGGGGTTCCCTTCTTAGCCTTGTTTCTCACCTAATTATCCTTAGCGTTCTTTCGATCTCTGGATTAAAATCGGCTAAAGTAGGATCAGGCAAGGAGCGGGTCATGCACGAGAACCAAAAGAAGATGGAAAAAAATCTAAAAGGTAAACAAAATCAAGTGCAATAAGTAATTTTTAATTTTTATTTTTATTTTTATTTTTTTGAATAGGAACAGCAAAAAAAAATTGAAATTAAAAAAAAACGAAATTAAAAAATTAATATTTTTTTTATTTTTTTTTATTTTTGGGTAAGAACAGAAGAACAAATGAAATTTGAAAAAAAAGGAAAAGAACAAAAGCAAGAAAATAAAGAATTAACAAAAATTAAATAATAAAAAGAAAAGAAAGAAAAAAAGAAGAAAAAAAAGAATTAGCTAAATTGCTTCCCCGGCAACGGCGCCAAATTTGACACACTAAAACGTCGTTAATTTCAGTGCGTAATCAAATAATAATGTATAAAACTAAATCAACCCCAAAAACATAGTAAAGGGGGCTAACCTAGGTCGTCTCTCAAGGAAGCAATTAGAAACAATTAAAATTGCAATTAAAAAGGGGGTTTGGACTGATGAATAATAATAAAAAGAAAGCAAAATAAAAGTAAGTTAAAAATGATAAAAAAAAAAGCAATATCCTGCATACGGTGTTTCTAGGTCAAGGATTAATTGTCATTGGTTCCCAATTAATTATTCATAAGAGGGATGTTGTTTATTAGTTGAAATCTCTAACTAATACGCANCTTTCTTCTTCACGAACAGAACTGGGGCTCCCCACGGGGACGCACTGGGCCGGATGAACAGCTTGTCCAGTAGCTCCTCCAGCTGCTTTTTTAACTCCTGCAGCTTTACCGTAGACATATGATATGGCGCCATCGAAATTGGTGCAGCTCCCAGAACCAAGCTAATAGAAAACTCCACTTCTCCCTTTGGGGAAATCTCCGGGGTCTCCTCTGGAAATACATCCGGTTACTCACACACTACGTGGATGTGCGCTACGTCCTGCTTCGCCTCTACTTCTGATGAAGCCAGGAAGATGAAACTCTGATTTTCCAACGGGCAGCAGTACAAAACCACTTATTCTTCCTTAAATGGTGGCATGGCCGACGTCATAGGCAGAAAGGTTACCAACTTCTTAGCACAGTCCAAAATCACCTGGTTGTTGCGCAACCAATCCATCCCAAGAATGATATCCAAGCCCACTAAGGGTAAGCAGATAACATCAGCTACGAACATTCGGTCTTATAGCTGGAGTGGGCATTAGAGACATACTTGGCTTGTCTCAACAGGCGGGACAGTAGGAGTAGACACCCTCAGTATGTAGGGTAGTGCTACGGGGATAAATCTAATCTCCTAACATTATCAGTGAAAATAAAAGAGTGCGAAGCTCCTGAATCATACAACATAGTTAAAGTACTACCCAGCTTCGTGCACTTACCCATGATCAAGCCTTCAGCGTCCTTTGCCTCTTCCCTGGATAGGGTGAAAACCCGTCCTTGCTATTGAGCTGGCGGTGGAAGTGTTGGGCACTACCTGGCAATGTGGCCTCCTTGCCCACATCTAAAGCATACATTTTTCCCTACAATGCATCCTCTGGTGGGGCCTCCCACATCTCGGGCATGGTGGCCTGGACTCTCTGCCTGGCTGGACTCCTCGGACCTCTTGCCCGGAGTTCTCGGGACGCCTCTCTACTGTGGTGATCTAGCTGCTGGCTGCGGGGGCCTAGGAAATCCTGCTCCCCCGAGACCGGTGGTCTAACCGCCCACTGTTGCGGTCACGGAAGAACCTGTCCTCTACCCCTACTGGGGAACGGAGCCTGGAAATACCCTCTTTGTCTCAGTGCCTGATAAGTGCGTAACATACGCAATTCTCACTTGTTAAAATGGCACTTATCCGTTTATGTTTTAACAAATTACCTAAATAAAGCTTTATGTTTTGTAGGTTTACAACATATTCTGGAAAATGGATACAAGAATAATAATGAAGATTAATCCCTAGAAGAATAAAGCAAAAGGCAAAGGAGGACAAACGAGCAAAAAGGGCACAAACAGACAGGGTCCNAAAAGAACAAAAGAAATCTACACATTAAATTTTAAGATAAAGTAGTGCTTAAAATTGCATTTTTCTAAATTTCTCACAAAAGAGGATAATGTGAAAAACATATTAATTAAGCATTAAAATTACACATTTTTAGTATACAATGTTCAATTATAGATTAATAAAATAGGGTACAAAGTACACCTATCAATTCTTCTCAATTAATTATGCTTGCATCCATCTTTCAAAATATATTATGAACCTACAAAAAAATTGGGGATTAAGTTAGATAATGCTTTAAAACATAAGCAAATAAGTGTCATTTTAATAGGTCAAAATTGCATAAATTAGGCACTTATCAAAGGGGCAGCATCATCTAAGAAAATCCCTTGATAAACCTCCGATAGTAGCCAGCAAAGCCCAAAAAGCTCCGAATCTCCGTGACTGAGGTGGGTCTCTCCCAATCCTTTATAGCTGTAACTTTACTCGGGTCCACTGAGATCCCTTGTTCTGATACTACATGCCCCAAGAACTTCACCTCCCTTGTCTAGAACTCGCATTTAGAAAGCTTATCATATAGTTGCTTCTCCCTCAAAACGTCCAGAACCAACCTAAGGTGCTTAGCATGATCCTCCTTCCTCTTTAAATACACCAAAATATTGTCTATAAAGACTATCACGCACTCATCCAAGTACGGTCTAAAGATCCGGTTCATATAGTCCATGAAAATCGTAGGGGCATTGGTCAACCCGAACGACATCACTGTGAACTCATAATGACCATAGCGAGTTCTGAAAGCCGTCTTGGGAATATCGTCGTCCGCTACCCGTATCTGATGATAACCAGAGCGCAGATCGATCCTCGAGAACACCTTGGCGCCTCTAAGCTAATCCATCAAGTCGTCTATCCTCGGCAATGGGTACTTATTCTTAATGGTGACCTTGTTCAATTGCCAGTAGTCGATGCATAACCTCATCGAACCATCTTTCTTCTTCACGAACAGAACTGGGGCTCCCCACGGGGACGCACTGGGCCGGATGAACAGCTTGTCCAGTAGCTCCTCCAGCTGCTTTTTTAACTCCTGCAGCTTTACCGTAGACATATGATATGGCGCCATCGAAATTGGTGCAGCTCCCAGAACCAAGCTAATAGAAAACTCCACTTCTCCCTTTGGGGAAATCTCCGGGGTCTCCTCTGGAAATACATCCGGTTACTCACACACTACGTGGATGTGCGCTACGTCCTGCTTCGCCTCTACTTCTGATGAAGCCAGGAAGATGAAACTCTGATTTTCCAACGGGCAGCAGTACAAAACCACTTATTCTTCCTTAAATGGTGGCATGGCCGACGTCATAGGCAGAAAGGTTACCAACTTCTTAGCACAGTCCAAAATCACCTGGTTGTTGCGCAACCAATCCATCCCAAGAATGATATCCAAGCCCACTAAGGGTAAGCAGATAACATCAGCTACGAACATTCGGTCTTATAGCTGGAGTGGGCATTAGAGACATACTTGGCTTGTCTCAACAGGCGGGACAGTAGGAGTAGACACCCTCAGTATGTAGGGTAGTGCTACGGGGATAAATCTAATCTCCTAACATTATCAGTGAAAATAAAAGAGTGCGAAGCTCCTGAATCATACAACATAGTTAAAGTACTACCCAGCTTCGTGCACTTACCCATGATCAAGCCTTCAGCGTCCTTTGCCTCTTCCCTGGATAGGGTGAAAACCCGTCCTTGCTATTGAGCTGGCGGTGGAAGTGTTGGGCACTACCTGGCAATGTGGCCTCCTTGCCCACATCTAAAGCATACATTTTTCCCTACAATGCATCCTCTGGTGGGGCCTCCCACATCTCGGGCATGGTGGCCTGGACTCTCTGCCTGGCTGGACTCCTCGGACCTCTTGCCCGGAGTTCTCGGGACGCCTCTCTACTGTGGTGATCTAGCTGCTGGCTGCGGGGGCCTAGGAAATCCTGCTCCCCCGAGACCGGTGGTCTAACCGCCCACTGTTGCGGTCACGGAAGAACCTGTCCTCTACCCCTACTGGGGAACGGAGCCTGGAAATACCCTCTTTGTCTCAGTGCCTGATAAGTGCGTAACATACGCAATTCTCACTTGTTAAAATGGCACTTATCCGTTTATGTTTTAACAAATTACCTAAATAAAGCTTTATGTTTTGTAGGTTTACAACATATTCTGGAAAATGGATACAAGAATAATAATGAAGATTAATCCCTAGAAGAATAAAGCAAAAGGCAAAGGAGGACAAACGAGCAAAAAGGGCACAAACAGACAGGGTCCACTCAGCGGACAAGAGGAAGCACTCAGCAGTTGAGGAGCAAACGCTCAGTGGACAAGACTCACCACTGAGCGGTGAAGCTTCTAGAAGTCGAGCCACCGCCTTTGACTCCGCAATAAATGTGCCAGCCTGGCGCCACCTCAACCCGCCACCACCATTAATGAAGCCGCGTCCGCCCTCCAAAGTTGACCTCAGCGCTCAGCGGTGGTACCCCAACCGCTGAGCGGTCCCCCCAAAAACGCCTATAAATAGGAGGGCCGAGGCATTTATTATTTTCATTCTTCACCCCCTTTCTTCTACCACCATTTTCACCCATCCTCTTCCATTTCCTATACTTCCTTAAGCCAGGGTTAGGTAGGAAATTAGGGTTTAGAAGCTTTCCATAACGGAAGTGTTATCGGATTGTCAACGGTTGTGAACCGTGGTGGACGCGTGGAGGCATTTCACCACTCTTCTCAACCAAGTATTGCTCTAAACCCTTGTAAGATGTAATATATCCATGACAATGGATAGCTAACTTCTTCTTTGTTGGGATTTGATGCGTTGTATTGCTTTTATGTATCCGTCTTAATTCATGAGTATGATTCTATGATGTTCTATGATTTTTATGATTGATCTTGCACCTAACGCTAACTTATGTTTAGTGTTTTGATTTTTAATTTGAGGTTTATTTGTTTAAGTG
Organism: Nissolia schottii; assembly: GCA_003254905.1. Taxonomy (NCBI): domain Eukaryota; kingdom Viridiplantae; phylum Streptophyta; class Magnoliopsida; order Fabales; family Fabaceae; genus Nissolia; species Nissolia schottii. The sequence goes on from QANU01016049.1 coordinate 141,676, forward strand.
AAAGCTATCCTAAATAAGCTACAAACCAAGTTAAGTTCATTCTTGCTATTCTTTAAGTTTGATTCAATGTTTAAATGCTGTGAACGTAAGTTATCATCATTTAATCTGACCTAGATCAATTCATTTAGTTCTTAACCGCCATAACTGGAAACCAAGAACTAATCATTTTAACACCTGTATTACGTCAAGGTACTTTGTTAGAATTGTGCAAGGCAATTGGCAATCTAATAAAGGAACTTGTGATCTTAACATGCTCAAATGAGATGATTAAGTTAAGAACTGGTGGTGATAAAATTAAATGAACTCATAGATCATATTAACTGAGTTACTGGTTACATTAAAAGAAATATTGCAATTCAAATCCCAACGACTTTCTCGACCTGCCTAAACTTAAGTTCATTAATCGTTTTATATTTTATTCTATCGTTTCTTTGTTAAATTTACTCAAACAAACCAATCACTTTCTATAAGCTTAACATAGCATCAATCAAGGACTGTTGTTTTAATCACAATCTCTGTGGATACGATAACACCCGACTTTACTGCAATTGGATCCGTCAAGGATCTGAAAGCTTTAAAAAAAGGATATTTTAAATTAACGAGAGTACAAACCCATTGCGGTAAAAGCTTTCATCAATTTTGGCGCCGTTCCCAGGGATTGTGCCATTTAAAACACTACTTTGATTGACTATTTTTAAGCTTTTGTGAATATTATAACTAACTCCTTTTATTTTCTTAAGATTTTTATTGTTCTAACCCCTTTGCAAGACTTTGCTATCTTTGTATGCGAAGAAAAGCTCCTACAGGTCAATTCTTATTTGATCCAGAAATAGAAAAGACAATCAGGAGAAATCGACGTGAAGCAAGGAAAGCTCAAGATCTAGCATAGACAGTGGAAGAACAAAATCCCTCTTCATCTTCATCTTCTTCTTCTTCAGATTCAGAAAAGATGTCAGAAGCCAGAGGAGGAATTGCGGGAACTGGACAAAGCCAAGGCTTTGTCAACTTTATTCTAAGAAACATCATTCGCATGGGACGAATGACAGGGACACAACGTATGCCTCAATTGCAACCAGGTTTGGTCCAATTAATGCACGTTAACCCCTTTGCAGGATTAGACCATGAGGACTTATATGCGCATCTCACAAAATTCTACGAACTATACGGAACTACTGCTATGTCGGAAGCCAATGAAGAAGCTATTTTTCTTAGGCTGTTTGCGTTAACTTTGATAGGAAAGGCAAAAGAATGGCTGCTAGATCAACCTCAGACTGTTCTTTCCAACTGGGACCAGTTAGAAGAAAGATTCTGTTCCAGGTATTTTTCTCAGTCAAAATTTATGGATTTAAAGACTGTTATTGCTACTTTTGTACCGGCACCAAATGAAAGTCTGTGTGAGGCCTAGGAGCGATACAAATCAATGCTGAGAAGACGCCCGAACCATGGATTTGATGCAAGAACATAAATCCATGTTTTCAGAAATGGCCTGAAACAACAGCATAAGCTTATGTTGGATGCGACAGCTGGTGGACAGATAATGTCCAAAACACCAGATGAGGCCATAACTATCATCGAATCCATGGCACTAACAGATCAACAAGGGCAGTATAGCATAGGCCCCGCAAGGAAAGGAAGTATGTTGGAACTGGGCACAAACGATGCCATCTTAGCCCAAAACAAGTAACTACAACAACATCTGGATGAAATGAAGAAAACGTTGAACGAGTTGCCGAAATAGTTTAAGGAAAGCCAGTCAACCAAAAGACACCAGGTATTTCAATGTGAATTTTGTTTTGGTGATCATCCAACTGGCTATTGTGAGTGCAGGGAAGAGGAAGCGCAATTTGTCAACAATCAACAGAGGTCGTACCAGCAATTTCCAAGGAGTCAAAATCAAAACTACCAACCTTGGAGGCAAGAAGCAGGCCCGTCCAATAGAGCACCGCTTCCCTATCAAAACCAACAATTCCAACCCCCGCATCAGTTTCCAACTCAACAACAAAACCAACAACTATCTAATTCCAAACTAGAGGATACCTTGACACAGTTTATGCAAATGTCCATGGCGAACCAGAAGAACACTGATACCTCTATCAGAAACTTGGAGGTACAGATGGGGCAACTGGCCAAGGATGTTGCAGAACTTAAAAAGGAACGGTTCTCTACCAACACTGAACCCAATCCAAAGGAGTCATGCAAGGCGGTAATGACTCGCAGTGGCAGACAGACAAAACCTTTGGTTGTTGAGGAGAAGAATGAAAAGAATAAAGGTGGAGTTGAAAAAGAAATAGAAAAAAGAAAAGAAAAAGAAGTAGGAGAAGAGGAGGAAGGAAAAAATAAGAAAAGTGTAAATAAAGAAAAAGAAAAAAAGAAGAAGAAGAAAAGAAACAGAAGGAGGAAGATAAGGAGATAAAGAAGCCACAACCTTCTATCACAAAAGCACTCCCTTATCTGCCACATCCAACAAAGGTAGACAAGGAGAGGAAATTTGCTCGCTTTATGGACGTGTTTAAACGCCTACAAATCAACATTCCATTTACTGAAGCTCTGGAGCAAATACCATCTTACGCTAAATTCATGAAGGAGCTACTATCAAAGAATTTGGTGATCACCCAACTGGCTATTGTGAGTGCAGGGAAGAGGAAGCGCAATTTGTCAACAATCAACAGAGGCCGTACCAGCAATTTCCAAGGAGTCAAAATCAAAACTACCAACCTTGGAGGCTCAAACCCACGAGAATGTGCCTACAACTGGCAGACAGGTCTATCAAATTCCCCTGGGAATAGCAGAAGATGTCCTTGTTCGGGTCGACAAGTTCCTTATTCCTGTTGATTTTGTCATCATCGATATATCGGAGAACACTGAGATACCTCTCATTCTAGGGAGACCTTTCATGAGAACAGGTAGGATGAGAATCGACGTGGACAAAGGAAAGTTGAAAATTAAAGTCCAGAATGATGAAGTGTAGTTCGGCATTTTTGAAGCCCTACAATATCCAAAAGACAAAGGCCAATGCTTTCGAGTAGATCTATTGGAGGAACTTGTAACCAATGCTGAACAAAAGCCTCAAGACATAGATCCCCTGGAAATTGCATTGATAAACAGTCCAGCTCAATTCACAGAAGAAGAGGAGGCTGAGATTGAAGCTTTTCTTATGAGTCTAGAAGCCACGCTAACTATTCCTCCGGAACAAGAAAGAAAGGAAGAACTTAAGGCCAAGGAAGTTTCCACAACAGACGAAAAAAGGTTAGAACTGAAACCTTTACCTCCTAACCTTAAATATGTATTTTTGCAGGAAAAGGAACAAAAACCGGTCATCATAAACAGCAACTTGTCTCCAACGGAAGAGGATGCATTAATTCAAGTATTGAAGGAGAATCAACAAGCTTTGGGATGGACACTCGCTGACCTAAAAGGCATCAGTCCATCTTACTGCATGCATAAAATTCTAATGGAAGACAACTACAAATCGGTAAAGCAACCTCAACGACGGCTAAACTCGACTATGAAAGAGGTAGTCCGTAAAGAAGTAGTAAAGCTACTAGAAGCAAGTATAATTTATCCTATCTCTGATAGCTCATAGGTTAGCCCAGTCCAGGTAGTTCCTAAGAAAGGAGGTATAACTGTAATAAAAAATGAGAATGATGAACTAATCCTAACCAGGACTGTCACTAGTTGGAGAATGTGTATAGATTACAGGAAACTTAGCCAAGCTACCAGGAAGGATCATTTTTTATTACCATTTATGGACCAAATGCTAGAAAGATTATCAGGCCAAGCATACTACTGCTTTTTAGATGGATACTCAGGCTACAATCAGATAACAGTGGACCCAAAAGATCAAGAAAAGACAGCCTTTACATGCCCATTCGGTATTTTTGCCTACAGAAAAATGCCTTTTGGGTTATGTAATGCTCCTGCCACATTTCAAAGAAGCATGTTCGCAATATTTGCGGATATGGTGGAGAAAATCATGGAAGTCTTCATGGATGACTTTTCCGTGTTTGGTACCTCATTTGATAACTGCTTGACAAATCTCAACACCGTACTAAAACGATGTGTTGAAACAAATTTGGTACTAAACTGGGAGAAATGTCATTTCATGGTAAAAGAAGGTATTGTACTGGGCCACAAAATTTCAGAAAAAGGGATTGAAGTGGATAAGGCAAAGCTTGAGGTCATTGAAAAACTGCCACCTCCAACTAATGTAAAAGGAATTAGAAGTTTTCTTGGCCATGCAGGATTTTACAGGAGATTCATCAAGGACTTCTCCAAGATTGCCAAGCCACTCACCAACCTTCTGAATAAGGATACTCTTTTTATTTTTGATAAAGACTGTTTAAATGCCTTTGAGAAATTAAAATCTAGTTTGATCACTGCCCCCATAATCATAGCATCTGATTGGAATCTTAATTTTGAATTAATGTGTGATGCTAGTGATTATGCTGTGGGAGCAGTGTTGGGTCAACGTAAAGACAAAATATTCCATGCCATACATTATGCTAGCAAAGTCTTGAATGAAGCAAAAATTAACTATGCTACAACTGAAAAAGAATTGCTAGCAATAGTGTATGCACTGGAAAAGTTTAGGAGCTATTTAATTGGCTCAAAAGTGATAGTATATACAAACCACGCAGTCATTAAATACCTCCTAACAAAACCTGATAGTAAACCTCGACTGATTCTTTGGATACTTCTCTTGCAAGAATTTAATCTGGAGATCAAAGACAAAAGTGGAAGAGAGAATTTGGTAGTGTAACAACCCGACTTTCCGTAGGGAGGTCTTAGGCACGATCCACAACTTTGACTAGGCAGAAAGTGCCAAGTAACCCGAATTAGGGTCAGAGAAAATTTAGTTAGGAAGCCAGTCCCCTTTAAATTGGAGGAAATTAGGAGGTTGTGACCCCGCTAAGCCCCGGAAGGCAATGCTCAATTTTGGGTACAAATGGGAATCCGGTCGGGCCCCAAAGTGATTTGCGAAGGAATAATGGGCGGAAACAGGTTCCCCGATATCTTGTTTTGGACCGCCATCCTGGCCGTGAAAATTCCTAGGCCACGAATATATAATTTGAGATATTTTGGAGACTTGTGTGTTGACCCGAAACAGTTAGAAATAATTAAAATAGGATAAGGGTTAGGATAATTAAAATAATTATAATAGAATACTAATAATATAATAATAATTAATTAAAAATTAAATAATTAATTGTATGCAACAGGGGGGCCACGGCTATAAAAGCCCCCCTGTGTGCAAGCCGCAGAGCATCACAAATGCTCCGCTGTTTCTTCAAATTTCCACTTTCATAGTATCACTCGAGCACATCGCGAGAGCGCTACCGGACTTCCAAAAATTTCTTGGAGCATACCATTGCAACAAGGATTTTCTCCACTTTCCACCTACCAACTTCAAATCCGCGAAGGAAGTAGGTAACTCTAAGCCCACTGTCTATGTGGTTTGTTTGATGACTATTTAAATACATTTCTGTGTATGTGAATGAAAAACTGTTTTACAAAAACTATGAGAAATGAGTTAGGTAAGCTAGATTTAGAGGATTTTGAGGTTTGGAAATCATAACTGTATGGATTGGATTACTGTAGAAGTGAAAAATGTTACGCGGAGCAAACCCTAGAGAATTTGCTCTTTAGGGCGATTTTTTTACTGTAGCATTCAATTGAATTCCCACGGATTCGAATGAAAGAAGAGTTTGGATTTCAATCGAATACTTGAGGATTTCACTCGAATGAAAGACTGCGACGGATTTCAATCGAATACTTGAGGATTTCAATCGAATGAAACCCCGAGAAGGATTTCAGCCGATTGAATCCCTAAGGGATTCGATTGAAAGAAGCAATCGAATGCACAACTTTTAAGCATTCGAATGCCTAATGGAAACTTATGTTTTTAAAGGTTCTATGGAGTCCAGCCTGCATTGTTATGTATGACCTTGTGTAATTGGAGCATGCATCATGGGGGAAGGCCGTCGTAAGAGTTAGGATGACCTTAGATAATTAGAAGTTTACGCTAAAAGTGAACGAAGATCATAATTGAACCCTAGGGAATAAAACTAGAGCAGAGGCGACGAATCACCAAGGGTTCGGACGGCCTTAGCCAGAGTCAGTAGTTATATGATTAGGAATCCCTATTCTCCTGGCACGTTGTAACACCCTAGCTTAGCAGCTTATGCTTAAGTCATAATCCGCATCTGCTAAGTTGTTATCTGCTGTGTGGGAATACTGGTAGTCCCTACTTTACTTCGAAAATAATTAAGTTAACTGAAAATAAGGACCCTTTTTTTTCGAACATAATTTGCATTTACGCGTCAAAGTAGAGCCATGCGTGTGAACTATCATAAGTCCCATATAGTTGTATAATAGATGAGTGCGAGCGTTGTCCGTCATACCAATACATACATAAACAGTAGAGTACACAGTACCAAGGGGGTCCAACACATAAAGTCATACATGACAGAAATAATATATAATTGTCATAAATATTGTACTGATACACCAAAAGGGCCATACGTATCCTAAGCCCGTACATATCATTAAGTTTGCAAGTAACATACATCAAAATACACATACAACTATAGCTACTAGCAAAAAGGTGCTATTTCTGAGGACAGGGTCTGGTCCGGACTCTGGCTCATCCTCGTTGGGCTCCTCCTCTGACTCGGGTCCACCATCCTAAATCTGCTGCGAAGGATGTTCCGCTTCTTCGGCGGTGCAGACATCAGGCTCTCTTGAAGCCACAAGTGAGTGGGGGTGAGAACGGTGGTTCTCAGTGGATAACTGTAGGGTCGTGGGGATCTGGTTACTCACTTATGCTTCGGCCGTCCAGGGATCTCTAAGTGATTCATGCATCTAGACATCCTACCAATTATTTCTTGCCTAAATTCCTGGGCGGCTTTATCTAATTACTAGGTGATGGGGATCTAATCTTTCTTACTAAGTTATCGTGCTTCATCATTAGACTCTCGGTGCTACTATGACCGTCTCGTATGTGTCTCACGGACGGTTGACTCCACATGTACTCATAAGCATATATATTTATACATATATAATCAGATATAATCATACAGTTTATACAGTTAGCAATTAAATGTAATGCATGAGGGGATAGGGTATCTCTTACGCGCCTGTGTCGCGTCCTTCTTCTTCGCTGCTGGGTGCCCTCACCCCCTTGCAGACTGTGGGACCGTCGTCCCTCACACAGCCACAACCTCTTGCAACCATTCAACTGATAGAATGGCGGGAGTGTACCCTGGCGATAGCACTGGCAGGCGAGGGCTCGCTTGTCCACGTCTGGGGGACAAGATCTCTCTTTTTCTTTCTCTGTCCACGTCTGGGGGACAGTCCTCCGCCACGTCTGGGGGCGTAGGTTGCTCACCACAACTGGGGGTGCGCCTGATGCCACGTCTGGGGGCATAACTTTCTTTCTTTGATCCACGTCTGAGGGATCCTTTCGCCACGTCTGGGGGCATTACTTACACCACTTCTGGGGGTGTACTTACTCGTCTTTTAAATGTCAGGACATAAAAGCGCAAGCGTTCCTTACTTCTTTTCTCTCATCCGGGTGGAAACCCGCGTTCAGATCTTTATCTGCGTATCATAATCATAACCCAGTCCGTCTCGCAAGGCTGGGGAGGGGCTTGTCAGGTATAACGTGCCAAGAGAGGGATTCCTATCACATAACTATGTCATAACTTCGGGCTACTCCAACCCTCTGTGGTCGGGGCCCGTCTTTAGACTTAACTGTTTCCCTAAATTACATTACCATCTTCGCACATTAATTTATTTAATTCTAGCGATCTATGGTTGCCCTAAGTCCTGTGGCAACACTGCCTCATGATGCATGCACTGCTTGGTACTCATAATCTATTCTTGTTCTCTGCACCCCTTGGGTGGCTCATAGTAATGCAAATGACATAATGCAACTGAATAAACAGGTACACATAACTGAATAAACTCATGTTTGTCACACCTAAAATCTTTTACCCGTAAAACCCATTTTTCGTTAGGATTTTTAATCATTCATTGACCGATGGACTCAAAGCTTGGCCCTAAAGTTTTTCATAGTTCTAAACCCACTTTTTATGAAAACAAACCCAGATTTTTAATTTCATTACTTGAAATTACAGTTTTGCCCTTTTTGATCAAAAATCATTTTTTGCCCATAAAAACCGATTTTTCTTTGGAATTTTATTTCTCCATAACCCAATGGACCCAAGACTTGACCCTAAGGTTTTTAATACCTCTAAACCCATTTTTCATGTTAATAAACCCAGATTTTTAGTCCAAACACCTGAAATTACAGATTTGCCCTCTTTTGCTTAAAATACCATTTTTGTCCGAAAAACCGATTTTTCTTTGAAATTTTGTTTCTCCATAACCCAATGGACTCAAGACTTGACCCTAAGGTTTTTGATACCTCTAAACCCATTTTTCATAAAAAGAAACCTAGATTTTTAGTCCAAACACCTGAAATTACAGATTTGCCCTTTTTGATCAAAATGCCATTTTTGCACATAAAAACCAATTTTCTTCAAAATTTTAGTTAACCACATTCCAATGGACTCAAGTCTTGACCCCAAGGTTTTTGATACCTCTAAACCCATTTTTCATAAAAAGAAACCCAGATTTTTATTCTAAATACCCAAAAATCCCGAAATGACCATTTTGCCCTTTTATGCCAAAAACCTCATTTTTGTTCTATGTCACCTTTTCTCAAACTCTTCCATGTACTTTCCACTCAAACATACATAGTTTCTCACATCATTTCAACCTCTAGCCATGCTCTAACTTTGCTTTACATTATCACATTATAACAAAATATTTCAAGGCATTAAGCATATAACACATAAACATAAAACACACATAAACATACAAAATCATTCATGAGCTCAAGAGCACTAAAGAATGAGTGAAAGCCTAAGTTACCCACTTCCAAAGAGTTCTTGGTGAAGGAGGTTTGGGAGTGGAGTTCCACAAGCCTTGATGTTCCAAAGCTTTATGTCACCTTTGTCACCTTTCTCCAAGGATGAAGGTCTTGCAAGATGAAGAGGATGACAATGTGGTTCCTCTTGGTTGTGGTTGTAGGAAAATGAGACTAAGAGGAGGAGGCTTTGTGTGTGTGGGTTCGGTTCTTGGAGGGTGAGGAAGGGTAGCAAGAATGCTTGTTTTTCTTTAGAAGCAAGGTGGTGTTCTTGGGATTTGTTTGGGGTGTGGCTATGGGGTTTGAAGAAGATGAAAATTTCTTGGAGAGAAATGGGGAGAGGGTTTGGTTTGGAGGGCTTGGATGGAGGAGAAGAGTATTTGATTTTTGAAATTTAATAAAATGGTGAATAGTAAGAAGTATGGCTAATGATTTGATGAGGTATGGTGATAGACATTTGGAAGCTTAAATTAGGGAGATATTTTTGACTAAAATTCCCTTCACTAACCGTGCAGCCATCTCCATTCAGCTGAGGAGATTTTAATTTCTCCCAGTCCCGGTTTACTCGTGTTTTATCGCTCGCAGTCTCGGTGCGTCGCGCACGGTCGTCTGAAAAATATTCCGTTTGTACCGTCGCGATCCTCTATTTCCCACCTACCTAAGGGTATTAATATTAAAGGTGATTGTGAAATTTTCCTCTGGGAGATTATTTTCACGTACATCATTTTGCGTGCCAAAATTCATCGGCAACCGATGGCGGTTCGGTTGTGCGCCGAGTTTTCTACCGCCACACGTCGAAATTCCGAGGGATATTTTAACTAAAATTTCCCATCTCAATTCTCTAATCATTATGAAAAATTAATAAATCACAATTATTCCTCTAAGAGAAAATCGGGATGTTACACACGTCGTACAGACACGCCCCTTGCCAGTTCAGCAAGACGAATTGGTTACGAGCAACGCAGGTAAAGAGACCTGACTACGATATGTAAGACGGGCATAGGCCCACACATGTAAAACAGGCATAGGTCTGTATAAATGAAATGATGACTAAGGGGCCCCACTAAAAGAGAAAAAGAGAAACAGATCGAGCCATAGGGTTGGTCAAAGCGTGTCCATGCCTGATCATTCATAGGTCTGATCCCTCGCCATTCCAGAAAGAGGGGATGGTTGCACTAATTGCATTCGATGTTTACCTCCTATGAGCCTTACATGGTTAGCTACCATACCGGTAAAGAGCGCCACCGGGTCGATGCAATAGTAGCAAAAAGAGGTTGTAGGCCGAGGCCACGGCTACAAAGGTGTAAGGACTAAGTAGGATGCAGCCACAGAGCGCATAAGAGATTCCCAAGTCCCCTCATGCACTATGTAATTGAATGTATGAACTGATGAATGATGATATGGTGATAACTATGTATGTATAATTGTTTAAGCATTATGTATAACTGTTCATGCATTATGTATCGTCAAGGGAACGTCCCCTAAGTAACAACGTACAGTTAATAAGCACGAAGCCTAGGTAATGACAAGATTAGACACCCAGTCACCTAGTAAAGTAGATAAAGTTGCTCAGGGTGTAGGTACAAGCTAATAACTGGCAGGAACTAGTATTGCATGAAACGTAGAGGTTTTCCTGAGTGGCTGGAGAATGCCCGAGTAATTGAACTGTAGTAGCCACGTAGAGTTTCCACTAAGAACGTAGTCGTTCTTATCCCCACTCGTGTATGGCTCCAGGGATGGAAGATGAGTCTTACTATGCAGATGCTGTGGAACCTGAGGATGATGGGCACCAGGAGACCTAGATGGTTGTGTAGTCGATATCATAAGGAGAATAAATGTAGTTGTGGAACATGTCTATGGGTGATGTAATATAACTAGCATATGGAATGTATTTGTCTTTGTAGAGGACCCCTTATGTGTGTAATCTATGTATCCACTAACTTAAATTTCGACTTACTAGAGGTACTATTTGTTATATTATTCTGTTGGACGCACGACTCTTATGTTTTAAACTGTATGCTTAACATAAAAAGGAAAAAAAGAGAAATTGGGTCCCTATTTTATTAAAGCTAGTATTTTTGAAAAACTAAGGAAAAAGACCCGGAAGTAAACAACCTAGCGGTATTACGTACGGCTCGAGCGTACGAAATCGGCTAGGGGTGTTTCATTTGGTATCAGAGCAGTTTGGTCCGAGTGAGCCTGAGGACTGAGCTGCACTATGCTTCCTAGCATGATGCACAGTGTATACCTTCCTAAGTTGCGTGTTCTGGTTATGTGCACTGGCTATTCTTGAGACTGATCAACTCAGGATTTTGCAAGTGCTGATACTCAGACATGCCTCCAAGAAGGGATAACATGTCTCGAGAGTCTGCTACGGTGGATTTGTCAGAGATACTACAACAAGTGGCGCAAGCTGCTCAGACCCAAGCTGAGGCCACCGCTCAGATTGCGGCTGCCACTGCTCAGCGGAATGTGATCCCGACTGCTCAAGAAATCGAAACTCTCCGGTACAAGGACTTCATGTGGGCGAATCCGCCGGTGTTCGAGGGATTGATGGATCCAGATCTGGTGCATGGCTGGGTCAGGAAGATAGAACAGGTCTTCCAAGATATTCCCTGTACGGACTTTCAGAAGATCAAGTTTGCTTCGAGGAAACTGGAAGGGGCAGTTGCCGAATAGTGGGATATGACCCGTCCGGTAGTGGAACAGGAGGGGGCAGAAATGTCGTGGGAGCAGTTCAAGATGATCTTCCTGGATAAATATTTTCCCAGGGAATTACAGGATAGGAAGGAGGCGGAGTTCTTGGAGCTGAAGCAGGGAATAATGAGCATTACGGAATATACTGCGGCACTTGAGAAGTTATGCCGTTATTCCCGAATGGGTAGGTTTTTCCCAGATGATAACTGGAAATGTGCTAAGTAACACCGAGGCCTGAAGGTTGAGCTGAATGTGTTTCTCGCAACCTCAGGTGTGCGAGATTATGCTAACCTAGTGAATACCTGCTTGGCTCAGGTAGAGGCCAACCGGGATCTCGCAGAGGTGCACAACGAGCGCAACAAGAGGAGGTTTGCCGAGACAGGGAACTCACAGATGGACCCACAGAAAAAAGGGTCATTTCAAGCCCCATTCCTAGGAAGGGGTAGGGGCCAGTACTCTCAGAGATCACCGCAAGGGGTTGGCAGGTCGCAGAATCAGCCCAGGAACGGGCCACCAGCATCACGACCTCAGTCACAGGGAGGAGCGAACCAGAAACTGCCAGAGGCCAGGCCGGCTTGCTTAAAGTGCAATAAGCCTCATGCAGGCGAGTGTTTGGCAGGGCAAAATGTATGCTACAGGTGTGGCCAAGGAGGGCATTTCGCCAGGGATTGCAGAGCACACCTCCCATCGTCCCAGCGCCAGGGTCGTGTGTTCACTATGGCTGCAGAGGAAGCCCAGCAGGAGAAGGACTAATCCTAGGTACGTGTTCTATCAATGGGAAACCGTTGACTGTGTTGTATGACTCTGGAGCCTCGCACTCCTTTATCTCTCAGGGTAATGTGAAGGAGCTACAATTATCTCATACGATGCTACCATATACTCTGTCCGTGTCGACGCCTACCGCACCATCTGTCAAGACTTGTCAGGTGTGTCTTAGGTGCCCATTTCAGCTACAGGAAAAGGAGTTCGTAGCTGACTTAATTTGCCTCCCCCTAGTTGGACTGGATGTTATACTAGGGATGGACTGGTTGGAGGCTAATGGGGTGGTGCTGGATTGCGCCAACAAATTAGTGATTCTTCCTTCGGGAGTTGCAATTTCGACAGGGTTGGGCGAAGAACTGCCAACCCTATACTGTTACCGGTTGGAGGACCAAGGGTTTGTATTCCTAGCATCCTCAGAGGTAAAGACTATGGATCAAAGGATTGAGGCGATTCCAGTAGTATGTGAGTACCCGATGTTTTTCCCGACGATATCCCTGAGTTCCCACCAGAGCGGGAAGTAGAGTTCTCTATTGACCTCATACCGGGTGTCGGACCCATCTCCATTACCCCCTACCGTATGTCCCCGGTAGAATTGCAAGAATTGAAGCAATTAGAGGAGTTGATGGACAAAGAATTCATCAGGCTGAGTGCATCGCTGTGGGGAGCCCTGGTGTTGTTCGTCAAGAAAAAGGACGGCACTATGAGGCTTTGCATTGACTATAGACAGCTTAACAAGGTGACGATTAAAAACAAGTACCCTCTACCGAGGATAGATGACCTCTTGGACCAGTTAAAAGGAGCTAGGGTATTTTTGAAGATTGATCTAAGGTCGGGATATCATCAGATACGGGTACGCGAGGAGGACATTGCCAAGACGGCATTTAGGTCCCGTTATGGACACTATGAATTTAGGGTAATGTCGTTCGGTCTGACCAATGCCCCTGCCATTTTTATGGATTATATGAACCGCATTTTCCATGCCTACTTGGACGATTGTGTGATTGTTTTTATAGATGATATTTTGGTGTACTCGAAGGATGAGGAGGAACATGCCCGGCACTTGAGGATTGTATTAGGAATCCTGAGGGCGAGGAAGTTGTATGCTAACCTATCAAAATGCGAGTTTTGGGAAAAAGAAGTACAGTTCCTAGGGCACGTGGTGTCGGAGAAGGGTGTCGCAGTGGACCTAGCAAAGTAGAGGCAGTCGAAACTTGGGAAAAGCCCACCTCCGTCACGGAGGTCTGGAGTTTTCTAGGTTTCGCAAGGTACTACCGGCGATTCATTGAAGGATTTTCCCAAATCGCCTTGCCTCTGACCAAGTTGACGCGTAAGGGAGTCAAACTAACATGGTCACCCAAATGTGAACGGAGCTTCACGGAGCTGAAGGAAAGGTTGACCACGGCTCCGGTTTTGATATTGCCAGATCCCCAGTTGCCTTTTGAAGTATATTGCGACGCCTCAAAAGCAGGGTTAGGATGCGTGTTGATGCAGCAACGGCAAGTAATCACCTATGCCTCGAGACAATTAAGGCCCCATGAGACCAACTACCCCACGCACGATTTGGAGTTAGCTACGGTAGTTTTTACGCTAAAGATTTGGAGGCATTATTTGTACAGGGTACGATTTGAAGTATTTTCTGATCATAAAAGCTTGAAATACCTTTTCGATCAGAAGGAGCTTAATATGAGACAGAGGAGGTGGACCGAGTTTTTGAAGGATTATGACTTCGGCCTGAATTATCATCCGGGAAAGACCAATGTGGTAGCTGATGCCTTAAGCCAGAAGTCGTTGCATATGGCTTATCTGATGGTACGGGAGACACAGTTACTAGAGGAGTTTAGTGATCTCGATCTAACCGTCGCCCGTCACATCAATCGTCTAATATTATACCCTTTGTAAGTCACGAGCGATTTTAAACAGCGGATTATGAAGGCTCAAGAGGCATGCCAGGAAAAGACGTGGTGCTACTTTTGCAACGCCATAGCCGCAGGGAAGATCAAGGAGGTAACCACTGATCCAGAAGGGATGTTGCGATTCTGCCAGCGCATCTGTGTGCCTAGCGAGGGCAGCCTGCGAGAGGATATCTTAGGAGAAGGGCATAAAAGCCAGTTTACGATACACCCAGGGACTGCCAAGATGTACCACAACTTGCGGAAGATGTTTTGGTAGCCTGGATTAAAAGGGGATGCAGAAGACTGGGTACAGAAATGCTTGGTTTGCTAGAAAGTGAAGATTGAGCACCAGAAGCCGCCCGAATTACTGAATCCTCTAGAAATTCCTGAATGGAAATGGAGTGGTATCGCGATGGACTTTGTCACCGGACTACCACGTACCTAAACGGGAATGGATGCAGTATGGGTGATAGTTGACAGGCTGACTAAATCCGCTCATTTTATCCCTATCAAAATGAATTACTCGATGGAGAAGTTAGTGCAGGTATATCTGAAGGAGGTGGTACGGTTGCACGGAATTCCCTCTTCCATTATTTCAGATAGAGATCCCAGGTTTACCTCCCATTTGTGGACATCCTTTCAAAGAGCCTAAGGATGGCAATTGCATTTGAGTTCGGCATACCATCCTCAGACGGACGGCCAGTCAGAGAGAACCATCCAAATTTTGGAAGACATGCTGTGGGCATGCGCAATTGATACTCCTAGAAATTGGGAAGAGCTGATGCCACTTGTGGATTTCTCGTACATCAATAGTTATCAAGCCAGTATAGGCATGGCCCCTTTCGAGGCTCTCTACGAACGGAAATGCCAGTCACTACTGTGTTGGAATGATAGTAGGCAATACCAAGGACTGACTCCAGAGGAAAAGCAAGAGGCCGAAGATATGATAAAACTAGTGCGTCAGAGAATGCTTACCACACAGAGCCCGCAAAAGAGTTATACGGATGTTCGCCGGAGACCGTTGGAATTTCAAGAAGGAGAGCACATTTTTCTAAGGGTCGTGCCAGCGACTGGGATTGGGAGATCCTTGAAAGTCAGGAAGTTGAGCCCTCGATTTATGGGTCCCTTTCAAATCCTGGAGCGCGTAGGCCAATAGCCTACAGGATAGCTCTACCACCGAATTTGGCCAACATCCATGATGTCTTCCATGTTTCCCAGCTACAAAAATACCACGCCTCTCCAGACCATGTACTGCAGCCAGAACAAGTACAGTTGCGAGAAGATCTAGCTTTACCTCTTACTCCTCAGAAAGTTATCGACTGCAAGACTCGTCAGACACGGAGTAAGGAGATTCCCATGGTATGGGTGATATGGGCGAATGGAGAATTGGAAGAACAGATGTGGGAACTAGAGGAGGAGATGCGAAAGGCTTACCCCGAGCTATTCTAAAAGTACGAATCCCAACTATACTTAAATTTCGGGGATGAAATTTTTCTAAGGGGGTAAAATGTAACAACCCGACTTTCTGTAGGGAGGTCTTATGCAACACCCTGCTAACTGCCTACTTCCATGGTAGTAAGCAATGATCACAGGGTTGTTGTTCGCTGCGTAGGGTTACTTATAGCCCTTACTTTTACCTTTGCAAATAATTCATACACAGAAATAGGGACCAATTTGAAAATCGTTCATGTTCTTATTAAATTATAAATTAGGAGCCATGTGTGATGAAGAAACATATAACAATAATCGATAACGTCTACTACAAGTTAGGTAGAGAGCACAGTGGATCGTGAAATACAATAGTATATATATATTTACAACAAGGTCCCAAAGTACAGTTACACATTTGCCTTAGTAATAAATAGTTACACAGAGAGTATAACAATCATAAAACATAATACAAACATTCATCGCCTTAGTGCGGCCGTGGTCGTTTCGCTCCGGCTCCGATCTACAGCTCTCTGTCGCTTACCGTGCGTCTCTTGGGTCGATTTCCTCGTTGAGCCCACCTGGATCCATAACCGAGTGGGGGTGAGAACTCTAGGTCCTCAGTGGGTTCCTGTGGCTACCTATGATTCATTTACTCGAGTATCCTCCAGGCCATTCAGGAATTTCTAAGTGATCTTGCATACTAACACCCTATTGATTATTATCTGGCCTAAGGTCCTGAACAGCTTTATCTAAGATTATCTAGGTGATAGGGGAACTAGTCTTTCTTACTAAGTCTGCGTGCTTATAAATCCTACATTTCAATTATAATTAAGCTACTCGTCTCGGGTCGTTCCCTTAACGTCACATATTACACCAACAATCATAAATGAATATTAATGCACATACAGGTATTCATCAATTCACATATATATATAATTACATACTTCATGGGGGCATTGGGGATCTCTTATGTGTATCGGCTTGCCGGGTTAGCATCTCACTTCTCCGCTTTGGTACATACCAGCTTGTCGGGTCCGTGCATCTTTTCTTTAGGCGTTTCGGCTTGCTGGATTAGCTCTCTATCTCCATATGCATACCGGCTTGTCGGGTTAGCGCTTTTACCTTTACTTCCTCCTTTTTCTTCTATCCATCCTTTACCTTCCATGTCATTAACCTCTTCAAACCAGCCGACCTTGGACGACTGATTCGTTAACCAATCCAAACTTGTAAGGACGGGCAAGGTAACACATCAACCAGTCCACTTGTGTACTGGTGAGGGGCTTGTCTGTAAGACTTTGCCAAGAGAGGGCTTTCCTAGCATATAACTATATACATATTTCCCTAAGTTCCATTATGCTTTCTTGAATATTAAGTCATTGACCTCTAGTGTTCTAGGGTTGTCCTAACTCCTAGGTGACATCCCATCCTCATGATGCATGCTCAAATACATAAGAATGGCTTAACCATAGTCATTGGATCCCTTAAAAACACTAAACTCCCAACTCTGCCAGGTTTCATTCGAATACTTGCTGTGGTATTCGAATGAAATCCCTCGGAGTTCTTTCATTCGATTAGAATAGGCTTTCATTCCACTGAAATCCCTCGGCATCCGTTCATTCGAATACTAGGAGATTCATTCGATTGAAATCCGTAAAATTCGCCTTTATTCGACTGCGGTGGAATTCATTCGAAGGAAAACTCGATTGGGCTTTCATTCGACTGAATTCCTGGCGTATTCGAATACAGACTACAAAAATCGCCTCCCGAGACTCCAGATCGCAAATTCTTACTGTTCCTAGGGTTCCAAGTAGTACAGTTATTCGTTTCAATTTTCCATCGTTCACAAAACCCTTTTTACACAGTATCCCCCCAAAATACTACTTAACAATTCTATAGTCAAATATTCAGATAGGCACATATACAGTTAAAAACTAAACCACATAGACAGTACCCTAATTTCAGCTTACGCTCTAATCGTAACACTGATTATAGGGTTTGTTATCTGCTTGGCTGAGGTTACTTTTAGCCCCTACTTTTAGCTTGGAAAATATTTCTTACTTGAAAATACGGACCGTTTTGAAATTTTTCTCACATCCTCACTAGTTTACAAATTTAGAGCCATACGCGTCAATGAATTATATATGGATACAAGCGATAGAGTCTTATCAGACTTAAGCATTGCCATTCTAAGAAATAGGTCTCTAGAATATTTTATACCATACATATATGTACAATCAATTGGTCCATAATACAACAGCACAGTTAAATAATAATATACTTTACATTTATCACACTTAGTCGCCAACAACCTGAATAGATCGTGTGACTGCCACACATTGCTCATCACGAATCCCTACCTTGCTTGCTAGTTGATCGGTAGCACTGGTTGCTCCTCCACGATGCCTTAGCTCAGGGGCTTCTGCTACAGTAGAAGTTATTGTCCTCGTTCCAAGGTATGCTTTGATCCCCACAGCGTGTCACAAGTTCCTACCTGGAATCATAACGAAGTGGGGGTGAGAACATTTCGTCCTCAGTGGGGTCCTTCGGGGAATACCTACTCGTTTCACTTCAATTATGATTCCGCCGCTCAGGGGGTCTCTAAGTGTCGACTCATACTAATACCCCTACTGTTTATTATCCATACTAGGCCTGAGCAGCTTTATCTAATTACTAGGTGATCGTGGGGAATCTAATCTTGCTTAACCTAGTTATTGAATCTCGTGCTTTCTAACTTAGAGTGTCAGGGCCTAGTGATACTGCATCACGTACCCACGTTTTTCTACTCGAGATGTTACCTCGTGACGTGCATTACATATAGACATACTTACACATACATGTATATATATACAACATTCATCAAGAAATCTTTAATGCATGTCAGGGGAAAGGGGGTTCTCTTACACGCCTGTGGTTGCGTCCTTCTTCTTCGCTGCTGGATGCCCTCACCCCCTTGCTGACTGCGGGACCGTCGTCCCTCATACAGCCGCAACCACTTGTAACCACTCGACTGATAGAATGGCAGGAGTGTACCCTAGCGATACTGCAACACCCTAGCTAGTTGGCCTATGCTTAAGTCATAGGTTTCCCTGGCTAGGTACTTGAATGCTGGGCTGTGAACTACTATTGTTCTAGTTTACTAGTTGAAATTAGGGTTACCGAAAATACGGGCCAATTTGAAACTTGCTTGGGAAATACATGCATAAGAAAATAAAGAGCCGTGCAAGTAATATAACGACTAGCGACATAACGAAAAGATTCTCTGAGTGAGAATACGTACCTATAGTGCGGAGCTTTATCGGCAGACAATATGTAACATCCCGATTTTTCTCTTAGAGGAATAATCGTGATTAATTAATTTTTAATCATGATTAGAGAATTGAGATAGGAAATTTTAGCTAAAATATCCCTAGGAATTTGGACGTGTCGCGGTAGAAATTTCGGCAGACAACCGAACAGCCGTTGTTCGCCGATGAAATTTGGCACGCAAAACGGTGTACGTGAAAATAATCTTTCAGAGAAAAAATTCACAAACACCTTCAAACATTAATACCCTTAGGTAGGTGGGAAATTGAGGATCGCGACGGTCCAAACGGAATATTTTTCGGACGACTGTGCGCGACGCACCGACACTGCGAACGATAAAACACGAGCGAACCGGAACCGGAATAAAATGAAATTTCAGCAGCTACAAGAAGATGGGCTGCACGTTTTTTGGGGAATTTTGGGTCAAAAATATCCCCTAAATCAAGCTTACACACATCTCATCACCATACCTTCATTAATTACTACCCATACTTTCTACTATTCACCTTTTTATTAAATTTCAAAAATAACAATTAAATTTCTCACCATTTCAGCCACCAAGACCGAACCCTCTCTTCCATTTCCTCTCCCAAAATTTTCATCTCCTTCAAACTCCATAGCCACTCTTCAAACAAACTCCAAAAACACCACCTTGCTTCTAAAGAAAAAAAAAAGCATTCTTGCTACCCTTCTTCACCCTCCAAGAATAGAACCCACACACACAAAGCCTCCTCCTCTTAGTCTCATTTTCCTACAACCACAACCAAGAGGAACCACATTGTCATCCTCTTCATCTTGCAAGACCTTCATCCTTGGAGAAAGGTGACAAAGGTGGCATAAAGCTTTGGAACATCAAGGCTTGTGGAACTCCACTCCCAAACCTCCTTCACCTAGAACTCTTTGGAAGTGGGTAACTTAGGCTTTCACTCATTCTTTAGTGCTCTTGAGCTCATGAATGATTTTGTATGTTTATGTGTGTTTTATGTTTATGTGTTATATGCTTAATGCCTTGAAATATTTTGTTATAATGTGATAATGTAAAGCAAAGTTAGAGCATGGCTAGAGGTTGAAATGATGTGAGAAACTATGTATGTTTGAGTGGAAAGTACATGGAAGAGTTTGAGAAAAGGTGACATAGAACAAAAATGAGGTTTTTGGCATAAAAGGGCAAAATGGTCATTTCGGGATTTTTGGGTATTTAGACTAAAAATCTGGGTTTCTTTTTATGAAAAATGGGTTTAGAGGTATCAAAAACCTTGGGGTCAAGTCTTGAGTCCATTGGGTTATGGAGAAACAAAATTTCAAAGAAAAATCGGTTTTTCGGACAAAAATGGTATTTTAAGCAAAAGAGGGCAAATCTGTAATTTCAGGTGTTTGGACTAAAAATCTGGGTTTATTAACATGAAAAATGGGTTTAGAGGTATTAAAAACCTTAGGGTCAAGTCTTGGGTCCATTGGGTTATGGAGAAATAAAATTCCAAAGAAAAATCGGTTTTTATGGGCAAAAAATGATTTTTGATCAAAAAGGGCAAAACTGTAATTTCAAGTAATGAAATTAAAAATCTGGGTTTGTTTTCATAAAAAGTGGGTTTAGAACTATGAAAAACTTTAGGGCCAAGCTTTGAGTCCATCGGTCAATGAATGATTAAAAATCCTAACGAAAAATGGGTTTTACGGGTAAAAGATTTTAGGTGTGACAAACATGAGTTTATTCAGTTATGTGTACCTGTTTATTCAGTTGCATTATGTCATTTGCATTACTATGAGCCACCCAAGGGGTGCAGAGAACAAGAATAGATTATGAGTACCAAGCAGTGCATGCATCATGAGGCAGTGTTGCCACAGGACTTAGGGCAACCATAGATCGCTAGAATTAAATAAATTAATGTGCAAAGATGGTAATGTAATTTAGGGAAACAGTTAAGTCTAAAGACGGGCCCCGACCACAGAGGGTTGGAGTAGCCCGAAGTTATGACATAGTTATGTGATAGGAATCCCTCTCTTGGCACGTCATACCTGACAAGCCCCTCCCCAGCCGTGCGAGACGGACTGGGTTATGATTATGATACGCAGATAAAGATCTGAACGCGGGTTTCCACCCGGATGAGAGAAAAGAAAGTAAGGAACGCTTGTGCTTTTATGTCATGACATTTAAAAGACGAGTAAGTACACCCCCAGACGTGGTGTAAGTATCGCCCCCAGACGTGGCGAAAGGATCCCCCAGACGTGGATCAAGAGAAACAGATATGCCCCCAGACGTGGCATCAGGCGCACCCCCAGTTGTGGTGAGCAACCTACGCCCCCAGACGTGGCGGAGGACTGTCCCCCAGACGTGGACAGAGAAAGAAAAAGAGAGATCTTGTCCCCCAGACGTGGACAAGCGAGCCCTCGCCTGCCAGTGCTATCGCCAGGGTACACTCCCGCCATTCTATCAGTTGAATGGTTGCAAGAGGTTGCGGCTGTATGAGGGACGACGGTCCCGCAGTCTGCAAGGGGGTGAGGGCATCCAGCAGCGAAGAAGAAGGACGCGACACAGGCGCGTAAGAGAACCCCTATCCCCTCATGCATTATATTTAATTGCTAATTGTATAAACTGTATGATTATATCTGATTATATATGTGTATATATATATATATATATATATATATATATATATATATGCTTATGAGTACATGTTGAGTCAACCGTCCGTGAGACACATACGAGACGGTCATAGTAGCACCGAGAGTCTAATGATGAAGCACGATAACTTAGTAAGAAAGATTAGATCCCCATCACCTAGTAATTAGATAAAGCCGCCCAGGAACTTAGGCAAGAAATAATTGGTAGGATGTCTAGATGCATGAATCACTTAGAGATCCCTGGACGGCCGAAGCATAAGTGAGTAACCAGATCCCCACGACCCTACAGTTATCCACTGAGAACCACCGTTCTCACCCCCACTGACTTGTGGCTTCAGGAGAGCCTGACGTCTGCACCGCCGAAGAAGCGGAAGATCCATCGCAGCAGATTTAGGACGGTGGACCCTGAGCCAGATGAGGAGCCCAACGAGGACGAGCCAGAGTTCGGACCAGACCCCGTCATCTGAGATAGCACCTTTTTGCTAGTAGCTATAGTCGTATGTGTATTTTGATGTATGTTACTTGCAGACTTAATGATATGTACGGGCTTAGGATATGTATGGCCCTTTTGATGTATCATTACAATATTTATGACATTTATATATTATTTCTGCTATGTATGACTTTATCTGTTGGACCCCTTGGTACTGTTTACTTTACTGTTTATGTATGTACTGGTATGACAGACCACGCTAGCACTTATCTGTTATACGACTATATGGGACTTATGATAGTTCACACGCATGGCTCTACTTTGACGGGTAAAAGCAATTTATGTTAAAAAAAAAAATGGGTCCTTATTTTCAGTTAACTTAATTATTTTCGAAGTAAAGTAGGGACTACCAGTATTCCCACACACCAGATAACAACTTAGCAGACGCAGATTATGACTTAAGCATAAGCTGCTAAGCTAGGGTGTTACACAATACACATAGGGGCCTGAAGATACACAACCATTTCTTTTACTAGAATACATAAGGTTCATACATAAGTCTTATCCAGAAGAAATAATATACATAACCGTAGCAGTATTATACAAACGCGAAAACTAAAAGCAACTACATACACGAGCGGCACATCTCGCTTCGTGTATGGTACAATACCCTAACCCTGCAAATGGGTCCGACTGGCATCCACCTAATCACAGTCTCCCGGACGCTCCATAGGCTCCTCCTCCTCACTGCTGCTCAGGTCTGCCACCGCTGAGAAGCCGCGTGGGACGAAGCGCTGCGATCAGACGGTCAGTATCCTCTTCCGTGCCGTGATCCGTGGACCTCGAGCGCGAACTGGCGAGGTGTACGCGCCTGGATCCGTGACTGGCGTCGGTGCTGGTGTAGGTGTCAGCTCGGGCTTGGAGGGAGGTATCTCCTCATCGCCATTGAGACGAATCGGGTTCCTGCTGCTGCTCCCCGGAAGCTCATCCACCCAGATTGGGTTCAGTGGTGAAGTGCCTGGGGCTCGAAGCCTTGGCCTAGGAGGATGATCCTGCTCGTCAGGGAGGCGTGCGGGCGCGTACGTGTCCGTCTCCAGAAGGGTGCCAGTGCTATAGTTGCGCATACGCGTGTGCGTGAAAAGCCACACATCCTTGGCCGGTGGTGATGTCATAGCTGCAAACTGGATCCATAATCGAGTGGGGGTGAGAACTCTAAGTCCTCAGTGGGTCCCTATGGCTACCTATGATTCATTTCCTCGAATATCCTCCAGGCCGCCCAGGTGTTTCTAAGTGAAAACATGCATACTAACATCCTACTGATTATTATCTGGCCTAAGGTCCTGAACGGCTTTATCTAAGATTATCTAGGTGATAGAGGAACTAGTCTTTCTTACTAAATCTGCGTGCTTATGAATCCTACAATTCAGTTATAATTAAGCTATCCGTCTTGGGTCGTTCCCTTGAAGTTACATCATACATTAACATTCATGACTATGCATATATACTTTATCACATACATACTGACATACATATAACTGTTCAATCATCACATTCATACCTATGCATATTCTATATGCTTTACGCTACATACTCTTTATGCTACATGCTTGGGGGACTTGGGGATCTCTTACGCATACCGGTTCACCCGGGTTAGCGTCCTTCTTCTCCTTTCTTTATTCTTTTGGGTATGACGTCAACCTTTCCTTCACTTCTTCTTATTGCTTCGATGAGCAATCTTTACTTTACTTTAAATTTAACTTTCTTTGTGCCATTAACCTCTGCGAATCAATCCACCCTTTTGGGATTAACCCATTAACCAAATCGACCCTTTTGGGATCTGGCAAGGTAACACATTTCCTTCCTTGTGTCCTTAACCTCTGCGAATTAATCCACCCTTTTGGGACTTGGCAAGGTAACACATTGGCCAATCCACCCTTTTGGGACTAGCGAGGGGCGTGTCAAGTGGACGTTGCCAAGAGAGGGCTTTCCTAGCATATAACTACATACATATTTCCCTAAGTCTCATTATGCTGTCTTGAACATTAAGTCATTGACCTCTAGTGTTCTAGGGCTGCCCTAACTCCTAGGTGACATCCCATCCTCATGATGCATGCTCAAATACATAAGAATAGCTTAACTATAATCATTGGATCCCTTAAAACCATGAAACTCCCAACTCTACCAGGTTTCATTCGAATACTTGCTGTGGTATTCGAATGAGATCCCTCAGAGTTCTTTCATTCGATTGGAATAGGCTTTCATTCGACTGAAATCCCTCGACATCTCTTCATTCGAATACGAGGGAATTCATTCGATTGAAATCCCTAAGATTCGCCTTCATTCGACTGCAGTGGAATTCATTCGAAGGAAAGCTCGATTAGGGCTTGCATTCGACTGAATTCCTTTCGTATTCGAATGCAGACTACAAAAATCGCCTCCCGAGACTCCAGATCGTAAATTCTTACTGTTCCTAGGGTTCCAAGTAGTACAATTATGCGTTTCAATCTTCCATCGTTCGCAAAACCCTTTTTGCATAGTATCCCCCCAAAATACTACTTATCAGTTCTACAGTCAAATACACAAATAGGCACGTATACAGTTAAAAACTAAACCACATAGACAGTGGGCTTGGGATTACCCACCTCCGATCGGGATTCTGATTCGATGACTTTGAAGGGGAGATGGTCCTCTTCACGATGGTATGCTCCTGCTAATTTTCAGGGACTCCGGCACGAAATCTAGCAGTGTCGGAACGCGACCCTCGATTGCTCACTAAATGTAACTTCTGAAGATTTACGAAGTTATTTATAACCGTGCACAGTGAAACGTAAATTTTCTCTTTCTTTCTTTGTTTTAATTTGCTGAAGCTCTGCAGCTTCTTATTCATTTTATTATATTTATTATCATTATTATATTATTTATTTATTTATTTATTCATTTAACTTCTGAAGGAAGTTAATATCTCCCCCCAGTTCTGTTTTCGTTTGGTCGCGTTTTGTCTGAAAAACCCTGCTTCTGGTTGCCCTAAAAATATTCCGGGCACATTGCTGTGACCCATTTATTTTTCCCCTCGGTCTCGAACGATTTTCTCGAGGACCGGAGACTTTTTCGCAGAGTTGAAAATCCCTACGGACGTTTTACAGTATCCGAAAAAATTTCGATCAAGTTGAAACTCGTCCAGCGGCTCCCGAAAATTATGAGGCAGCTAAACCTAGCCCGTTTCCTCAAATCTTCAGGGCTTCGGAGACTCACCCCGACTTCCCTCGTTCGCTTGACGGTTTTCGGCCAATCACGACTGTCGACAGTTAATTTGCCAGCTCGTAGAAACACGGGATGTTACAGATAGCACTGGCAGGCGAGGGGCTCGCTTGTCCACGTCTGGGGGACAAGATCTCTCTTTTTCTTTCTCTGTCCACGTCTGGGGGACAGTCCTCCGCCACGTCTGGGGACGTAGGTTGCTCACCACAACTGGGGGTGCGCCTGATGCCACGTCTGGGGGCATATCTTTCTTTCTTTGATCCACGTCTGGGGGTTCCTTTCGCTACATCTGGGGGCGTTACTTACACCACGTCTGGGGGTGTACTTACTCGTCTTTTAAATGTCATGACATAAAAGCGCAAGCGTTCCTTACTTTCTTTTCTCTCATCCGGGTGGAAACCCGCGTTCAGATCTTTATCTGCGTATCATAATCATAACCCAGTCCGTCTCGCACGGCTGGGGAGGGGCTTGTCAGGTATGACGTGCCAAGAGAGGGATTCCTATCACATAACTATGTCATAACTTCGGGCTACTCCGACCCTCTGTGGTCGGGGCCCGTCTTTAGACTTAACTGTTTTCCTATATTACATTACCATCTTTGCACATTAATTTATTTAATTCTAGCGATCTATGGTTGCCCTAAGTCCTGTGGCAACACTGCCTCATGATGCATGCACTGCTTGGTACTCATAATCTATTCTTGTTCTCTGCACCCCTTGGGTGGCTCATAGTAATGCAAATGACATAATATAACTGAATAAACTCGTACACATAACTGAATAAACTCATCAAACCTTAACACATTTCTAGAAAATAAAACACATAAACATAAACACATATAACACATATTATCATCCGAGGACTCAAGAACACAAGGAGTGAGGAAAAGCCTAAGTTATCCTCATACTCTCCTGTACACTCATACTCTTGATTTTCCCTCACACTCTTACCATCATAAACTACAAAACTCTAATTTCTCCAAATCCTAGGCCCTCAAAACTGAACACCCTCCTAGTCCTTGTACACTCATACACTTGATTTTCTCCTGTTCTCTTGCTACCATGCACTCTCAAGACCCAATTTGCATCTTCCTCTAAAACTTCCACTAAATATTCTCCTAAGTTCCCTCCTCCAAAACCGAAATATCCTTTCCCTTGTACCACTCTGAACTCATGTTTGTCACACATAAAATCTTTTACCTGAAAAACCCGTTTTTCGTTAGAATTTTTAATCAACCATTGACCGATGGAATCAAAGCTTGACCCTAAGGTTTTTCATAGTTCTAAACCCACTTTTTATGAAAACAAACCCAGATTTTTAATTTCCTTACCCGAAATTATAGTTATGCCCTCATAAGCCCAAAATGTCATTTTTGTCCAAAAAACTGATTTCTCTTTGAAATTTTATTTCTCCATAACCCAATGGACTCAAGACTTGAACCTAAGGTTTTTAATACCTCTGAACCCATTTTTCATGATAATAAACCCAGATTTTTAGTCCAAACCCCCAAAATTACAAATTTGCCCTTTTTGATCAAAATATCATTTTTGCCCATAAAAAACCGATTTTTCTTTGGAATTTTATTTCTCCATAACCCAATGGACTCAAGACTTGACCCGAAGGTTTTTAATATCTCTGAACCCATTTTTCATGATAATAAACCCAGATTTTTAGTCCAAATTCCCGAAATGACCATTTCGCCCTTTTTATGCCAAAAACCCAATTTTTGCTCTATGTCACCTTTTCTCAAAACTCTTCCATGTACAACACTAAAACATTTTTCCACATACTCCATCATTTATAAATCACATATTATCCTCTTGAAATCACCTTCATTTAAGAAAAATCATTAATAACACAAGTAAATTTATTTTTAAGCATAAAACACATATTATGTGCATTTTATCATAAATCACATAAACATGCAAAAAGGCATATAACCATCAAGGAATGGTTTTAGTGAGTTTACCCACAAATCTTAGCAATCAAAAATATATTTATCCTAATCAAATCATTAGCAACACATGCAAGTTCATTTCAAGGCATAAAACACATATTATGTGCATTTTATCACATATTCACAATGACCATAAATAGATCACCAAGGAGGTGATTTATGCATAGTTACCCACTTGTAGAAAAACCTTGTGGTGGTGAGTGAGACTTGGAGTGAAAATCCGTAAAAGCCTTGGTGCCTTCCAAGCTTTTGGCCACTTTTCCCCAAGAGAAACTTGAGAGAAACCATGGGTAAACCCACGGTTTTGAGGAGAGGAAAATGAGGGAAATTTGTGAGAAGGAGGGTGTTGTTCTTAGAGTTTTGTAAGGAGAATGAAAGTGTGTTTTTATAGGAGAATTGTGGAGTGATTTTTCTTGGTTGGCTTATGGAAGAAGATGAAGCTAAAGATGAGAGGATTTTAGAGGTATGAGACTTGGTTTTGTGAAGCTTGGAGACAAGGTGAGGATGCTCAAATATTTTTGAAGGCCAAAGGAGTGTGCTTGGGCTTGCTTTGGTGTGGATCTAAGGAGTATGTTGAGGATGAAATCCTCCTCCAAGAGCTAAAAGCTCCCACAGTTTTGGCCATCAATTTTGAGGGAAAAATGAGTTTAACAGTCAACATAGGTGATGTGATGAAGTATGGTGGTGATGGTAAGTAAGGCATGGTGATGGTAAGTGTCGAAGCTTAAATTAAGGAATATGTTTGTTGACTAGAAAATTCTAAAAATTCAACAAGTGTTGGCCATGCTTTTGGGCTAGAATTTAGTGGGGATTTGTCACTTAGAATATGGTTAGTGATATTGTGTGGAAGTGTAAGAGTGTGTGATTGGCCTTGATAAATTTTGGAGTGACTATGCTTAATTTTTGGGAACAATTTTAATTGAAATTTTGGGGAAATAAGGCCACGGTTTTGAGGCTGATTTTGAGTAGGAATTAATTAAATTTTGGAATTTAATAAAGTTAGATGAATAGTAGAAGGTATGGCTTATGATGTGATTTGGTTTTGATGTGTAAGAAAGCATGGTGATGGAAAGTTTAGAAGCATGATTTAAGGGATTATTTTTGGCCCAAAAATCTCTTGAAAACTGTGCAGCACTCTCCCTCAGCTGCTGAGATTTCATTTTCTCCCGGTCCCGGTTTGCTCGTGTTTTATAGTTCGCAGTCTCGGTGCGTCGCGCACGGTCGTCCGAAAAATATTCCGTTTGTACCGTCGCGATCCTCTAATTCCCCCTACCTAAGGGTATTAATATTTAAAGGTGTTTGTGAATTTTTCTCCGGAGGAGTATTTTTACGGACACCTTTTGCGTGTCGAAAATTTCATCGGCGAACAACGGCTGTTCGGTTGTCTGCCGAATTTTCTACCGCGACATGTCTAAATTCCTAGGGATATTTTAACTAAAAATTTTCCATCTTAATTCCCTAATCATGATTAGAAAATTAATTTAATATTATATTTACGATTATTTCTCTAAGGGAAAAATCGGGATGTTACACAGTGGGCTTAGGATTACCCTCATCAAACGGCGATTTTGCTCTGGTAGCTTTGTTGTACCGATTTTTCTCTTCACCATGGCGTGCTACGGGAATTTTTCTGAAGTCCGGTAACGCTTCCGCGATGTGCACGAACGGGACCAGAAATGGAGAAAAACTGAAGGAAGTGAAAATATATATTCTCTCGCCCAGGGGGCCCTTTTTGGTCGTGCCCCCCTGCTTGCTACTTATATATATTAATTAATTTTATTATTATTATTATTATTATAATATTATATATAATAAATATCTTAGGTTGAGGTTTCCTAGGGTTTCTGGGTCAGTTCTACTCCCGTTTGATCGCGTTTTATCCGAAATCTCTCGTACCCGGTTGTCCAGAATATTCTTGACATACTGTCGCGATCTACTAGTTTTCCCGGTCATACTGGTATCTCAGGTTAAGGTATTTGTGAACTTTTCTCCGTGAGAGTATGTTTCACAGCTACCTTTCGGTCCTGACGGGACTTCCGGTGTTGACCAAAATTTAACCCAATAGTCGCACCATCTCTGTGAGCTTACAAGACCTGTATTTGGACAGGTAGTTTGGATTAAACTCATTAATAATAAATTTCCAGTCTAAATAACCATCTTGCAACCACTTTAATTACGCGAATTTGTTGATTCCGCGAAATCTTTGCAAGGGGAGAAATCTGGGATGTTACATTCCATCCCCTTCCAGAAATTTCATCCTCGAAATTTAGAGGTAGTGAGAATTCATACCTTTAGAACAATCCAAGGTAAGCCTTTCTCACATCGTCTTCCAAATTTATTTTATTTTATTTTATTTTATTTTATTTTTTTGGTTAAGGTTTTTTACCTATTTCCACCTGCTTCCGAAGGGGCCTAGCGATGTTCCATTACGCTTTGGCTGCGCCTTCCACGTGGCAATCATTCCGTTGGACACGGGTTGCCGAATTCTCTTTGAAAACTTTTTCTAACTCAAATGTCCAATTGCCTATTCGTCTTGGTTTCCTAATCCCTTCGTAGCTTTCTAGTAGGCTTTTCTAATGGGTTACCAACCCTAGAGGTTATCTTATCATTCGCTAATGGTCATCTCTAAACGATTTCTAGTTTTCTCTATGTACTGGGTTAATCTAGACACAGGGTCCCTCAACATGCCAACTTACGTTTTAAGGAAAAGGGTGCATCGATCCTATAAGGTTCCTATTGTGCTCTAATTCATTTAATCCTTGACACACCTCCACGTTTCAATGGTTCCCGCTCAACCATGATATTGGGCTTGTTATGACCTATAACGACCTATGACCCCTTTCAAACTCCATAGGACTTCGACTTCCTTCTCCTTAGTAATTTTTCTCACATCCTCAATTTGCGCCCAACACATACTTTAGATTGGACTTCCTCCTATGGTTTCCAAGGTTCCTCTCATCTAGCTTCCCTCTTACTCCTGATCCTTCTAATTAACCAAACTGGCGTAACCTGGTCTATATAACCTTTAAGGGCTGAGGGTCTTCTCCTTAGGGTCTAAACTCCCGTAAGGCTCTTATCGTTAGTTCTACTGAATCATCACTTTGCATCTGAAACATATTATACTATACTAACCTTTTCTCCAGACGACTCTCTCTCCACCTTATGGGATTCTTGGGGTAAGGAATTTGGTTGGGGATCCTGTTCCGAAGGATGTGTTGTGAAGAAGATTCTTTCTCTGACCATTGATGGCTTGGTTTTGATGAAGACAAGAACATCAACAAAAAGCAAGAAAAAGGCAAAGACACAACCGATGAATTGCAACAATCAACCGATCATCATATTGAAGGTTCAAGTGTTTTTACCTTAGAGTTTAATAGTTAGCACTTGTTACTGATATCATGGTTAATGGCTCATAAGGTTTTCATTCTAACAAGTTTAACACTTTTCCTAAAGCTAAAATCAATTAGCAACACTTTTGTAAGGTTTGCAACACTTGGAAAACACTTTGTTGTGTCAGTAATAGATTACTGGATTTCAGTAATTGATTACCAGGTTCAGTAATCGATTACAGGGTTTTAGTAATCAATTACCAGCATAAAAAATGTGAAAATATAACATTTTCTGCATGAGTAATCGATTACCAACTTGCTGTAATCGATTACCAACTCGAGAATTTTGAAAATAAGTGGTTTTCATGTGTGTAATCGATTACACACTTAGGGTAATCGATTACCAACATGAAAATTTCAAAATAACTCAAATTTTATGAGTGTAATCGATTACCAAACCGTGCTAATCGATTACCACTTCAAAGAATTTGAAAATTGGCAGTTTCTATGTGTGTAATCGATTACCACACTTGGTTAATCGATTACATGTTCAAATGGGTGTGTTTTTTCATGAAACAATGCGTTGTTTTGCATCTGTATGCATTGGCAATGGTTCATGAACAGGCACCTCTGCCTATATAAGGTTGGAACTCATGCAGAACAAATACAGAACTCCAGAACTCAATTCTCACTTTCATATTCACAAAGTCCTGATCAATTTTCAATGGTGTTTCAATCCTAAACTTAAAGAAAGCCCTTTGAGCCTTAACTGTTATATCTTTTGTGCTTTCTATTCAGGAAAACTTCCAACCCTGAATTTAGGATTGGTAAAGCCATTGTATTCTTCAACAATTGTGAATCAATTCTGGCACCGTAGTGTTCGATGTGGTTTTGTTAATCACTGTAGTGTTCGGTGTGGATTCTGATTATCACTATAGTGTTCGGTGAGGACATTGTGTAACCAGGGGAACGGGTTGTTCTCTTGTAGTTGTCGGTGTAAGTGCCTCGGGTGTAAGGTTGTACACAACACAAGATTACATAGTGGAAAAACCCTGCCTCAGAAACAGGGGACTGGACGTAGCCTTCGGTTTGTGAAGGTGAACCAGGATAAATTCCCCGGTGTGAATTTTCTTATCCCTACACTTTTACATTCAGCAATTTACAATTTCCGCTGCATTTAACATCTTATCTATTTGGGAATTGCTGGGTCTTGTTCTAAAATTGGGGATTAGGGTTTCAAATGTTTCAAATAACCAAAATTGGTGAACAACAAGTAAAACCTAATTCACCCTCCCTCTTAGGTTGCTATCTGTAGTTACATGTGTCCCAAGAGAAATTACTCATTGGTCTGGGGAATTGTATACTTATGGCCAAGGTAAGGGTATACTAAACCTATAAGATCCCTACCAGTCTTTTCACTATTAGATTTCTACCAATCTCCTAACCAGCCTCATTGGGGTACCTAACATAACCGGGCGTTCTCTAAAGATCTTTTAGTCATGCGAAGATCTTACCATATGCTTAAGGGGTATTTTATTTTATTTTATTTATCTATTTATTTATTTTTATTTTTATTATTATCATTTTTATTATATATATATATTTTATTTTTTTTTGATGTTTTACATAGGTAGTTTATAAAAAATGGTAAGCCAAATTTTCCTTTCAGATGCAAAGGGTACAACTTGCATCATGGTTCGAATTTTGGAAAGCGAAGGCTTGATCTACGTGAGGCCCCGAAGTAGAAGAATTGAGATCTTACTCCATCAGAATAGGTTGACGAGGTCAGCTAAGTTCTATTGCAATAGGATGGCATGGCTCGTCTGGCAGGCAATAGAATGGGGAGAGAGAACTATCTCAGATTCTATTCCTTCAAAAGAATAGAACATTCAACCTTGAACCGAAAATCTTCCATAAGCAAGGTCAAAGATTTACAAGAGCACGAATTTGAAACGGTGTAAAGGCTCGGGCCTTTTCCCTAGGATCTCTTGCTAAAGTGAACATATAGGCATAGGGGAGTGTTTTACCGAGGATAGGAACAAAGAATTTTCCAAAGAAATTCTTGCTAGATGGATGGATGCATGTGCATGGGAGTACTTTAATTGAGAGAATAAACAAAGGGCTTCCCTTGGTTAGGGATTCATTTGCCTAACAATCCGTTATCCTTCAATAAGTAACGGTCTAATCGCAGGGAGACACTTAGCAAAGGCCAAGTTCCTCGAGAACACGATTTATAGAGTCCACTCTACACTAGCTATCAAACCCTGAATGCACTTAACAAGACACAGAGTTAGCTAGGCTCCATGTTCCTGAAAAACGCAACAGTTGAATGAAAGTAAAGCGTTAGAGTGCATTATGCTACACTACTCCTTATCTCAAAAGACAAGACTTAGTGCATGGCGAAATGATTCTGAATGTGCACAAGAATCAAGAACAAATCGGTGTTCCGGTACCAGTGAACTCTGACCTATACACTTGGACCTTATACACGAAGGTGTTATACTTAAACACCATGCAAGCTGACAAGAGAATGCACTCGGAAGTGCAGATAAGCTCAGTCCTCAGGCTCACTTGGACCAAACTGCTCTGATACCAACTGCAACACCCCTGCTAACTGCCCACTTCCATGGTAGTAAGCAATGCTCACAGGGTTGTTGTTCGTTGCGTAGCGTTACTTATAGCCCTTACTTTTACCTTTGCAAATAATTCATACACAAAAATAGGGACCAATTTGAAAATTGTTCATGTGCTTATTAAATTATAAATTAGGAGCCATGTGTGATGAAGAAACATATAACAATAATCGATAGCGTCTACTACAAGTTAGGTAAAGAGCACAGTGGATCGTGAAATACAATAGTATATATATATATATTTACAACAAGGTCCCAAAGTACAGTAACACATTTGCCTTAGTAATAAATAGTTACACAGAGAGTACAACAATCATAAAACACAATACAAACATTCATCGCCTTAGTGCGGCCGTGTTCGTTTCGCTCCGGCTCCGATCTACAGCTCTCTGTCGCCTACCGTGCGTCTCTTGGGTCGATTTCCTCGTTGAGCCCACCTAGATCCATAACCGAGTGGGGGTGAGAACTCTAGGTCCTCAGTGGGTTCCTGTGGCTACCTATGATTCATTTACTCGAGTATCCTCCAGGCCATTCAGGAATTTCTAGGTGATCTTGCATACTAACACCCTACTGATTATTATCTGGCCTAAGGTCCTGAACAACTTTATCTAAGATTATCTAGGTGATAGGGGAACTAGTCTTTCTTACTAAGTCTGCGTGCTTATAAATCCTACATTTCAATTATAATTAAGCTACTCGTCTCGGGTCGTTCCCTTGACGTCACATATTACACCAACAATCATAAATGAATATTAATGCACATATAGGTATTCATCAATTCACATATATATATATATATATAATTACATACTGCATGGGGCATTGGGGATCTCTTACGCATACCGGCTTGCCGGGTTAGCGTCCCACTTCTCCGCTTTGGCACATACTGGCTTGCCGGGTCCGTGCATCTTTTCTTTAGGCGTTCCGGCTTGCCAGATTGGCTCTCTATCTCCATACGCATATCGGCTTGCCGGGTTAGCACTTTTACCTTTACTTCCTTCTTTTTCTTCTATCCATCCTTTACCTTCTATGTCATTAACCTCTTCGAACCAGCCGACCTTGGATGACTAATTCGTTAACCAATCCAAACTTGTAAGGACGGGCAAGGTAACACATCAACCAGTCCACTTGTGTACTGTGAGGGGCTTGTCTGTAAGACTTTGCCAAGAGAGGGCTTTCCTAGCATATAACTATATACATATTTCCCTAAGTTCCATTATGCTTTCTTGAACATTAAGTCATTGACCTCTAGTGTTCTAGGGTTGTCCTAACTCCTAAGTAACATCCCATCCTCATGATGCATGCTCAAATACATAAGAATGGCTTAACCATAGTCATTGGATCCATTAAAAACACTAAACTCCCAACTCTGCCATGTTTCATTCGAATACTTGCTGTGGTATTCGAATGAAATTCCTCGGAGTTCTTTCATTCGATTAGAATAGGCTTTCATTCAACTGAAATCCCTCGGCATCCGTTCATTCGAATACTAGGAGATTCATTCGATTGAAATCCCTAAAATTCGCCTTCATTCGACTGCGGTGGAATTCATTCGAAGGAAAACTCGTTTGGGCTTTCATTCGACTGAATTCCTGGCGTATTCGAATGCAGACTACAAAAATCGCCTCCCAAGACTCCAGATCACAAATTCTTACTGTTCCTAGGGTTCCAAGTAGTACAGTTATACGTTTCAATTTTCCATCGTTCACAAAACCCTTTTTACACAGTATCCCCCCAAAATACTACTTAACAGTTCTATAGTCAAATATTCAGATAGGCACATATACAGTTAAAAACTAAACCACATAGACAGTGGGCTTAGGATTACCCACATCAAACGGCAGTTTGCTCCGGTCGCTTTGTTGTACTGATTTTTCTCTTCCCCATGGCGTGCTCCGGGAATTTTTCTGAAGTCCGGTAACGCTTCCGCGATGTGCACGAACGGGACTAGAAATGGAGAAAAACTGAAGGAATTGAAAATATATACTCTCTCGCCCAGGGGGCCCTTTTTGGTCGTGCCCCCCTGCTTGCTACTTATATATATATATTAATTAATTTTATTATTATTATTATTATTATCATATTATATTTAATAAATATCTTAGGTTGAGGCTTCCTAGGGTTTCTGGGTCAGTTCTACTCCCGTTTGATCGCGTTTTATCCGAAATCTCTCGTACCCGGTTGTCCAGAATATTCTTGACATACTGTCGCGATCTACTAGTTTTCCCGGTCATACTGGTATGTCAGGTTAAGGTATTTGTGAACTTTTCTCCGTGAGAGTATGTTTCACAGCTACCTTTGGGTCCTGACGGGACTTCCAGTGTTGACCAAAATTTAACCCAATACTCGCACCATCTCTGTGAGCTTACAAGACCTATATTTGGACTGGTAGTTTGGATTAAACTCATTAATAATAAATTTCCAGTCTAAATAACCGTCTTGCAACCACTGTAATTACGCGAATTTGTTGATTCCGCGAAATCTTTGCAAGGGGAGAAATCTGGGATGTTACATCTTAGGCACGGTCCACAACTTTGACTAGGCAGAAAGTGCCAAGTAACCCGAATTAGGGTCAGAGAAAATTTAGTTAGGAAGCCAGTCCCCTTTAAATTGGAGGAAATTAGGAGGTTGTGACCACGCTAAGCCCCGGAAGGCAATGCTCAATTTTGGGTACAAACGGGAATCCGGTCGGGCCCCAAAGTGATCTGCGAAGGAATAATGGGCGGAAACAGGCTCCTGATATCTTGTTTTGGACTGCCATCCTGGCCTGGAAAATTCCTAGGTCACGAATATATAATTTGAGATATTTTGGAGACTCGTGTGTGGACCCGAAACAGTTAGAAATAATTAAAATAGGATAAGGGTTAGGATAATTAAAATAATTATAATAGAATAATAATAATATAATAATAATTAATTAAAAATTAAATAATTAATTGTATACAACAGGGGGCCACGGCTATAAAAGCCCCCTGTGTGCAAACCGCAGAGCATCATAAATGCTTTGCTGTTTCTTCAAATTTCCACTTTCATAGTATCGTTCGAGCACATCGCGAGAGCGCTACCGAACTTCCGAAAATTTCTTGGAGCATACCATTGCAACAAGGATTTTCTCCACTTTCCACCTACCAACTTCAAATCCGCGTAGGAAGTGGGTAACTCTAAGCCCACTGTCTATGTGGTTTGTTTGATGATTGTTTAAATGCATTTCTGTGTATGTGAATGAAAAACTGTTTTATAAAAAC
>QANU01016049.1:178527-220522 GCA_003254905.1 Nissolia schottii
CTGGAAACTTATGTTTTTAAAGGTTCTATGGAGTCCAGCCTGCATTGTTATGTATGACCTTGTGTAATTGGAGCATGCATCATGAGGGAAGGCCGTCGTAAGAGTTAGGATGACCTTAGATAATTAGAAGTATACGCTAAAAGTTAATGAAGATCGTAATTGAACCCTAGGGAATAAAAGTAGAGCAGAGGCGACGAATCACCAAGGGTTCGGACGGCCTTAGCCAGAGTCAGTAGTTATATGATTAGGAATCCCTATTCTCTTCGCAACGTCATACAGACACGCCCCTTGCCAGTTCAGCAAGACGAATTGGTTACGAGCAACGCAGGTAAAGAGACCTGACTACGATATGTAAGACGGGCATAGGCCCACACATGTAAAATAGGCATAGGTCTGTATAAATGAAATGATGACTAAGGGGCCCCACTAAAAGAGAAAAAGAGAAACGGATCGAGCCATAGGGTCGGTCAAAGCGTGTCCACGCCTGATCGTTCATAGGTCTGATCCCTCGCCATTCCAGAAAGATGGGATGGTTGCATTAATTGCATTCGATGTTTACCTCCTATGAGCCTTACATGGTTAGCTACCATACCGGTAAAGAACGCCGCCGGGTCAATGTAATAGTAGCAAAAAGAGGTTGTAGGCCGAGGCCATGGCGTGTAAGGACTAAGTAGGACGCAGCCACAGAGCGCGTAAGAGATTCCCAAGTCCCCTCATGCACTATGTAATTGAATGTATGAACTGATGAATGATGATATGGTGATAACTATGTATGTATAATTGTTTAAGCATTATGTATAACTGTTCATGCATTATGTATCGTCAAGGGAACGTCCCAAGACGAATAGTACGTCCCTAAGTAACAACGTACAGTTAATAAGCACGAAGCCTAGGTAATGACAAGATTAGACACCCAGTCACCTAGTAAAGTAGATAAAGCTGCTCAGGGTGTAGGTACAAGCTAATAACTGGCAGGAACTAGTATTGCATAAAACATAGAGGTTTTCCTGAGTGGCTGGAGAATGCTCGAGTAGTTGAACTGTAGTAGCCACGTAGAGTTTCCAATAAGAACGCAGTCGTTCTTATCCCCACTCGTGTATGGCTCCAGGGATGGAAGATGAGTCTTACTATGCAGATGCTGTGGAACCTGAGGATGATGGGCACCAGGAGGCCTAGATGGCTGTGTAGTCGATATCATAAGGAGAATAAATGTAGTTGTGGAACATGTGTATGGGTGATGTAATATAACTAGCATATGGAATGTATTTGTCTCGGTAGAGGACCCCTTATGTGTGTAATCTATGTATCCACTAACTTAAATTTTGACTTACTAGAGGTACCGTTTGTTATATTATTCTGTTGCACGCATGGCTCTTATGTTTTAAACTGTATGCTTAACATAAAAAGGAAAAAGAGAAATTGGGTCCCTATTTTATTAAAGCTAGTATTTTTGAAAAACTAAGGAAAAAGAGTAAACAACCTAGCGGTATTACGTACGGCTCGAGCGTACGGAATCGGCTAGGGGTGTTTCAGGTAGCAGATCATTTATCAAGATTAACCAATCCAGAGGTAACTATCAAAGAGGAAGAAGTTGCAAAAGAGTTCTCTGATGAGAAGCTGTTTTTTATCAAGGAAAGGCCATGGTTTGCGGACATGGCTAACTACAAAGCGGCTGGAATACTACCTGATGATCTGAATTATCATCAGAAAAAGAAGTTCCTTAGAGATGCCACTTATTTTGTTTGGGATGACCCTTACCTATTTAAGCAAGGACCTGATGGTTTACTAAGGCGATGTGTAGCCTTAGATGAAGCCGAGAGTATTTTTGACTGCTGAGGCCATTACAATGGGGAGAAGACTACCGCCAAAGTCCTTCAATCAGGTTTTTTCTGGCCTACTCTATTCAATGATGCATATCTTTATGTTAAAAATTGCGATGCTTGCCAAAGAACTCTTGGGAATAGCAAAAGGAATGAAATGTGTAACATCCCGAATTTTCTCCTTACGAGAATTTCGTGAAAATCCCCATTTTTGACTTAATTAAAAGCACTTTAGATGCCATTATTTGGAGTGGAAAAATTATTTAGAACATTAATTGTTTTCAAATGCCAGTCAAGTAATTGTTTCTTGATCTCGCGGAGTGCCACGAGGTCCGTGCCAAATTTTGACAAAAATCGAAATTTCGGTAGACACTTAAGGTATCTGTGAAAATTTCCTCCGGGTAATAAATTCACGAATACCTTAACCGAACATGCCTCTATGATCTGGAAAATTAGTAGATCGCGGATATGTGCTCGGAATATTTTTAGAATATCCGAACACGACCGAAAAATATCAAAACGCGATCAAACATGATCGCGAAATAAATTGACCTGGTTTGGGAATTAATTCCCACGTTAGTGAAAGAAAAAAAAATAAAGAAAAGGACAAAAGGGAAAATAACTAAAAAGGTGAAGGACATAAAGGGGGAAAACAAAACTTAGGACATAAAGGGAAATAAAAAATTAAAGGAAGGGTAAAAGGGGAAAATAAAATTTAGGATATAGAAGGAAATAAAAATTAAAGCAAGGGCAAAAGTGTAATTAGGCTTAAAAGGATAATTTTGAAAAAAAAAGAAAAAGAAGCAAAAAAGAAGCACAAAGCTTCATGGGGAAGTTAAAAGGCCCCTGAAGCTTATAAATAAGCCACGGCCTCAGTGTCATTTCCCTCTTAATTTTCATCTGCTGTGCTGTTATTCTGTCCGAGTGTGCACGCGATGATTACTCCATCAAACTCAGGAAAAATAGCAGGATTATCTTAAAGCTCTCGGGAGTCGTTTCTGACAACTTCCAAGTGCGCCTAGAAAGTGGGTAATCCTAAGCCCACTGTCTATGTGGATTGTGTTATGACTGTATATGTATATTTTTGTGTATTTGATTGAAAAACTACTTTGCACAAATGATAGAGAATAAGGTGCATAGGTTAGATTTTGAGGATTTTGCTGTTTAAGAATCATTGTAACTACAGATAGCAACCTAAGAGGGGGGTGAATTAGGTTTTACTTGTTTTTCACCGATTTTGGTTCTTTGAAGAGTTTGAAACCCTAATCCCCAATTTTAGAACAAGACCCAGCAATTAACCAAGTAATTGATAATGTTAAATGCAGCAAAAATTGTAAATTGCTGAATGTAAAAGTGTAGGGATAAGAAGAATCACACCGGAGAATTTATCCTGGTTCACCTTCACAAACCGAAGGCTACGTCCAGTCCCCTGTTTCTGAGGCAGGGTTTTTCCACTATGTAATCTTGGGTTGTGTACAACCTCACACCCGAGGCACTTACACCGACAACTACAAGAGAACACAACTGTTCTCCTGGTTACACAATGTCTTCACCGAACCCTACGGTGATGATCAGAACACTACACCAAAAACCACGGTGTTTACAACAACCAATTTATGTTTTGAAGAAGTAGTGCAATGGCTTTGTAACAATCCTAACTTCAGGGAATGATAATCCTGAATAGAAAGCACTCAAAGATATGAAAGTTATGGCTCAATGCTTTTCTGAGTTAGGATTGAAAAAGGCTTTGAAAATTATGATCAGAACTTTGATCAGAACATGTAAAATTTGTAAAAATTAATGAAAGAATGGAGTTCTGATGGTATGTTCTTGGTTCTGCACGAATTCTGCAATATATAGGCTGTGGTGCCTGTTCATGAACCAATGCCAAAGCATACAATGCAAAACAACGCATTGTTTCATGAAAAAAACACACTCATTTGAGCATGTAATCGATTAACCAACTGTGGTAATCGATTACACACAACAAACGACCATATTTTCAAATTTCAAAAGGTGGTAATCGATTACTGCGGGTTGGTAATCGATTACACCATTCAAAAGTCGAATATTTTTGAATTCAAAGTGCTGGTAATCGATTACTCAAGCATGGTAATCGATTACTCATGCAGAAACCGAGTTTAAGTGTTAAAAACCCTTTGAAAAATGTTGCTAGATGCTTTTAGGGTTTAGAAATATGTTAGACATGTTTATGTTGAAAAACTTTGACCCATTTACTTTAACATCTAGACATGTGCTAACTATTGACACTAGGGTTAAATCTTGAACCTTTAATGTTGTGCAGCTTGAGTCTTGAGGTTCATGGATCTTCCCTTTTTCTGCTTTTTGTTAGTGTTGTTGTCTTCATCAAAACCACGCCATCAATGGTCAGAGGAAGAGTCTTCTTCACATTCTCCCCCTTTTTGATGATGACAAAACATCCATTGACAGTTTAAGTTGATTCACTGCATTGCTCCCCCTGTGTCTTTGACTCTGGCCTTTCTTGGTTTTGAATATTTTCTTCCCCTATAAAAAAACAGACCAAGCACCAGACAACAGACAACAGGAACCTTTCTCCCCCTTTTTGACATCATCAAAAAGAAGAAAAAGGAACACAACAGATACTAGATACAATATGCACTTCACAATATACAATATGCAGACAATATAACAAAATTTATAACAAAGGTTAACAATCCTCATAATCATAAGCAAGAGTTTAACAATTAAAACAAATGTTCAACCAAATCAGAAATTCAACTACAGGAATTTAAAAGTACTAAACTATTACAACTGAAATCAAATAAAATGTCAAATGCAAACTAAACAATACAACCATCATAAAATAAACACAAATAAAGTTCTAAAACGCGAAATCATAGATCGATATCGCTTGGAAAATCAAGGTTGTCGAGTAAGACATCGTTGTGAACTTTGGCAAAGTCCTCTACTTGCTTGACTAGTCGCTCAATGTCACCACGCAGATCAGTATGAATCGAATCAATCCGACCATCAATGTGGTCAAACCGAGCAGTGTGAGCGGCCTGCATGTGATCCAACCTCTCTAGAATCATCTGGTATGGGTTATCTGAACTGAAGGAGGGTGGCGGAATGATCGGAGCAGAAGATGAAGCAGATGTGAATGGCGGACGAGGAGGTGTGGAATCTCTTAAATCGGCCTTGTGTCGGAATACCCCATCAACATCCTTGTAAATTCCCAACTTAGGTAGGATGTCAGCATCGATCTTCTGAGACTTGACATTTACCTTTAAGGTAAATTCTCCTATAACTGGCACACCATAGTTCTGAAAAATTTGTGAGATAGCAGGCACATATGGTAAAGCTCCAACCCGGTCACACTGCAGTAGCATATGCTGCTGAACTAAGTAAGCCCAATTGATCTTCTCCTTGGTCTTCAGGCCATACATAATCTGTAATTCGAGATCACTGATTAGGGCATGGTTTGAGACCTGGGGTAGAAGAACATAACATAAGAAGTAATGCAGCAATCTATCACTGGCAGTCAAGGGACCAACAGGCAGGATATCCCTTGATCTTGCAGGCTCCAACCTCTGTCGTTTTTTCTTGAAGTTGTGCCTCTGAAAAGCGACACAGACTTTGATAAAACGACTTCCTGTTGAAGCCCTGCCATGGGCACAGTATTTCAGAACTCAACTTTCTTCCCTCATAAGGAAGTCCCAGACAATTTCCCAACTCTTCTAGAGTCATAACAATGTCAATTCCTTTCACTTGAGAAACTAATTTATTATTCAGTAGTTTCAGATTGTAGTAAAAAACCTTAACCAATTCAGGATAATAGGAGCCATGGAGGGAAATGAAGTCTGACATTCCTTGATATTCTAACATTTCAGGGAACTCTAAACCAGCAGAGGAGAAGGAATTTAGAATACCGTATTTGGGATTTA
This sequence comes from Nissolia schottii, assembly GCA_003254905.1. Taxonomy (NCBI): domain Eukaryota; kingdom Viridiplantae; phylum Streptophyta; class Magnoliopsida; order Fabales; family Fabaceae; genus Nissolia; species Nissolia schottii. Next base: position 184,274 of record QANU01016049.1, read on the forward strand.
GGATTGGGCGCTCCAAGAAGTGAGCCAGAAACCTCTTCTTCTGGTCCTCTGTAGTCAAGAGCTTTGAGATGTTTAAGGGGTCCAGACTGAAACACCCTAGCTAGCTGCCTACGCTTAAGTCGTACGCAAGCTCACTAGGTCGTTTACTACCTGGTCGGAATACCTTAGTCCATTGTTATCTTTCGCAAATAGTTGATTAAGAAAATAGGAATTTTTTTTTAAAAACTTTTCATTTGCATTAAATAATTAATAAAATAGAGCCATGCGTCGGGAAGGAAAAGTATAACAAGCGGTAAAGCCTTTGGGATTAGCGGATAGCTGTTAGGTAATAATAAAGCATGGAATATACATTCAGTGGTCCATCATACAAAGTCACATAATTATACTTACAATAAGTAAAATACAGATAACATATACATAATCCAAAATACCATCTACAGAATCCAAAATACATAATATCAAAATGCAAGGGCTACTGGAACACTACTCATTAGGCCCTTGATCAAAAATCCCGGCATCCAGCTATCTCCGGTCCATACTCTGGCATGACCGCTCACGGCTCTTCGGGCGGCTCGTCGGCATCCTCAAAATATGAGTCATCATAGGTTCCTGAAGTCATAAGGTAGTGGGAGTGAGAACGGTAGGTTCTCAGTGGAAATAACTTTAGTTCCTGTAGATCTCGGGTCATATTAGGTCGGACTTCAGGCCGCTCAGAGATTTCTAAGTGTGCATACATACTAACAACCTACTGATTATTATCTGGCCTAAGTTCTGAACAGCTTTATCTACGTTACTAGGTGATGGGGGAACTACTCTTGCTTACTAAGTTCTGGTGCTTATTAACATTACGTGTACATACATAGCCGTCTCGAGCGTTCTCTTGACGGTAATAACAGAATATCAGATATATACATTTCATATAATCATGCACAGCAGAATGACATGCTTTTGGAATATATGTTATTCCCACCATAATAGTGCCCTCTTCCGACACTATTATGACGGAATAACCTCGCACCCCCAGTGTAGGCCTTCTTTCGACCTTCCTGTGGTGGGCTTCCACCTGCCGTGTGTCCTCTCTCGACCCCCCAGCAGTGGGCGGATATTGTACCCCCACCTAGCATTGCCCTCTTTTGACCGTGCTAGGCGTGATAACCGCACACCTCCAGGTATGCCATATCGACACCACCTGTGGCGGGCTTCCATCTTCAGGATGTCCCTCTGACCTCCTGAAATGGGATTGTTATTTGGCTCTCGTGATCACGGCCTCAGAATTTTTCAGCATTTTTATTCATCATTTTCAGCCGCATTTCAGCATTTTTTTTCAGTACCTGCAGCATGATATGACTTGTTCCCTATGGTTCAATTCATAATCTTTACTTATTGCAGAATTATCTCTAGTTCTCTCAGAATCATCTTATCATCATGAATGAAATACTAACAGAATTATTTCACATACTGTACATATTGCACTTACATCAATTACCAATTACAGTTAAATCATTGATTGTTAGACTATGTGCCTCAAAACAGTGTCCATAACCATTTTTTGTCTCAGACCGCTCGGCGGTACCCTAGCGCCGCTCAGCGGTTTGAGCCGGATCGCTCAGCGGTACACTTGGACCGCTCAGCGGTCCCTGGCGAATTTGAAATTGTTTTCTTTGTTTTCTTTCCTTTCTCTTTGCCTTTGCTTATGGTTACTCCTTGAGGTTTTCACACATATTCTAACTATCAAAATCCTATCTAGTCCGGGTCACAGGACCCTTCAGAATCATCTCCCTAAGTCCTAGCAGAGTTTCTAACATCATGCAAACATAAAGACATACACACACATAAACACATACATCAACCAAAGAGGAGAGTAAACTAGAGTTACCCACCTAGTGGAGGGCTGTTCGGTGGTGAGGGAGAGGGTAGAAGAGCCGTTCTCTGAGCTCCGAGCACGATCCAAGCCTCCCGGTTAAGTTTCTACAGAGAGTCTCTGGGTAAACGGACAGAGTTTCTCCTAAGGTAGCAATTTTTCCCATTTTTTTCTGATTATGGGGCTGTCTATTTATAGGCAAGAGGCTGCCCCACGAATTTACCCTTTTGCCCTTATGAAAAATTACAATTTTGCCCTTTTTAATTTCATTTTAAATTAATTAATTAATGTAGATAATTTAGTTGTCAAATCATGAATAGTAAATAGGATTTTTAATTATTTTCCTTTCCCAAGATCTGATCCCACGTGCTGCTTCTAGATTCTAATTTTCCACGGTTTCGTTTCGCTCGTATTTTATTGCTCGCAGTGCCGGTGCGTCGCGCACGGTCGTCCGAAAAATATTCCGCTTGCACCGTCGCGATCCTCTAATTTCCTTCTTCCTAGAAATATTAATCTTAGAAGGTGTTTGTGAATTTTCCTCCGGAGAGTATTTTTCACAGATACCTTCGAGCCGTTTCTATGCTCGTGTGTCTGCCGACCACCGTTCGGCTCGCGGTTTTGTTCTTTCCCAAACATCCCAATAGGGTCGTGGGACAACCCTAAGGTGTTTGAGACTTTTCCCTGGTACTGGTGGGGTTTCCAGAGACTTTGGGCTCTCTGCTCAATTCTACACGCAAAATGGAGCGATTTTAGTGTCTGCGAAATTGTCCGAAACTCCGCAGAACTCCGTCTAACAGCCAGTTAAACCTCATCATCCAATTCTGGGGGTCAGTAGGAATCATTTGAGTGTCATCGAAATTTATCAAAACACAACAGAATAATTCCTACAGACTTCCACACATTTTCTCATTCCCAAGGTTCGACGAACAATTATTCGGAGAAATTCTTACTAAGAAAAGAGCAGGTTGTTACATTCCACCCCCCTTAGAAAAATTTCGTCCTCGAAATTTAAAGATAAGGATAATTCATACCTCTCAAACAATTCTGGATAGGCTCTCCTCATATCAGGTTCGAGCTCCCATGTCTGCTCTTCTAATTCCCCGTTCGCCCATACTACTCGTACCATAGGAATTTCCTTGTTCCTCGTCTGGCGAGTCTTGTGATCAATGATTCGCTGAGGTGTGAGCGGTAGGGCTAAATCTTCTCTCAGCTGTATCTGCTCCGGCTGTAGCACGTGGTCAGGGGACGCATAGTACTTGCGTAACTGGGAGACATGAAAGACGTTGTGAATGTTGGCCAAACTTGGCGGAAGAGCTATTCGGTATGCTACCGGTCCAATGCATTCCAGTATCTGGAAAGGTCCAATGAATCGAGGGTTGAGCTTCCAGATCTTCAAAGACCTTCCAATACCTGTCGCCGGAGTAACCTTTAGGAAGACATGATCTCCCTCTTGGAACTCAAGTGGTCTTCTCCGGTTATCTGCGTAGATCTTCTGTCGACTCTGAGCAGTCAGCATCCTCTTTTGCACCAGCTTGATCAACTTTTCTACTTCTTGGGCCTCGTCCGGATCCAAACCACGGTACTGTCTGCTATCATTCCAGCAGAGCGGTGACTGGCACTTCCGGCCATATAAAGCTTCAAATGGAGCCATGCCAATACTGGCCTGATGGCTGTTGTTGTAGGCGAACTCTATAAGCGGTAACATCTCCTCCCAATTCCCTGGCATATCTAGCGCACAGGCTCTTAACATATCTTCCAAAGTCTGAATAGTGCGCTCGGACTGGCCGTCCGTCTGAGGGTGATACGCAGAACTCAAGTGCAACTGAGACCCATACGCCTTCTGAAAAGCAGTCCAGAATATGGAAGTAAACCTGGGATCTCTGTCTGAGATAATAGAAGATGGCACTCCATGTAACCTTACCACCTCCTTGACATATAACTGTGCGAGCTTCTCCAGTGGATAAGTCATCTTAATCGGAATAAAGTGAGCAGCCTTAGTCAATCTGTCCACAATTACCCAGATGGCATCCACTCCCGTCCGAGTATGTGGTAATCCTGAAACAAAATCCATTGCTATAGCATCCCACTTCCATTCTGGAATCTCTGGAGGATTTAACAACCCTGGCGGTTTCTGGTGCTCGATCTTCACCTTCTGACAAACCAAGCACTTCTATACCCAGTCCTCGACATCCTTCTTCAATCCTGGCCACCAAAACATCCCCTTGAGATCATGGTACATTTTGGCGGTACCTGGGTGCATCGTGAAATGACTCTTATGTGCTTCCTTCAAGATATCCTCCCTTAAACTGCCTTCCTTGGGCACGCAAATGCGCCCGTCAAATCGCAAAATTCCATTGTCGCCTGTTGTCACTTCCTTGATCCTCCCCTCATCAGTAGCTTTGCAGAACTTACACCAAGTGTCTTCCTGACAATTCTTCTGAGCCTCTGTAATTCTGTGCTTGAAGTCACTACTGACTTGTAAGGGATACACTGTCAAACGGTTGTGCCGGCGTGCCACAATCAGGATGAGGTCGCGAAACTCCTCTATCAACTTCGCTTCCTGCACCATCATCTGAGCCATCTGCAATGATCTTCGGCTCAAAGCATTAGCCACTACATTGGCTTTCCCAGGGTGATAGTTAAGACTGAAATCATAATCCTTGAGAAATTCGGTCTGTAACACCCCTGCTAACTGCCTGCTTCCATGGTAGCAAGCAATGCTCACAGGGTTATTATGCGTTGTGCCAGGTTAACTTTTACCCTTACTTTTACCTTTGCAAATAGTTCTTATACAAAAATATGGACCAATTTGAAAATTATTCTCTTACAATATCTGCTTATCAATTAGGGGTCGTGCGTGATTTAGAGAACGTATAACAACACTCGCTATAGGTTAAGGGTAACCGAAGCAGAACATAAAGAGTATATGTGCATACATAAATAAATACAACCAAGGTCCCACATCAGTACACATTGTCATAATAATAAATATGTACACAAAATGGATCTGAGTCCTCATACATAATACCAAACATATATTCTCCAAAACATATATATTCATCGTGTCAGCATCGTCCCTGTGTCTTGACCACCACCAACTGTCAGTCCAATCACCTCGTACACCTGCTGGATCCATAACCGAGTGGGGGGTAAGAACTTTGGGTCCTCAGTGGGGTTCCTTAGCACTAACTACTGTTCATTACTCGGGTATCCTCCAGGCCACTCAGGAGATCTCTAAGTGATCATGCATACTAAACAAGACCTACTGATTATTATCTTGTCCTAGGATCCTGAACAGCTTTATCTATGTTACTACGTGATCAGGGAACTAGTCTTGCTTATCTAGGTTCTCGTGCTTTCTGCTCCTGACCATTGTGACATATCCACGTCATAAACATGTATGCTGACAGACACACTGATCATCACGCATATGTTGCGCGGTAAACCTTCCACCATGCTTGCCAGGCACGAGACAGTTCATCATGCACACTTTGGGCATGGTATCAATGCAAGAGTTGTTCATCATGCCGATGGGGCACGGTATCAATGCATGTTCTCATTCATCTTGTTCTTCCGAGCCAGGCGTGAACTCCTGGTCCTCGGTCTCATTATCCTTTCTTTTCCTGTGTCCCAATACTCCCTTGTACACCTCAGGACCGTCGTCCCCATGGTGGTGTACGACCTGCCTTCTCTGTCTGTTTCCCAGGCAAACATGACTCCACCCCCTTCCCGGGTGGCGAGGAGCCGCCCTCGTGGCTAAGCCGGAAGCGGACCATACCATACACATATTCATCGCATCATAATCCATTCATTTTTCTATCACATGTCATGCGTCTCATCATTCTTTTCTCTCGTATGCACATTTATCTTTTCTCATCATGCTCTTGTTCCTACATTTCATTCTCATCTTCATTTATTACTCGTTCATTAGACAATACTGCTAGTGCTCTATCCTCATGATGCATGCTTCACCCACACATAATCACATAATCATCTCAATAGCTATACTCATGTACAATAATGTGAGCCTCTGTGCCGGTTGGAACATGTAGAAAAGCTAAGAGACTCAAAGACTTCAGGTTTCATTCGAATGACTAGGGGTGCATTCGAATGAAAACCCTACGAGTTCTTTCATTCGAATCCCTTGAGAATTCAATCGTTGAAATCCTGCTCAGATTTTCATTCGATTGAAAGCTCCTGCATTCGACTGAAATCCTTGGGAATTCATTCGAATCCCTGGGGATTTCATTTGAATCCCACAGTAAAAATCGCCCCAGTGAGAGTAACTTCTCCGAGGGTTTTCAGTACGTAACATTTCTGCTTCTACAGTGATCCAATCAGTACACTTATGATTTTCAAACAGCAAAATCCTCAAAATCTAACCTATGCACCTTATTCTCTATCATTTGTACACATTAGTCTTTCAGTCAAAAGCACAAAAATATACATATACAGTCATAACATAATCCACATAGACAGTGGGCTTAGGATTACCCACTTTCCAGGCGCGCTTGGAAGTTGTTAGAAACGACTCCCGAGAGCTCTAGGATAATCCTGCTATTTTTCCTGAGTCCGATAGAGTAATCGTCGCGCGCACAAACGGACAGAGCAACAGAACAGCAGTCCAAATCTTAAGAGAAATGGCACTGAGGCCGTAAGCTTATTTATAAGCTTCAGGGGCTGGCCACTTAGCTTCCCCACGAAGCTTTATGCTTCTTTTCCATTTCTTTTTCTTTTTTTTTCAAAATTATCCTTTTAGCCTAATTACCATTTTGCCCTTGCTTTAATTTTTATTTCCTTTTATATCCTAAGTTTTGTTTTTGCCTTTTGCCCTTCACCTTTTTAATTAATTCCCTTTTTATCCTTTTCTTTATTTTTTTTCTTTCACTGACGTGGGAATTAATTCCCAAACTAGGTCAATTTATTTCGCGATCATGTTTGATCGCGTTTTGATATTTTTCGGTCGTGTTCGGATATTCTAAAAATATTCCGAGTGTAACATCCCGCTTTTTCACGGTACGGATAATTAGCATAATAAATAATTATAAGTTAATTAGGGAGGCGAGAAAATTAAATTATTACCTTTAATAAGTTAAAATGGAGGTTTCGTGACCCGACGAATTTTTCGGAGCCTTAAGACGATTTTCGGACCAATCAGGAATTTTTCCGGATACCGAAAGTAACCGTAAAATACACTAATAAAATAATAATTCTCCGAATATTCCCACCGGACTCAACTACTAATAAGGGGAAATTAGTAGAGTGCGAGGATATGTCCGGAATATTTTTCAGACACCCGCACGTGAAGTACCAAGACTACGAACGACAAAACGCGATCAAGCATAATTCAAATTGGACTACGGGGGCATCCTAATCCCCTGCCACAGTTGGCAGGGATATTTATATATATATATGATTATAATATGTTATTATATAATATAATAATATGAATATACAATATATATAATATAATAATCATAATTAAATAATATTATAAAATATATATATGTATAGGACGGTGGGGAGTAGCCCCCTGACACCACTTCCTCTTTATTTCTTTCTTTTACTTGTTTCTTTGTTTCTTTGTTTCTTTTCATTCCCCTGAAGCCTTATGCTTCATTTTCGTTTTCTTTCTTCTCCCCTCCCTGACGCCATTTCTTCTTTATTTTTCTTTCTTTGTTCTTTGATTTTCTTTCCTCCTGAAGCCTTGTGCTTCAATTTGTTTCTTTGTTTCCTTTCTCTATTTCTTGGTTTTCTTTATTTCTTTGGTTCTTTCTCTATTTCTTTGTTTTTCCCTGATGCTCATGCTTCACGGTTTCTGCTTCTTTCTTTTTTCATTCCATTTTTTCTTTGCTTTGTTGCTTCGTTTGTGCACTGCTGTGATGCTGCCAGAAGCCGAAAAAATAGGAGGATCATCATAGAAGTGCTAAGGGAATTTTTCTCTACACTTTGACTGTTTCCAAACTGGATTTGGAGGTGGGTAGTCCGATCACCCCTGTCTATGTGATTTTGAACTGTATATTTATGTATGTATTTTTGAGTAGGAAAAATTAGAAATATTATGAGAAAAATATGGAGTTAATGATGCTTGAAGGATTTGTAGAAATATTGAGGTTAGGAAAATATAACTGTGATAGTTGGAACTGTGTAGGAAGCCTCAGTAAGCACTGAGAGAAGAAATTATATTTTTGGGACGCTGTGACTTTCCCGCTGAGCGGCCGAGCACAGGACGACTTCCCCTACACTTCTTCCTCACCGGACAGCTCCCCCACAGGTGGGTAACTCTAGTTCCTCACCTATTGATGGTGGATGCTTGACTATGTAATTATGTGTGTGTGTATGTTTCTTTACATATATGTTTATGTATGTTAGCATTTATGTTAGGGCTTAGGAAGACGACTCTGAAGGGTCCTGTGACCTGGACTAGATAGGTTTATTATGTATGGAATATGTGTAAAAGCTGTGGAATATGTGAAATATATGCAGTATGTGGATATGTGAAGTATATGCCGTATGTGAACATGTGAATTACATGTAGTATGTGATATAATAGGTAGCATTCCATGCATTCATGATAAGCCCAGTTTAAAGGATTAGAAATAATTATGAGATAAGTAAAGATTATGAAATGAACAATAGGAAACAAGTCATATCATGCTGCAGGTACTGAAAAGAAATGAATTCTGAAATGCTGCTGAAAATGTTGAATGAATGAAAAATGCTGAAAAGGCTAAATGCCAATGCTGATAAAGGCTATATGCCACATGCTGAAAAGGCCGTGATCACGTGAGCCACACTATGATCCCACTTCAGGAGGTCAAGGCATCCTGAATGTGGAAGCCCGCCACAGGTGGTGTCGATATGGCATACCTGGAGGTGTGCGGTTACCACGCCTTTGCATTGTCGTACGGGGGCAAGCCTAGGTGGGGGTACAATATCCGCCCACTGTCGAGGGGTCCCGAGGGGGGCACACGGCAGGTGGAAGCCCACCGCAGGGGTCAAAGAGGACCACCTGGAGGTGCGAGGTTATTCCGTCATAACGTTGTCAAAAGAGGGCAATGCTATGGTGGGAATAACATATATTCCAAAAGCCAGTTATTCTGTTATGCATAAGCATTAAGCATGTTTATTCTGTTTATGTTTATTCTGCTATGCACATGTATATTCTGTTAGGCATGATTATTCTGATGATTCTGTCATGTTTATGCTAATGACTCTGCTAGCTATATTCTGATCATTCTATCATGTTTATTTTGATGACTCTGTTATGCATATTCTGATGATTCTGTTATGCATGAGTATAGGTACCGTATGATTCTGCATTCTGTTATGTGTGACTAGATGTAATGTATGATTCTGCTGTTATGTGAGTACCGTCAAGAGAACGCTCGAGACGGCTATGTATGTAAACGTAATGTTAATCAGCACGAGAACGTAGTAAGCAAGAGCAGTTCCCATGTCACCTAGTAATGTAGATAAAGTCGTTCAGAACTTAGGCCAGATAATAATCAGTAGGATATTTAGTATGCATGTTCACTTAGAGATCTCTGAGCGGCCTGAAGTCCGACTCAATGAAACGCGAGATACAGGTACTAGAGTTATTTCCACTGAGAACCTACTGTTCTCACCCCCACTACCCTATGACTTCAGGAACAGGGGATGACTCATACTACGAGGATGATGCCAAACGGGCCAAGGAGCTATGGGATGGTCAGAACCAGACAGGGACACCAGAAATAGCGGTAGTTATTACTCTGTTAGGGGTAAACTAGGAAATGCTACAGTTAGCCCTTGTATTTTAATGTTATGTATTGTACATGTTGAACATGTTGCGTGTATATTATCTATTATAATAACTACATGACTGTGGTGATGGACCAGATGGATGTATCTTGTATGCTTTATTATTATCAAACGGTTATCTGCTAAGCCTAAGGGCTTTACCGCTTGCCATATTTATTATTTCTGACGCACGGCTCTATTTTAGTAATTATGCAATGCAAATGCAAAGTTTAAAATTGGTCCCTATTTTCTTAAACAACTATTTTCGAAAGATAGCAATGGACTAAGGTATTCCGACCAGGTAGAAAACAACCTAGTGAGCATTGTTTACTACGTACGGGTAAACAGTTGGCTAGGGTGTTTCATTTGGTATCAGAGCAGTTTGGTCCAAGTGAGCTTGAGGACTGAGCTGCACTATGCTTTCGGGCATGATTACGGTGTACATTCTTTGGCGTTGTATAGTCTGAATCTGGGTACATTAACCCTTTTCGAGTTTGGCCAACCCAAAATGGTGTGAGTGTGACTACTCAGCTATGCTATCCTGAGAACTGATACATGACGTTGTGTTTACTTCGGAGGTTGTTGCAGGTACAGTTAGCGAGAAGAGGTCCAGGCCTGGATAGTGATAGTAACCCCCGGTCACCCCAAAGGCAAACGCCGCAGCTTTTGGAACCGTCTACGAAAGAGCAGTAGCTGAGGAGAAAGGTGTAGAAACCGAAAAGGAGAGGAAATTCGAGGACGTCTCCTGCCGGAACTTGAAGGGTCAGACTCATGTCCTGACAAATTTTCAAGGCCAAGTTGAAATATGATAAGATAGAACCAAGCCCCATATGGAGTAGCAAGGAGTCCCGATTCCCGGGCACCACTCTACTGATGCAATTGAGAATGAGGACTCTTCTCAAGAGGAACCACGAGAGTTCTAACAGGGCGTAGGTCATAAAGGAGAACAATGACCATCTAAGTCAAAGACAGTGAAAGCCCTGACCTCATGATTCAGCAGCACAATACCAACCAACTGGAAGTTGCGCCGGAGGCCAACCCTGGACAACCAACCATGCTAGATGGCAAGGACAAACCCCTGGAGGTAGGAAGAAAAGCGCACAAGGAAGTGCAAACAGTTAAATCCATAAGGGAGTCATTCCTAGCAGACTCTCGAATACTTACCACAGCAATTGTCCTATTCCTCTTGTTTCCCAAACTTTTCTCAACTCCATACCCTTTCTCACGATTCGCTCCTTAGAAGGGAGTGTGAACACTTGAACCCATAAGGAAACCAATTTTAGCAAGCCCTCGAATGCCTATGATGGTAACTTTCCCATTCCTCCCATTTCCTTAATCTTTCTTAGCTCAGTACCTCCTTTCTCTCAATTTGTTCTTTAGAGAGGAGAGTTGGTTGTTAAAAACCTCTGTGGAAACTCTTTGGCAGATTTCTGTCAGATGTACCCCAAGCATTTCTAGGTTCCAAACTGTTACTACCCCGTATAGGTGCATTCGTGCCCAAGAGTCGGGGATTGGGTTGAAACGACCATAAGGCGGAGGCCACCCATATCACCAAGCTAATAAGGCCCTTGTGACTCCTATTAGTAATTGGGAAAGTTCAAAAGGATAGTTAAGGATTCAAACCTCACGCATCCAGATTCGCCATAACCAGGAACTGAGCTAAATGAAACCCCCAGTCACGCTAATCCTAGCCAGCCCCCGACATTGCAGGAAGATGACGTACAAAGGTATGTGAGTTTTACGAATGCCAGACCCTCTACATTCGATAGACTTGTGGACCCGGAGGCAGCCCATAGCTGGGTATATGAGACAGAGTGGGTAGTTGGAAGCGTCGCCGACATTGACACTCAACAAATCGAGGTCGCAGCCAGAAGGTGGAAGGTTGCAAGGCGTAGCGGAAGCGTGTTGGGACACCACCTGTCCCCTGTTAGAAAATGGGGAGGTCCAAATCATCGGAAGCCGGTTCATGATGACGGTGGTGGACAAACAATTCCCCCAAAGATTACGAGAGTAGAAGGAAGACGAGGTTCCAGGAATTAACACTAAGACAGATAACAGTGGCGGAGTATACAGCAATCTTTGATAGGCTAGGCCGTTATTCGAATACCCACCAGCTGGATCCCGCTAAGGAATGGAAAGGCGGAAATACCGCGAGTAGCATGATGAATTAGGGTACGGACTATTTTAGAGAGTAGAAGGTTGAGGTGCAGGCGTTCGTCATTCGCGTAGACGTGAGCGACTATGCGATGAGGGCGGACAAGTGCTAGATTTGGAAAAGGTCAGCAAGGAATCTGACCACAGCGAAAGGCGAGGCAAACAGAAGAGGGAGAACCAAGCAGGAAAATGTCTCGCAGGATTAAAGGAGAGGGATACCTTCTCCAGTCCTACGAAAATAATTTCCGAAGATGTGGGAAGAGACGAGAAACTTAAGTGACTAAGACGAGTGTACGAGTGTTAGAGAATATTCTGTTGGGGACGTAAAAGGTTTGAAAGGCTAAGTTCGAGGACACATGGTGGAAAAGGCTGGGTGAGCATGTGTGGAAAAATGAGAGAATTAAGAGAAAAATATATAAGAGGGTATAAAGATGAAGTGAGGTATGGAAATAAAGTGAACCAGTCGTTAGGAAGAGATGTACATAGGAAAAACTAGGGAGAACATGGATGAGGATGTAAGGGCAAGCGTAAATTTAAGGAGACTAAAGGAAGATGAGGAGGCTTAAGTATGAGAAAAACGAATGTGATTCAGGTTTCACCTAAGGAAGTAAGGAAAGACTAGGATATTGTGATATTAGGGACATAGGAGAACTTGATAAACTTTAGGGTGGAGACGAATAGTGTATAAGCGAGAACAAGATACAGTCAGGAACAATGGGGATTAGAATGATGATAGGTAAGAGCCCTAGCCGGAGAGCGGAAGACCCGAGGATTTAGCCCCGCTTAAATTTCGAGGACGAAATTTTTCTATGGGGTGGAATGTAACATCCCGCTTTTTCACGGTACGGATAATTAGCATAATAAATAATTATAAGTTAATTAGGGAGGCGAGAAAATTAAATTATTACATTTAATCAGTTAAAATAGAGGTTTCGTGACCCGACGAATTTTTCGGAGCCTTAAGACGATTTCCGGACCAATTGGGAATTTTTCCAGATACCGAAAGTAACCGTAAAATACATTAATAAAATAATAATTCTCCGAATATTCCCACCGGACTCAACTACTAATAAGGGGAAATTAGTAGAGTGCGAGGATATGTCCGGAATATTTTTCAGACACCCGCACGTGAAGTACCAAGACTACGAACGACAAAACGCGATCAAGCATAATTCAAATTGGACTAAGGGGGCATCCTAATCCCTGCCAACCGTGGCAGGGATATTTATATATATATATATATATGATTATAATATGTTATTATATAATATAATAATATGAATATATAATATATATAATATAATAATCATAATTAAATAATATTATAAAATATATATATGTATAGAACGGTGGGGAGTAGCCCCCTGACACCAATTCCTCTTTATTTCTTTCTTTTACTTGTTTCTTTGTTTCTTTTCATTCCCCTGAAGCCTTATGCTTCATTTTCGTTTTCTTTCTTCTCCCCTCTCTGACGCCATTTCTTCTTTATTTTTCTTTCTTTGTTCTTTGATTTTCTTTCCTCCTGAAGCCTTGTGCTTCAATTTGTTTCTTTGTTTCCTTTCTCTATTTCTTGGTTTTCTTTATTTCTTTGGTTCTTTCTTTATTTCTTTGTTTTTCCCTGAAGCTCATGCTTCACGGTTTCTGTTTCTTTCTTTTTTCATTCCATTTTTCTTTGCTTTGTTGCTCCGTTTGTGCACTGCTGTGATGTTGCCAGACGCCGAAAAAATAGGAGGATCATCATAGAAGTGCTAAGGGAATTTTTCTCTACACTTCGACTGTTTCCAAACTGGATTTGGAGGTGGGTAGTCCGATCACCCCTGTCTATGTGATTTTGAATTGTATATTTATGTATGTATTTTTGAGTAGGAAAAATTAGAAATATTATGAGAAAAATATGGAGTTAATGATGCTTGAAGGATTTGTAGAAATATTGAGGTTAGGAAAATATAACTGTGCTAGCTGGAACTGTGTAGGAAGCCTCAGTAAGCACTGAGAAAAGAAATTCTATTTTTGGACGCTGTGACTTTCCCGCTGAGCGGCCGAGCACAGGACGACTTCCCCTACACTTCTTCCTCACCGGACAGCTCCCCCACAGGTGGGTAACTCTAGTTCCTCACCTATTGATGGTGGATGCTTGACTATGTAATTATGTGTGTGTGTATGTTTCTTTACATATATGTTTATGTATGTTAGCATTTATGTTAGGGCTTAGGAAGATGACTCTGAAGGGTCCTGTGACCTGGACTAGATAGGTTTATTATGTATGGAATATGTGTAAAAGCTGTGGAATATGTGAAATATATGCAGTATGTGGATATGTGAAGTATATGCCGTATGTGAACATGTGAATTACATGTAGTATGTGATATAATAGGTAGCATTCCATGCATTCATGATAAGCCCAGTTTAAAGGATTAGAAATAATTATGAGATAAGTAAAGATTATGAAATGAACAATAGGAAACAAGTCATATCATGCTGCAGGTACTGAAAAGAAATGAATTCTGAAATGCTGCTGAAAATGTTGAATGAATGAAAAATGCTGAAAAGGCTAAATGCCAATGCTGATAAAGGCTATATGCCACATGCTGAAAAGGCCGTGATCACGTGAGCCACACTATGATCCCACTTCAGGAGGTCAAGGCATCCTGAATGTGGAAGCCCGCCACAGGTGGTGTCGATATGGCATACCTGGAGGTGTGCGGTTACCACGCCTTTGCATTTTCGTACGGGGGCAAGCCTAGGTGGGGGTACAATATCCGCCCACTGTCGAGGGGTCCCGAGGGGGGCACACGGCAGGTGGAAGCCCATCGCAGGGGTCAGAGAGGACCACCTGGAGGTGCGAGGTTATTCCGTCATAACATTGTCAAAAAAGGGCAATGCTACGGTGGGAATAACATATATTCCAAAAGCCAGTTATTCTGTTATGCATAAGCATTAAGCATGTTTATTCTGTTTATGTTTATTCTGTTATGCACATGTACATTCTGTTAGGCATGATTATTCTGATGATTCTTTCATGTTTATGCTAATGACTCTGCTAGCTATATTCTGATCATTCTATCATGTTTATTTTGATGACTATGTTATGCATATTCTGATGATTCTGTTATGCATGAGTATAGGTACCGTATGAATCTGCATTCTGTTATGTGTGAGTAGATGTAATGTATGATTCTGCTGTTATGTGAGTACCGTCAAGAGAACGCTCGAGACGGCTATGTATGTAAACGTAATGTTAATCAGCACGAGAACGTAGTAAGCAAGAGTAGTCCCCATGTCACCTAGTAATGTAGATAAAGCCGTTCAGAACTTAGGCTAGATAATAATCAGTAGGATATTTAGTATGCATGTTCACTTAGAGATCTCTGAGCGGCCTGAAGTCCGACTTAATGAAACGCGAGATACAGGTACTAGAGTTATTTCCACTGAGAACCTACTGTTCTCACCCCCACTACCCTATGACTTCAGGAACAGGGGATGACTCATACTACGAGGATGATGCCAAACGGGCCAAGGAGCTATGAGGCGGTCAGAACCAGACAGGGACACCAGAAATAGTGGTAGTTATTACTCTGTTAGGGGTAAACTGGGAAATGCTACTGTTAGCCCTTGTATTTTAATGTTATGTATTGTACATGTTGAACATGTTGCGTGTATATTATCTATTATAATAACTACATGACTGTGGTGATGGACCAAATGGATGTATCTTGAATGCTTTATTATTATCAAACGGTTATCTGCTAAGCCTAAGGGCTTTACCGCTTGCCATATTTATTATTTCTGACGCACGGCTCTATTTTAGTAATTATGCAATGCAAATGCAAAGTTTAAAATTGGTCCCTATTTTCTTAAACAACTATTTTCGAAAGATAGCAATGGACTAAGGTATTCCAACCAGGTAGAAAACAACCTAGTGAGCATTGTTTACTACGTACGGGTAAACAGTTAGCTAGGGTGTTTCACCGAGCACATATCCGCGATCTACTAATTTCCCGGATCATAGAGGTATGTCCGGTTAAGGTATTCGTGAATTTATTACCCGGAGGAAATTTTCACAGATACCTTAAGTGTCTACCGAAATTCTGATTTTTGTCAAAATTTGGCACGGACCTCGTGGCACTCTGCGAGATCAAGAAACAATTACTTGACTGGCGTTTGAAAGCAATTAATGTTCTAAACAATTTTTCCAGTCCAAATAATCGTATCTAAAGTGCTTTTAATTAAGCCAAAAATTGAGATTTTCGCGAAATTCTCGTAAGGAGAAAATTCGGGTTGTTACATTCTACCCCCCTTAAAAGAATTTCGCCCCAAAATTCTAGCGCGGCTAGTGGTGTAGGTATTTACTATACTTACCGTGGTTTAATCCTCTGCACTGGCTTTCCTTCGCATGTCCTCGTAGTCAGACCACACGGTGAAGACTCGTCCTTGCGGCGGAATCGTCGGTTGGGTTGCGGGTTGGGCCGCAGTGCAATTCCTGGCTAAATGTCCGCTTTCTCCGTATCTGTAGCAGACACCTGGCTGGTGGACGGGAAGGGCTGCTCTACATGCCTTGGAGACGTGGCCGGGTTTCCCACATCGGTAACAAATGGCCTTTCCCATCAAGCACTCTCCACTGTGAGGCTTTCCACACTTGGGGCAAGGTGGCCTGCGCTCTCCTCCTTGTTGTGGTTGAAAGCTACCTTGCTGGGACTGGTCTGGGGTCGGTTCTTGTGGTTGCTGCTGCGGCTGGTATGGATATCGTCCTCCAGGTCCCTTCTTCCGAGGCTCTTGTGACTGGCTCCCTTACTCCACTGCCTTCCTCTTATTCTTGACCACCTCCAACCGCTGATTTTCCTCTTCCTGTGCTAAACATCAGTTTACCAGGGTGGCGTAATCTGGCAAACCCCAGGTAGGAATGAACACTTGCATCTCCGGTCTCAGTCCTTGCTGATATCTCTTACACTTCCTCTGCTCGCTTGGCCGAAGCTGGTATGTGCTGCAATATCGGCATAGCTACTCAAACTTGGCTGTGTACTCGGCCACTGACATCATCCCTTGTTTCAATTCTAGAAACTCCGTCTCTTTACGGTCTTGCAACTCCTGGGGAAAATATTTCTCCAGAAACATAGCTGTAAATTGGTCCCATGTGACGGGAGCTTCCTGTTGCTCCAAAACTAGCCTGGCTGTCTCCCACCATTCCCCTGCAGCTCCGTCGAATTGCCTAGCTGCAAACTTCACCTTCTGTGCCTCTGTACAGGCTATGTCCTCAAAGACTTGTTCCATCTTCCTAATCCAACTATGGACCACCCCGGGGTCCATCACTCCCTCGAACTTGGGCGGGTTCGCCCGTGTGAATTGGAGGTACTTCTGACCATCTACCTCTTGCGGTGTCGGTGGGGCATCCCTCTGAATCAATGCAGCGGCTATCTGGGCATTCGTCTGGACCATTTCCCGAAGGATGTCTGCGAGGTCCACCTGCTCGTGGTTAGGTTGTGCTGGATCCCTACGCGGCGGCATGGCTAAGCGTTGTACCTGCACAGATCCCAAGTTGATCAGTCTCGGGAAAGGCTGGTACACTTAACATAGCACATAAAACTTAGTAGAGTCATGCACTGTGAACATCCTTGAAAGCATAATGCAGCTCAGCCCCAGGCCCTTTAAGGACTAAACTGCTCTGATACCAACTGTAACACCCCTGCTAACTGCCTGCTTCCATGGTAGCAAGCAATGCTCATAGGGTTGTTATGCGTTGTGCTAGGTTAACTTTTACCCTTACTTTTACCTTTGCAAATAGTTCTTATACGAAAATATGGACCAATTTGAAAATTATTCTCTTACAATATCTGCTTATCAATTAGGGGCCGTGCGTGATTTAGAGAACGTATAACAACAGTCGCTATAGGTTAAGGGTAACCGAAGCAGAACATAAAGAGTATATGTGCATACATAAATAAATACAACCAAGGTCCCACATCAGTACACATTGTCATAATAATAAATATGTACACAAAATGGATCTGAGTCCTCATACATAATACCAAACATATATTCTCCAAAACATATATATTCATCGTGTCAGCATCATCCCTATATCTTGACCGCCACCAACTGTCAGTCCAATCACCTCGTACACCTGCTGGATCCATAACCGAGTGGGGGGTGAGAACTTTTGGTCGTCAGTGGGGTTCCTTAGCACTAACTACTGTTCATTTACTCGGGTATCCTCCAGGCCGCTCAGGGGATCTCTAAGTGATCATGCATACTAAACAAGACCTACTGATTATTATCTTGTCCTAGGATCCTGAACAGCTTTATCTATGTTACTACGTGATCAGGGAACTAGTCTTGCTTATCTAGGTTCTCGTGCTTTCTACTCCTGACCATCGTGACATATCCACGTCATAAACATGTATGCTGACAGACACACTGATCATCACGCATATGTTGCGCGGTAAACCTTCCACCATGCTTGCCAGGCACGGGACAGTTCATCATGCACACTTTGGGCATGGTATCAATGCAAGAGTTGTTCATCATGCCGATGGGGCACGGTATCAATGCATGTTCTCATTCATCTTGTTCTTCCGAGCCAGGCGTGAACTCCTGGTCCTCGGTCTCATTATCCTTTCTTTTCGTGTGTCCCAATACTCCCTCGTACACCTCAGGACCGTCGTCCCCATGGTGGTGTACGACCTGCCTTCTCTGTCTGTTTCCCGGGCAAACATGACTCCACCCCCTTCCTGGGTGGCGAGGGGCCGCCCTCGTGGCTAAGCCGGAAGCGGACTATACCATACACATATTCATCGCATCATAATCCATTCATTTTTCTATCACATGTCATGCGTCTCATCATTCTTTTCTCTCGTATGCACATTTATCTTTTCTCATCATGCTCTTGTTCCTACATTTCATTCTCATATTCATTTATTACTCGTTCATTAGACAATACTGCTAGTGCTCTATCCTCATGATGCATGCTTCACCCACACATAATCACATAATCATCTCAATAGCTATACTCATGTACAATAATGTGAGCCTCTGTACCGGTTGGAACATGTAGAAAAGATAAGAGACTCAAAGACTTCAGGTTTCATTCGAATGACTAGGGGTGCATTCAAATGAAAACCCTATGAGTTCTTTCATTCGAATCCCTTGAGAATTCAATCGATTGAAATCCTGCTCAGACTTTCATTCGATTGAAAGCTCCTGCATTCGACTGAAATCCTTGGGAATTCATTCGAATCCCTGGGGATTTCATTCGAATCCCACAGTAAAAATCGCCCCAGTGAGAGTAACTTCTCCGAGGGTTTTCAGTACGTAACATTTCTGCTTCTACAATGATCCAATCTGTACACTTATGATTTTCAAACAGCAAAATCCTCAAAATCTAACCTATGCACCTTATTCTCTATCATTTGTACAAATTAGTTTTTCAGTCAAAAGCACAAAAATATACATATACAGTCATAACATAATCCACATAGACAGTGGGCTTAGGATTACCCACTTTCCAGGCGTGCTTGGAAGTTGTTAGAAACAACTCCCGAGAGCTCTAGGATAATCCTGCTATTTTTCCTGAGTCCGATGGAGTAATCGTCACGCGCACAAACGGACAGAGCAACAGCACAACAGTCCAAATCTTAAGAGAAATGGCACTGAGGCCGTAAGCTTATTTATAAGCTTCAAGGGCTGGCCACTTAGCTTCCCCACGAAGCTTTATGCTTCTTTTCCATTTCTTTTTCTTTTTTTTTTTTAAAATTATCCTTTTAGCCTAATTACCATTTTGCCCTTGCTTTAATTTTTATTTCCTTTTATATCCTAAGTTTTGTTTTTCCCTTTTGCCCTTCACCTTTTTAATTAATTCCCTTTTTATCCTTTTCTTTATTTTTTTTCTTTCACTGACGTGGGAATTAATTCCCAAACCAGGTCAATTTATTTCGCGATCATGTTTGATCGCGTTTTGATATTTTTCGGTCGTGTTCGGATATTCTAAAAATATTCCGAGCACATATCCGCGATCTACTAATTTCCCGGATCATAGAGGTATGTCCGGTTAAGGTATTCGTGAATTTATTACCCGGAGGAAATTTTCACAGATACCTTAAGTGTCTACCGAAATTCCGATTTTTGTCAAAATTTGGCACGGACCTCGTGGCACTCCGCGAGATCAAGAAACAATTACTTGACTGGCGTTTGAAAGCAATTAATGTTCTAAATAATTTTTCCAGTCCAAATAATCGCATCTAAAGTGCTTTTAATTAAGCCAAAAATTGAGATTTTCGCGAAATTCTCGTAAGGAGAAAATTCGGGTTGTTACACGGTCCACCTCCTCTGATGCATATTCAGCTCCTTCTGGTCGAACAGGTATTTCAGACTTTTGTGATCCGAATATACCTCAAACTGAACTCCATACAAGTAATGCCTCCATATCTTCAGTGCAAAAACTACCACAGCCAACTCTAGATCATGCGCAGGGTAGTTTACCTCATGCTGCTTCAGCTGTCTAGAGGCATAGGCTATCACCTGGCGTCATTGCATCAGCACACATCCAAGTCCAGCACCTGACGCATCACAATATACCTCGAAAGGTTCTTGGGGATCAGGCAATACTAGTGCAGGAGCGGTGGTCAACCTCTCTTTTAGCTCGCAGAAACTTCTTTCACATTCTGCGGACCAAACCGTCTTTGCTCCCTTCCTGGTCAGCTTCGTCAATGACGAGCACCAAAATGTCGTTAGATTTTAGTGCGCGGCCAAATAATAATTTATAAACCAAGTAAACCCCAAAAACGTAGTAAAGGGGTTAACCTAGGTCGTTTCCCAAAGAAGCAATTTAGAACCAAATCAATAGTTAAGTAAATCGGGGGCGTTTTGTTTGTTGATAGCTTGAAAGCAATTAAAACAAGAGTAAAACAATAATGATAAAGGCGATATCCTGCATACGGCGTTTCAAGATTAAGGATTAATTATCATCGGTTCTTAGTTAATCATTCATGAAAGGAGATGTTGTTTATTAGTTAAGATCTCAAACTAATATGCAATTTACTTAAGAAACTACGATCGTCAATTCCTTAAACATTTGTTAATATAGGTATTAAAACCAAGATCTCAGCATTAAAACCCATATTAATTAAGTACCAATTGCACAACCTAATCAGATCTGATTAGTTCTCCAAAAGTTCCTTAATCATAGTTTAATAATAAATCTTACAATCGTCAAGATTCATTAACTTAGATTTAACCTTAACCATTAACATGCAATCGCTATGTCATTAGTTAAGGGTGGAACGAGTCATGAATATTCTTTAGGCGCAAGACCTCAAATTAATCTTAATCTTGAGTTACCGCATGCAAGATATTAAGAAACTACTCCTCCATGGTTGGAGGATTAAAACTCAAAGTAAATAAAGAGAAAGAAAGAGTAGATAAAGAGAAAGGAAAATTAAATGACAATAGGAAAAGTAAATAATAAGGCAAGAGTAAAGGAAAATAGAAAGAACTAAATGAAAGATAAAAGTAAAGGAAAAGGAAATGGAAAGAGTAAATAAACTTAACGTAAATAAAGAGAAACAAAGAAGTAAATAAAGGAACGGAAGAATCTAAATAGCAATGGAAGATTAAAACAAATGAAAAGCAAGGAAGAGTAAATGAAGAGAATGAAAGAGTAAAGGACAAAGAGAAATGAACAATAGAACCTGGAATTCAATCGGCAGAACTTTGTTACAAAGCTTTAAAGAAAACAAAGCACTTTAACATAGCCTAAGTGCTTTGAAATAAAATGTAAAAAGTGAAGAATATGGAAGGAAAAGAAGGGTTCTTAGGCCTAGGAGACCTTGGGGGAGGGGTGGAAGAGAATGGAAAGGAATGCCCCAAATGCTAGCCTTGACCCCCTATTTATAGGTGTTTTCTGGAGGAAAATCACTCAGCCATTTAGGGAAATCGCTCAGCGATTTGGCGGTGGACGCGGTTTGACAGCTGGCACCAGCTGGCGAATTTTCTGGAATTCTGGTCGCTCAGCGGATTGGTAATCTCGCTCAGCGAACTCACTTGCGCAGCAGTCAGTAAAACTGCAATATCTTTAGCTACAGACCTCCGATTGAGGTGATTCAAATTACCACTTAAAGCTAAGAGATAGAGCTACAACTTTGTGGTTGACACCAAATCGAGATTCAATCTCTATCATGGATCAAAATTAATGGCAAAGCCAGCGTTAAAAATCTTCAGCTCATCTTTTAACCAAATCTTTTTTGATTTGAATTTGATATTGCATTCGTTGGTCCAAATCTTCTCTTCACACCTTCAATGATCCTCTTGAACATTCATTTCCTGAAATTTTATAATAGAAAACTCCAAGGGAAATATTAAATACTTAAAAATAATGCCTAATTAAGAAGAGGACAATGTGTAAAAACATATTGAATGAGTATTAAACCTACACATTTTAGTATGCAATTGCTCACTTATGGAGTAATAACTTAGGGTATAACATTGACTTATCAAATTACCCCACACTTGAACAATTGCATGTCCTCATGCAAGAAACTAAAGAACTTTAGGCAAACTTCAAAATGAAGACAACGATAATGGAAAATCTTTTTGGTGCGGCGACACTATTTACATCCCCCTACAAAGCTGCGAAACTCAGGGAGGCACTTTAGCCGACTCGCTAATTACCAAACAACTGTGCAAAATTCATGATAATTCAAGGATTAGAGTACATTAGACAAGAGATAATATCATTGTGCTTTAAAACTAGTTTCCTGGGCATATCAATCATGAACAAAGAATAAATCAAGGCATGTTAAAATCAATTGAGCCTCACAGGTTAGTGTGTGTATCACTCGTCACTCAAAGTGTATAGGTTTATTCAATGCTCTCTCAAAACACTGCACTAGAGTCGCCTCCATAGGCTTGACTTTCTTCTAAGCATCATGGATTACCAAATATATATGTCATGCATCAAGAGGTCTTTTTAGGGTTGTAATGGGGTCAAGGTCAAGGTAGGATGTCATATGGCCAGTAGGTTAAGCTTAAGACTTAGTAGAATTCATGGTATATGTGCTTAAACAATGGTGCAAGGACCTTGATTTTCACTGGCTTTTCTTGTCACTGCTTAATTTATGGCTTAGGGGGGCATTTTTGTTGGTGCTATTTGGTTGTGTTTGTTTTTTTTTTTCTTTTTTTTTTTATTCTTTGTTCTCCCCCTACTTAAATGTTACATGGCCTCATGTAACCCCACACTTATTGTTTAGCACATATAAGCAGATGGACCATAATTCTCCTAAGCCTTAAAGCGAGGTGTATCATGGTTTTTCTAGGTTAAATGGCTTGTAATGTGCTAATCATACAATAAAAGGTCTTAAGGCTCAAAGGGGTTATCAAGGGTTAAATATTCAAGGTAGGCTTATATAGATATGTAAGCTAAATGCACAAGAAATGCCTCAATCATATCACATGTCACATATAAAGGTAAAATGTGATGCAAAGAATCAGGCAAGTTCTGGACTTGAAAACTAGTGAGTGTACACACAACCAAGAAAGGAATAGCATGTAAGTTTGCTATCCTATAATGGCTCAAAAGCTCACCAGGTAATATTATTCAATTGACTGAATCATGCCAAGATTTATAAAATGTTCAATACCATAATCACCCACATCAATTCACATTGCACAAATCAATCATCTGCTAGTCTAAATTATACCTAATTCATGAAATTGCCGAAGTGATGCACAGTTAAAACTCTTAACTTCCCCACCCCACACTTTAAGAATTGTACTAGCTTTGATGCACAAAAGTAGTGCAGGGAAGAAAAGATAAACAAATAAGAGAAAGGGATAGAAAAGCTCACAAACGATGGGTTGTCTCCCACCCAGCACTTTTGTTTATCGTCCTTAAGTTGGACGTTGATAGCAGCTTCCTTGGTCATTGAATGGCAAGATATTGAGCCTCCACTTCCTCTTGGCGATCCCCAGCAGTGTCATGGTACGGTTTCAGACGATGTCCGTTGACTGCAAATGTACTAGCAGTCTTTGGATCCTTATGCTCAATTTTCCCGTACGGGTGCACCTTAGTAATCTCATAAGGACCGTCCCATCTCGATCGGAGCTTCCCAGGCATAAGTTTGAGCCTGGAATTGTAAAGCAATACTAACTGTCCTTCTTGAAAGGATTTGCGCAGAATGTTCTTATCATGGAACAGTTTGGTCTTTTCTTTGTAGAGCCGGGAGTTCTCATATGCATCCAATCGGAGTTCTTCCAATTGTTGAAGTTGTAATTTCCGGTGACTCCCTGCTTGCTCTAAATCCATGTTGCATTGCTTTACAGCCCAGTATGCTCGGTGCTCCAATTCTACTGGTAAATGGCAAGGCTTGCCAAATACCAATCGAAAGGGACTCATCCCGATAGGTGTCTTGTAGGCGGTCCTATATGCCCATAATGCATCATCCAATCGCAGTGACCAGTCTTTCCTGTTGGGCTTTACCATCTTTTCCAGGATTCCTTTAATCTCCCGGTTGGACACTTCTGCCTGCCCGTTAGTTTGGGGATGGTAGGGAGTAGACACTCTGTGAACAACCCCATATTTGCGGAGCATAGCTTCCATGCGCCGGTTGCAAAAATGTGTTCCTTGGTCGCTGACGATTGCTCTTGGCATTCCAAATCTGCAAAAGATGTTAGAGCGGACAAAAGACACAACTATGGCAGCATCATTAGTTCGAGTAGCAATGGCTTCAATCCACTTTGATACATAGTCAACAGCCAAAAGAATATAAGTATAACCATGTGAAATAGGAAATGGGCCCATGAAATCAATCCCCCATACATCAAAAATTTCGCAACATAATAGTGGTTGTTGGGGTATTTCATTTCGCCAAGTGATGTTACCTGTTCTTTGACATTGTTCACAGGATTTACAGAACTCATAAGCATCCTTGAATAATGAAGGCCAATAAAATCCTGAGTCTAAAACTTTTCTGGCTGTGCGTTGTGGTCCAAAGTGGCCACCACTTGCAAATGTATAGCAAAATTTGAGAATAGACTCGAACTCAGAGCTTGGGACGCATCGTCTAATTACTTGGTCGCTTCCAATTTTCCACAGATAAGGGTCCTCCCATATATAATATTTAGCATCACTTTTCAGCTTTGCTAATTGAGTTTTTGAAAAATGTGGGGGCCCTTTATTAGAAACCAAGTAATTAACGATATCTGCGTACCAAGGTCTTTCTGATATCATTAATAGGGATTCATCGGGAAAGTTATCCCGGAGAGGAAAGGGGTCGGCTGAGATATGAGTTAGGCGACTTAGATGATCTGCTACTAAATTTTCTGCTCCACTTTTATCTTTATTTTCTAAATCAAATTCTTGGAGTAGTAGCATCCATCTAATGAGCCTAGGCTTGGCCTCTGGTTTTTTCAGAAGGTACTTTAGAGCGGCATGATCTGTGTACACCACTACTTTAGAACCAAGCAAATAAGATCGGAATTTATCAAGAGCAAAGACAATAGCTAATAGTTCATTTTCTGTAGTGGTGTAGTTAGATTGCGCGGCATCCAACGTCCTTGAGGCATAAGCTATGACATGTGGAAACTTACCAACCCTTTGGGAAAGCACAACACCTACAGCATGGTCTGATGCGTCACACATAATTTCAAATGGCAACTCCCAATTTAGTGGTTGGATGATAAGAGTTGTCGTCAAGGCATGCTTCAAGGTGTCAAACGCTTCCCTGCACTTGTCATCGAAAACAAAATATGCATCTTTGTGCAACAGGGAGGTAAGGGGATGCGCGATCTTGCTAAAGTCCTTAATGAATCTTCTGTAAAAACCTGCATGACCAAGGAAGGAACAAATCTCCCGCACACAGGCGGGGTAAGGCAAGGAAGAAATAACTTCTATTTTGGAGGGGTCAACGGCAATTCCTTTACTAGAGACTACGTGCCCCAAAACTATACCTTGTCGAACCATAAAATGACATTTTTCATAATTGAGGACAAGGTTAGTTTCGATGCATCGTCGAAGTACTCTAGCAAGACTTTCTAAACAAGAATCAAAGGAAGTTCCAAAAACAGTAAAATCGTCCATAAAAACTTCCATACAATTTTCCAGAAAATCAGAAAAAATACTCATCATGCAGCGTTGAAAAGTAGCAGGTGCATTGCAAAGTCCAAATGGCATCCTTCGATAGGCAAATGTACCAAAGGGGCACGTGAAGGTGGTCTTTTCTTGATCCTCGGGAGCAATATGAATCTGGAAGTAACCTGTATAGCCATCAAGAAAACAGTAGTGAGTTTTACCTGCCAGTCTTTCAAGCATTTGGTCGATGAAGGGCAGGGGATAATGATCCTTTCGGGTGGCGTTATTGAGGCGTCGATAATCAATGCAGACTCGCCAGCTATTTTGGACTCGAGTGGGGATCAGCGCATTATTCTCATTCTTGACCACTGTAATTCCAGATTTTTTCGGGACCACTTGAACTAGGTTCACCCACTCACTGTCTGAGATAGGATAGATAATGCCAGCTTTTAAAAGCTTCATTACTTCCTTTTTCACAACATCTTGTATGAGTGGATTAAGCCGTCTCTGCGGTTGTCTAACTGGCTTTGCTCCATCCTCTAGGAGTATTCTATGTGTGCACGTTGAAGGGCTAATACCAGTAATGTCATCGATGGTCCATCCAATGGCTTTCTTGTGCTTCTTGAGCACATCGACTAACCTTTCTTCTTCCTGAGAGGAAAGATCGTTTGCTATTATTACTGGTAGCGTGGCATTTTCTCCTAGGAAGGTGTACTTTAGATGAGAAGGAAGAGCCTTCAATTCTGGACTTGCTGCTTTGCTATCGACCTTCTTGGAAAGATTCATCTATTTCCTTACAAACAGAACACAAGTTACTAACTCCATTACAGTTAGGGCATTCAAAATCTGATGTTAGTTCTAGCATTTTATCAGCCCATATGTCATAAGCATCCAGAATTAAAGAGTCAATAACATCAAGTTGAAAAACTGAATGTTCCTCAGAAGGGTAATGCATTGCTTCAGGTAAACCAAATTGAACATGCATGTCTCCGCATTCCATAGATAATGTACTAGCATGTACATCAATCTTGGCCCGTGCGGTTTTCAGGAATGGACTTCCCAAGATTAATGTAGGCTGGTTTACATTGATGTCATTTTCCATTTCCAAAACATAAAAGTCTGCGGGTAATATTAAATCGTTTACCTTTACTAAAACATCTTCCAAAATACCTTCTGGTCTGGCGGTGCTTCGGTTGGCAAGTTGTATTATTAATCCGGTTGGCTTAAGAGTTCCCGTGTGTAAGGATTGATAGATAGACTTTGGCATAACATTGATTGCGGCTCCTAAATCTGCCAAGGCTTTGGTAAATAATCGTTGTCCTATTACACAAGGGACTAAGAACGTACCTGGATCCGTGCATTTTGGAGGTAAAGGACTGGCTTTGATGATGGATGACACATTTGCACCCATACTGACTTGTGCGGTGTCTTTCAGTCTTCCTTTGTTAGTACACAAATCCTTCAAGAATTTTGCATACTTGGGGATTTGTCTGATTACCTCCAATAGGGGAATATTTACCTCTACCTTCCGGAATGTCTCCAAGAATTCTTTTTCCAACTGAAGCGCGGCAGCGGACTTAGGCTTAGGACCTTTGTGAGGAAAAGGCAGAGGTACTGGTACTTCTTCTGTCTGCACCGGTTCTGGGCACTGTTTAGGTCTTTCGGTCTGCTTCAACCTTTCTGCTTCAGTGTCTCTGTTGGAGTCTTCTTCTCCGGCTTTTTCTCCAGAGTCTTTTTCCGCTATGTGTTCGCCAGGTTCTTCAGAATCCTTGATCTGTGGTTCTTGTAAAACAGTTCCAGATCTTAAAGTTATACCACTTACATTTGCTCAGGGGTTTGGAACTATCTGAGAGGGAAGGTGGGATGAGCTGCTCAGTTGGGACTGCTTGCTTGAATGGATTTCATTTTGTATTGCCGACAAAGCAGCCTCGTACTTTTTCTGAGACGCCTGCATATCCTGCATCATTTTCATTATATCTTGTAACATAGAGTTCTCTGAGGCAGGGGCAGGTGGTGGAAGTTGTGGTGAGGGATGGAACTGTTGTGGTGGTGTGGGTTGGAATTGCTGCTGTGACCTCTGCGGAGGAGGCACATATCTTCTTTGTTGTTGAGGGAATGGTTTGGCTTGTGGTTGCGGATTGAGGGTGTTGGAGTTGTTGCTCCATTTAAATGCCGGGTTGTCCTTCCAGCCGGGATTATAGGTATTGCTGTAAGGATCATACCTTTGCTGGTTGGATTGGTCTGGCTTACCCGGGAACATTGCCGCAACTGTGGAAGTCTCATCCCTGAGCAGTGGACACTGCTCGGGAGAGTGTGAAATGCCATCAGGACACAGAGAGCATACCGCCTGAGTTTGGTGTCCCATGGCCATAACACTGACCATTTCTGTTAATTTGTCAATTCTTTCAGTAAGAGACACATACTCATTGTTAGGGCGGTCAACAGAAAGTTCATATGCTCCTCTAGTGTTCCTGTTTGCTCGCATTTCGTATCTTGAATGATCAGCCATCTCACTGATCAATTGTCGGGCTTCTTCTGGTGTTTTCCTGTTCTTGAGAATACCACCAGCAGCGGAGTCTATCCATTTCCGATCCATGAGGCTTAGACCTTCGTAAAAGTGTTCCAATAGCTGCACGTCAGTGAACCCATGGTGTGGGCACATGTCATACAAGCTTTGGAATCTTTCCCAATATTGGCCTAGGGTCTCATCGGGCCTCTGTTGGATGCCAGAAATTTCTTTTCGTAGTGCGGAAACTCGGCTAGCTGGGAAGTATTTT
Source organism: Nissolia schottii (assembly GCA_003254905.1). Classification (NCBI taxonomy): domain Eukaryota; kingdom Viridiplantae; phylum Streptophyta; class Magnoliopsida; order Fabales; family Fabaceae; genus Nissolia; species Nissolia schottii. Next base: position 212,904 of record QANU01016049.1, read on the forward strand.
TCAAGAAACAGTTTCTTTAGGCCCAGCCAACTATTTACAGCTTGGTGCGGAATACTGTAATACCAGTCTCGAGCTGCACCCTCCAAAGAGAACGGGAAAGCTTTAAGCTTTACTAAGTCAGGGGTGGCAGACTGTGATCTCATGGTATTACAGGTCATCACAAACACCTTGAGATGGCGGTGCGGGTTTTCTGACGGTAAGCCATGAAACTTAGGTAAGTGATGTAAAAAATTGGACTTTATTTCGAAGTCCATGGCGTTGTCAAGGAAAACTACACCGAATGGCTCATAAGAATAATCAGGGGCTGCCAACTGGCCCCAAGTTTGTGCAGAATTTGCCATGTTTCTTGTCACAGGAATAGTATTATTAGTAATAATAGGAGGTTCTCTTTGGTGCCTCGATTCTTGCCTTAGTCTCCTTAGCGTTCTTTCGATTTCGGGATCAAAATTAGCTAAGGTAAGGTCAGGCAAGGAACGAGTCATACATGAGAACTAAATAACAAAAAGGAAAAAGAAATGGAGAGAGGAGAAAAGAGTTTGGCTAAATTGCTTCGCCGGCAACGGTGCCAAATTTGACGAGCACCAAAATGTCGTTAGATTTTAGTGCGCGGCCAAATAATAATTTATAAACCAAGTAAACCCCGAAAACGTAGTAAAGGGGGTTAACCTAGGTCGTTTCCCAAAGAAGAAATTTAGAACCAAATCAATAGTTAAGTAAATCGGGGGGGTTTTGTTTGTTGATAGCTTGAAAGCAATTAAAACGAGAGTAAAACAATAATGATAAAGGCGATATCCTGCATACGGCGTTTCAAGATTAAGGATTAATTCTCATCGGTTCTTAGTTAATTATTCATGAAAGGAGATGTTGTTTATTAGTTGAGATCTCTAACTAATATGCAATTTACTTAAGAAACTACGATCGTCAATTCCTTAAGCATTTGTTAATATAGGTATTAAAACCAAGATCTCAGCATTAAAACCCATATTAATTAAGCACCAATTGCACAACCTAATCAGATCTGATTAGTTCTCCAAAAGTTCCTTAATCATAGTTTAATAAATCTTACAATCGTCAAGATTCATTAACTTAGATTTAACCTTAACCATTAACATGCAATCGCTATGTCATTAGTTAAGGGTGGAACGAGTCATGAATATTCTTTAGGCGCAAGACCTCAAATTAATCTTAATCTTGAGTTACCGCATGCAAGATATTAAGAAACTACTCCTCCATGGTTGGAGGATTAAAACTCAAAGTAAATAAAGAGAAAGAAAGAGTAGATAAAGAGAAAGGAAAATTAAATGACAATAGGAAAAGTAAATAATAAGGCAAGAGTAAAGGAAAATAGAAAGAAGTAAATGAAAGATAAAAGTAAAGGAAAAGGAAATGGAAAGTGTAAATAAACTTAACGTAAATAAAGAGAAACAAAGAAGTAAATAAAGGAACGAAAGAATGTAAATAGCAATGGAAGATTAAAACAAATGAAAAGCAAGGAAGAGTAAATGAAGAGAATGAAAGAGTAAAGGACAAAGAGAAATGAACAATAGAACCTGGAATTCAATCGGCAGAACTTTGTTACAAAGCTTTAAAGAAAACAAAGCACTTTAACATAGCCTAAGTGCTTTGAAATAAAATGTAAAAAGTTAAGAATATGGAAGGAAAAGAGGGGTTCTTAGGCCTAGGAGACCTTGGGGGAGGGGTGGAAGAGAATGAAAAGGAATGCCCCAAATGCTAGCCTTGGCCCCCTATTTATAGGTGTTTTCTGGGGGAAAATCACTCAGCCATTTAGGGAAATCGCTCAGCGATTTGGCAGTGGACGCGGTTTGACAGCTGGCGCCAGCTGGCGAATTTTCTGGATTTCTGGTCGCTCAGCGGATTGGTAATCTCGCTCCGCGAACTGACTTGCGCAGCAGTAAGTAAAACTGCAATATCTTCCGCTACAGACCTCCGATTGAGGTGATTCAAATTGCCACTTAAAGTTAAGAGATAGAGCTACAACGTTGTAGTTGACACCAAATCGAGATTCAATCTCTATCATGGATCAAAATTAATGGCAAAGCCAGCGTTAAAAATCTTCAGCTCATCTTTTAACCAAATCTTTTTGGATTTGAATTTGATCTTGCATTCGTTGGTCCAAAACTCCAAGGGAAATATTAAATACTTAAAAATAATGCCTAATTAAGAAGAGGACAATGTGTAAAAACATATTGAATGAGTATTAAACCTACACATTTTAGTATGCAATTGCTCACTTATGGAGTAATAACTTAGGGTATAACATTGACTTATCAGTCAACGGCAAAGCAATCTGTGAGAATCCTTGGATAAACCTCCGATAATATCCAGCAAATCCCAAGAAGCTCCGTAACTCTGTAACTGAAGTGGGTCTCTCCCACGTTCTGACTGCTTCGACCTTATTGGGATCCACTGCCACTCCCTGGTCTGAGATCACATGGCCTAGAAACTGCACCTTCCTGGCCCAAAACTCGCACTTAGAGAGCTTGACGTACAACTGCTTACCCCTTAGGATCTCCAAGACTATCTGCAGGTGTCTAGTGTGCTCCTCTTCACTCTTCGAGTACACTAGAATATCATCGATGAAGACAATGATGCAGTCGTCCAGATACTCACGGAAGATCCTATGCATGTAATCCATAAAAATTGCGGGAGCATTCGTTAATCCAAAGGACATTACCGTGAACTCGTAATGACCGTAACGGGATCGGAACGCCGTCTTGGCTATATCTTCCTCTCGTACTCTAATCTGGTGATAACTAGACCGTAAGTCAATCCTTGAAAAGACCTTCGCATCCTTCAACTGGTCTAGAAGATCATCGATTCTAGGCAGCGGGTACTTGTTCTTGATTGTCACCTTGTTCAGCTGCCTGTAATCGACACACATTCTCATGGTGCCATCCTTTTTCTTGACAAAAAGCACTGGTGCTCCCCACGGTGATGCACTTGGTCGAATGAATTGCTTCCCCATTAACTCCTCCAACTGCTTTTTCAACTCCTACAGTTCTAGCGGGGACATCCGGTACGGCGCAATGGAAATAGGTCCAGCACCGGGTACCAGATCAATGGAAAACTCTACCTCCCGTTTCGGCGGAAACTCTGGAATGTCATCGGGGAAAACATCTGGATAGTCTCGAACTATAGGAATATCCCCGACTTCTAGTCTCGCCACTTCCACTTTCGATGATGCCAACAAGACATACTCCTGCTCTCCTAGCTGACAGCAGTAAAGAATAGGCAATTCTTCCTCGGACTCTACCGAGCTGACAACTGTAGAGGGAAATGTGACCAACTTCCTGGCACAGTCAAGAACCACTTGGTTGGCATTCAACCAATCCATCCCTAGTATCACATCCAGTCCTACTAGGGGAAGACAGATTAAGTCAGCCACGAACTTTCTTTCCTGCAACTGAAAAGGACATCACAGACATACTTGACAAGTCTTAACCGGCGGTGCAGTGGGTGTGGATACAGCAAGCGTATACGGCAGTGTCGTAGGAGATAAGTTCAGCTCCTCTACACTATCGTAGGATATAAAGGAGTGTGACGCTCCAGAATCATACAATACAATCAAAGTATTCCTGTTAAGTACACACTTACCCAAAATAAGACCATCTCCTTCCTGAGCTTCTTCAGCTGCCACGGTGAACACACGTCCCTGACGTTGGGCGACCGGTGAAGCTTCTGGGCAATCCTTCACGAAATGACCGACTTTTCCATATCTGAAGCAAACCCCTTGGCCTGTTAAGCACTCTCCAAAATGTCCTCTGCCACATTTTGGACAGAGTGGGCGGGGATCGACTCTTGGCTGAGTCTCTGGCATGCTACGACTCAGACCACTCCCCTATGTCGGAGGTCTTGCTACTGGGGTCCAGCCCTCGGCGGTCCCGGTCGGGGCTGATTCGGGGCTCTCCCCATTCCCTGTTGTGGCCTTGGCAGATACTGACCTCTGCCCCTTCTTGCAACCGACGCCTGAAAAGGTCCCCTCTTTCTCTGTTCTACTTGGGAACCACCTGCATCTTCAAACCTTCTCTTGTACCTCTCACTGCGTACCTCTGCCAAATCTCTATTGGCATCCTCTTGAGCCAGACAGGTGTTGACAAGAGTACCATAGTCTCGTACACCAGATACGTTCAAGAATACCCTCAATTCCGGCTTCAGCCCTCGCTGGTTCTTCGCACACTTCCAACCCTCATTAGGGTGCAGCCGGTACGTCGGCGAGTACCTGCAGAGTCTTTCAAACTTTGCTGTATACTCAGCAACAGTCATGGCTCCCTGCTTGAGCTCCAGAAACTCTACCTCTTTCCTGTCTTACAATTCCTGCGGAAAATACTTGTCTAAGAACACCTCCTTAAACCGGTTCCAAGTCACATGAACCTCATCTTGTTCGAACTGGGGCCTGGTCGTCTCCCACCATTCCCCTGCCGCTCCTTCTAACTTCCTGGAAGCAAACTTGACCTTCTGTCGGTCAGTACACGGAATATCTTCGAAAACCTGCTCCACCTTTCTGATCCAGCCATGAACCAGTTCAGGGTCCATCATTCCTTCAAATACGGGTGGGTTAGCTCGGGTGAAATCATGATACCTCAGGGCCTCGATCTCCTGAGCTGTCTGGGGGGCATTGCGTTGAGCATTAGAGGCTGCCATCTGTGCGGTAGCCTGGGCTATGTCCCTAAGAACATCTACAAGATATGCAGGTTCCGGAGTACGCTGTGTAGTATCCCTGCGGGGCGGCATGTCTAATGTGTAGTACCTGCACAGTTCCGAGTTGATCAGTCTCAAGAAAGGCAAGTACACAGAAACTTAACACACACCACTTAGCTGGAACATACATCGAATCATGCTCGAAAGCAGAGTGCAGCTCAATCCTCAGGCTCTTTTGGACCAAACTGCTCTGATACCAAATGAAACACCCTAGCTAGCTGCCTACGCTTAAGTCGTACGCAAGCTCACTAGGTTGTTTACTACCTGGTCGGAATACCTTAGTCCATTGTTATCTTTCGCAAATAGTTGATTAAGAAAATAGGGACCCATTTTTTTTTAAACTTTTTATTTGCATTAAATAATTAATAAAATAGAGCCATGCGTCGGGAAGGAAAAGCATAACAAGCGGTAAAGCCTTTGGGATTAGCGGATTGCTGTCAGGTAATAATAAAGCATGGAATATACATTCAGTGGTCCATCATACAAAGTCACATAATTATACTTACAATAAGTGAAATACAGATAACATATACATAATCCAAAATACCATCTACAGAATCCAAAATACATAATATCAAAATGCAAGGGCTACTGGAACACTACTCAGTAGGCCCTTGATCAAAAATGCCGGCATCCAGCTATCTCCGGTCCATACTGTAACACCCTAGCTAACTGCATACCCTCGAGTAGTACGCAATGCTTAGTAGGTTGTTATTCACTTAGTGGGAATACTCATAGTCCCTTATTATTTTTTTTTGAAAATACTAGATTAAGGAAAATATGGACCAATTTAAAACTTTTCTGCTGAGTGCTTATTTAAGAAATATGAGCCATGTGTGAACCATAGTATATATAAGACGAACGATAGAGCTTGAGACTTACAACCAATAGTCATTCATAGCATAATATTTACATAAGCAAGTACCTGGTCCTTCATAGATAAGTACAACCAATCATATAATATTATAATAAAGTTCATATACATGTTATAATCATCCATATACATCATAAAAGTTCAGCTAGTGCATAGCTGGCCCAACATATCTTCATAGCCTTGAAGATCCGTCCGTCTGTCATCGGTAGCTTGTCCTCTGTTCCTTCCTGATCCTCTTGGTGCTCCTCATAGCTCACGTCTACCCCTGGAAGTATAAGTGAGTGGGGGTGAGAACGTTCGTCCTCAGTGGTTTACCTTGGCGTCGGGGAATCCTTTTAACTCACTTATCAACCGGCCGCTCAGGTGTTTCTAAGTGAACATGCATACTAACATCCTACTGATTATTATCTGGCCTAAGTCCTGAACGGCTTTATCTACTTTACTAGGTGACTGGGGAACTAGTCTTTCTTACCTAAGTTCTCGTGCTTGTTAACTTTCCTTGCGTGTATACATAGCCGTCTCAAACGTTCTCTTGACGGAATTTACTTCATACATATACTTACATACATTATCATATACTTATGCATTACATGCTCATTCATCACATCATTTCATACACATTCAGATCATACTCTATGCATGGATTTCTCTTACGCATACCGGCTTGCCCAGGTTAGCGTCCTTCTTTTTCTTTCTTTCTTTTCATTCTGTTCTTCCGAGCCAGGCGTGAACTCCTGGTCTTCGGTCTCATTCATCTTTTCTTTCTCTGTTCTTCCGAGCCAGGCGTGAACTCCTGGTCCTCGGTCTCATTCATCTTTTCTTTCTTTCTTCTCATTCTATTCTTCCGAGCTAGGCGTGAACTCCTGGTCCTCTGTTCTTCCATCTTTTCTTTATTTCTATCATTAACCAATCCACCCCTTTTTGCGGGGACTAGTGAGGGGCGTTTCCGCCAAGAGAGATGCATCCTATCATATAGCTACATACTTGTTCCCTAAGGTTCAATTATGCTCTTTAAAGTTTACATGATTAACCTCTAGTTCTCATGATGCATGATAGCATAATCATTCCTAACATACATATTCTACATGCAATGTTCCACATACATCATCATACCAATATGGCGTGCACTCATCATAAACATTCCTCATGACATGCTCATTATACATCGTCATACCCATGCTTGTACTCGCTTATCAACTTCGGGGTCCCTCAGGGTCCCTCTGCGGAACCCTACTCAACACCACTACTGGTGCTCACTCGACCTGCTTCACGTAACCCTCTCAGCACTCCAGGGATCCTCCGCGGAAGCCATTCAACGTCACTCCTGGTACTCCCTCAACACTCTTGACGTAACACTCTCAGCATTTCCAGGGATCCTTGATAAGTCAATTTTATACCCTAAGTTATTACTCTATAAGTGAGCAAATGCATACTAAAATGTGTAGCTTTAATACTTAATCAATATGTTTTTACACATTGTCCTCTTTTGAGAGAAATTAAGGAAAACGGCAAAATAAGGTATTAATTCTCTTCAAATGTAATAGTTCTTTTGTAGTTTTTTTTATTTTGAATTACAGGGAATGAATGTCTAGGAGGATCAATGAAGATGTGAAGAGAAGATTTGGATCAATGAATGCAAGATCAAATTCAAATCCAAAAAGATCTGGTTAAAAGATGAGCTGAGGATTTTCAACACGGACTTTGCTATTGATTTTGAGCCATTATAGAGATTGAATCTCGATTTTATGTAAACTAAAAAGTTGTAGCTCTATCTCTTAGCTTTAAGTGGCAATTTGAATCACCTCAATCGGAGGTCTGTAGCTGGAGATATCGCAGTTTTACTGACTACTGCGCAAGTCAGTCCGCTGAGCGCCCAGACTCCAGAAACTTCACCAGTTGGCGCCAGCTAGCAACCGCGTCCGCCCACCAAGGTTGACTCCACCGCTGAGCGGTGGCACCAACCAGCTGAGCGGTGGCACCAACCCGCTGAGCGGTCCCGAGGAGCCTTGGCCTATAAATAGGTGGC
>QANU01016056.1:4993-65365 GCA_003254905.1 Nissolia schottii
ATACACTTGTAAAGAGGGTGAGGTATCCCTCTAGTTGCTTAGGGTGTGGTATCCCTAAGGTTTGGTTCTTGAGGCTTCTACACAAAGGTGGGGGATCCTAAGTGTGAGGAGTGCTCTTGGATGTAAAGGTTTGTCAAGCACCTAAGTTAGAAGCTTGATGATAGTGGAGAAATCTTGAGCAAGTCGCTTGGGGACTGGATGTAGATCACAAGGGTGGTCGAACCAGGATAAATCACTGTTTGCAATCTCTCTAACTCTATCTCTTTATTTATTGCAAACTTATATTATTGTCTTGCATATTTAAGAATTGCATTTGTTAATAATTGTTTATAAGTTGCTCTATTTATAAGTTGCTCTGTTAATCTTATTGTTTTATTACAAACATAATTGAGCATGCTTATAATCTTTAATTGTTATATTTCGCTGCGTAGTAACATTGATTGCATGAAAATGCAATATTTGTCGAAATAGGAATAATTTCTTAAATACCCAATTCACCCCCCTCTTGGGTATTGGTTACCAAGACCAACAGGTCCCACAGACTGCGAAGGAGAAATGACAGACAAGAAAAGTAACAAAAGAGGACGTATCCACAGGGCGCGTAAGAGAACCCCCAGTCCCTCATGCATGGAATGTGATTGAATGTTATATGTGTATATATGTATGTATGTATGTATGTAAAGATATGTATGGTATGAAGGCCCAGTCTATCTTCCTGGAAGTAAGCCCTAGTATTCCCTAAGTACAGTACGACGATTAATAATAATAAGCTCGATAGGTGACCCCTAATCCCTTAGGTTAAATATTAGATGTTCCCTATCACTTAGTAATTTAGATAAAGTCGTTCAGGATAGCAAGACTAAAAGTGAACTAGGAATTGTAGAATGGCATGACACTTAGAGATCTCCTGAGTAGCCTGAATCACCGAGACAAAGAAACGTAGAAACCCTTAGAAATGACCACTGAGAACACATGGTTCTCACCCCGCTCGTTTATGATGTTAGATGACAGCGACAAACCTCACACTGACGGATCAGACACGATCAGAGTACGGTTCCCCGTCGTGTAAACCCCACACCAGGGTCACGATGGGAGTAAATGGCCCCCCCACTACCAGTAGACCGAGGAGTCTCCGCCGTACGAGAAAGACGTCGAGGTGGACCCAGATTCTCTACCTCCCACACGGCCGTCCTGCTACCGCCAAGGACCGAGCAAGAGGATAAATCCGTTCTTCAGACAACGCTTAGCCCCACGTACTCATGACGCCGAGGTAGGACCCTCCACAGCCCATCGAGACCTGCCCTCGATTCCCGAGTTTTCCCTAGAGGTCGAGGATGACGACGATTCCCCAGTTCTGGCTCCAGCATCCACTATCGAGGATTCGAACGAGGAGGATCCCATGGAGACCGAGTCAGAAGGAAAAGAAGACTCGAACGAAGATCCCGAGGACGAGTAGTGGCAAGCCACACAACCTTTCTTTTTTTGTATTAAGTTATGTGTAAATGTGAAACCAATTGTATTATGTATATTATTAAATTGCTTTGATTTTCATGGGACCAATTATGTGCTATGGCTTATTATGCTTTGCTTCTGATGATACATTCTACACACCCCATAGAGCTAGGCTTCAGCTACGCTGCTTTATCGTTTGTCATATATATATATATATAATCATTCACGCGCGGCTCATATTTACTCACGAATATGTATAGAACGATTTCAAACCGGTCCATAATTTCATAAACAGCCTACTTTTTAAAGTATAGGGACTATAAGTAATCCCGACCAAAGTAGATAACAACTCTACGTGGCGTATTTACGACTATACCGTAAATAGCTAGTAGGGGTGTTTCAACTGGCATGCCTTTTTCGACGCTACCAGAAGTGTATTTATCATCATCAAGGGAAACTTTCCACTACTGGCATGCCCTTTCGATGCTACCAGAAGTGTACTCATCATCATCATTCTTTAGGGACTTAGTGAGTCACGCCCTAGGGTTCTTTTCCTTTCTTTTCATTTGTACAGTTCAATATTTCTAGGCAACAGTTCATACAGAATAACACAGCTCAATATCTCATATCCAATTTCAAGAATATTTCCTCTAACTTTCATCATCAAATTCAACACATATAAGGAACATAATTTCATGCTCAAACATTTCTTAAACATAAACAAACGGATATCCAATAATTATTCTAAAATCATAAAGCATGCATCAACTTTCTGTCAAAAATTAGTGATAAAAAATCGGAGAGGTCCAAGACCTTACCCCAAGGTTTTTGATAGCCCTAAGATCATTTTTCATACTTAGAAATTCAGATTTCAACCCCAACTCCATGAAATTACTATTTTACCCTTTTTCCAAAACTACTGTTTTGGCCCCGTAAAAGCCCTGTTTTCTTTGGAATTTTAGTTCTCAAAAACCCGATGGACTCAAGACTTGCCCATAAGGTTTTTGATAGTTATAAACCCACATTTTCTGAAAATCAACCCAGTTTTTCAATCCTAAAACTCAAAATTCCCGTTTTGCCCTTGTTGCCAAAAACATCGTTTTCTGTCTGTTTGCTGAGAAATTCATCGGGGACTCCAAAAATCACAAAACTTGACATCCCAACTAAATTTTTCGTGTAGAACTCAAAAATAGCATTAGTTTTTCATGATAAAATTCCCAGCATACAATTCCTCTTAAAAACGTGATATAGTCCTATTTCCAGCTTAGGCTTTCCTAAATTCTGACAGAGTCACATTTAACACCAGCAGTTCCAGACAAATATCAACAACACATATATACAGTCATGGTCGCATACAAAGAAGGTGAGATGATGTTAGATAATATATGATGTTAGGATGTTGTATGCGACCACATTGGTTGGGGAGGCGAACGAAGCATGCCTTATAAGGGTGTGAACCGCTCAGTGCACTGCACGCCGCTCAGCGGCTCTGGCAGATAATGTCAGAGTAGAGCAATCATTCAAAAGGAAACCAAGTAGTGAAGAAAGCTGCGCCGCTTAGCGGATGACCCAGGCCGCTCAGCGGACCCCCCAAACTCAGCCTATAAATAGGAGGCCGAGGCTCACTTTCCAAAGGCAATTCATACATAACTTCTTCCCATACATTTCTTACTTATTCTGGTCCAAATCTTAGGGTAGTTAGCAAAAAAGAGGAGGCTAGTGAAGGAGCTAAGAGTGATCAAGGAAGCACGGCGGTCGTTGTCATGACAGCGTGAGAACGTGTCATGGTAAGCGTCCATCACCTTGCCTCTGAGATTCTCTCTTGTAAGATGGGTTTCTAATCCTCTTGTTGTTGGGATTTTGATGACTATTATAGCATGATTGCATCCATGTACCATTGCATTAATGAATCTATCACTTTGTATGATTTGCATGGATCGATTTTACGCTTAATGCTTGTTTTAGATTAGCTACCTAAAACATGATTTCAAACTGCATGGTTGCGCGTGAAAATGGTATTATAAAGTTGGAACTAGATTAATTCATCTGATAAACCGAATTGCTAGAAAGAGTTAGGGTTATTAGTAGTTTTAACATATGAAATAACGCTGGTTTACTTTGTTAAGTTTGTGCACGAAATTGACAGCATAATAAAGGAAACCTAATGATCTTTTCATGCTCGAGAGAGATGAACAAGTTAAGAACTGGTGGCGAGGAATCAAAGAAATGATAATTCTGATGTATTGAGTAAATGAATGCATGAAACTATAATAGGATTCAATTCCCAACAAGCTTCCTGATCTACCTCTGATTTGTTGCCTATTTATCTTTTATCTTGTTTATTTATTTATCTAAGAATCAAACTACCAATCCTTCACTTATTTGCTTAATTAGCAAACTCAAAAACGATATTTGTGCAACTCTCTGTGGATATGACTATACCCGACTATACTGCAATTGGATCCCTTGAGGATCTGAAAGCTGTAAAGAAGGATATATAAAAACGACGAGAACTTAAAAAAAATGCTTTCAACAAAATGGCGCCGTTGCCGGGGATTTGAGTCATAAATACATAGCTTCAGTTTTGTCAATTAAGCAATTATGAGTATTTGTGTAAATTATTGTATAGTTTCTTAATTTGTTATTTTGATATCCATGATTATCTTATTCTAATCTTATTGGCTGGTGTATATTTTCTTAGCTATTACGAGGTAAAGTTTCAAAAGATCAACTCCTGTTTGATCCAAAGATTGAAACCACACTCAAGAGAAACAAGGGCAAGGCTAGGAATAGGAAGCAGCTAGCCAAAAAAAGCAAGGAGCAAGAAGCAGCTTCATCATCATCACTCACTTTAGACAGTCCAGAAGAAAAAGAAAGTATGGCTGAGAATGTTCAAACTGGTGACAATAGGGGATTTGTGAACTTCACCCCTAGAAACATAATCAAGATGAGCCGAACAACTGGAGCCCAAAGGTTACCTCAGATGCAACCTGGTTTAGTACAACTAATGTATGCTAATCAGTTTGCAGGATTAGATCATGAGGATCCATATGCTCATTTAACAAAGTTTTATGAACTCTGTGGAATTGCGGGGATGTCCGAAGCTGATGAGGAATCTATATTCCTAAGGGTGTTTCCCCTAACTTTGATCGGAAAAGCAAAGGAGTGGTTACTGGATCAACCACAACATATTCTGTCCAACTGGGATCAACTGGAAGAAAAGTTTTGTGCCAGGTACTTCTCTCAATCCAAATATATCGATTTAAAAACTGCCATTTCCACTTTTGTGCAGTGTGCAGGAGAGAGCTTATGCGAAGCCTGGGGGAGATACAAATCTATGCTCAGAAGATGTCCAAACCATGAATTCGATGAAAGAACGCAGATACACATCTTCAGAAATGGACTACAGCAGCAGTATAAACTGATGCTTGATGCGACAGCTGGTGGACAAATCATGTCCAAGGCCCCTAAGGAAGCAATCTCCATAATTGATGCCATAGCCTTAACTAACAAACAAGGCCAATACCACAGAGGTTCCACTAGAAAAGGAGGCATGCTGGAGCTAGGAACCAATGATGCAATTCTATCTCAGAATAAGTAACTGAAACAACAGATAGGCAAGGTGAAGAAGACGTTGATTGAGCTGCCAAAACAAATCTGAGAAGCCAGAGAGTCAAAACGGCAGCAGGTATATCAATGTGATATTTGTACTGGTGACCACTCGTCTAGCTGTTGTCATTTTAGGGAAGAGGAAATCCACTACCTGGACAACCAGCAGAGGCCTTACCAAAACAATTATCAAAGAGGACCAAACCAACAAAATATTTATCCATGGAGACAAGAGGCAGGACCATCATACAATAAGGTTCCACAGCAGTCATACCAACAACCTCAACCATATCAAAATCAGCAGCCAGTGTATCAACAAAAGGACCATTATTCGAAATTGGAGGAGACGTTGAACCAGTTCATGCAATTATCAACGTCAAACCAGAAGAACAATGAAGCATCCATTCGGAATTTGGAAATACAACTGGGGCAACTTGCAAATGATATGGCAGACTTGAAAAAAGGAAAATTCACGGCAAACACGGAATGAAACCCAAGATATTCTTGCTGAGGCAAAGGATCGCGAAATGATGATGAAGAAGGGCAGTGAAAGAAAACAGGCGTCGAGCTAACAACGTAAAACAAGTGCTTCCTGGGAGGCAACCCAGTGTTTGTAAGTCTTTCTTATTTTGCTTATTAATAGTGAGTAGAATGTTAGAAGACAAATAACAATGGTGAACAAACAGAATGATTAGAAAACCGGACCAAAATCATTCTCAGGGCTCGGTCAGCGGAATTTCTAGAGTGCTCAGCGTAATGCTAAATCGCTCAGCGACACCCCTGACTCGCTCAGCGGCCTGAGACTGATTCTGGTCTTAAACTGAATCTTTAACATTTTTGCAATTGAAGGACTTGACGTGGAATGGTAAAAGGGAAATCCTGTGATTTAATTGGTCGGGTTAAAATTCTAAGTGTTAATCTTTCTAGTTGATTGTCAATCCAAACACTTAGGCGTTAAACCTAACAATCAATTTTAAGATCTCCCACTTTATGTTCTTCAATTTGGCAAAATTCAGATAAAGACAAAATGAGTAACTTGAAATATGTTTCATTTTGAATCCAAAATCATTGTGGGAAAATCTAACCACAATAGTGGGAACTTCTGACCACAGTTGCAGGAATTTCTGACTGCAACTGATTCAAACTTAAAAACATCATGTTTTTAACTTTGTCATATGATCTCTTTCATGCTTGTTATGCTATTACTTGTGGGAAAGGAATTTCTAATTGTTTTGCAGGCGACAAAACAAAAGGTAAATTTCCCAGCAATCTATATAAAGAGATTAAGTCCTATAGGAAGAAGAGCATGATTCTTAAGAGAAAGATGAGCCTCAATTTCCTCGAGTAAATTCAAACAGAAGTAACCCAAACTGCAAGGAGGCTACGTGAAAAGAATTCACCATCTGATCCACAAACAGGGAGCATTCTAACTCTCTAAACACCTTAATTGCATAATTTTTTAGTTAGGGCTAATTTCGTGCATAGGCTTGTTTGTCTAAAAACAATACTGAGTACTAGTTTACTTTACATGAGATTGATGCTTGAACAAAAGAAGCACATGAATTGAATTGTCTCAGAATCCATGGTAGACCTTTGTGAATACATGCATAGATACCATAAACATGTCAAGATGCATTTTTTACTTGGTTGCATAAACATAACCTTAAAAATGTTTTGAAATCAAGGAAATTAGACCTGAACCAGGTGAGGAAGTGAGACCTATACATTGGAGAGAAGAGAGAATCACCATTGTTTTGCACAATTAGATTTGTTTGAGTCTCTGATTTTGACAATTGTATGGAAAGAATAGGAAATAATCAAGGCATTCTGTTCATCAGACTTAACCCCACTTGGAAAAATAAGCCTACTCTAAATAGGAATACCCCTTGATACCCCAGTTGAGCTTTACATGAGAAACTTATTGAATTTGTACATAACCCCTAAACCTAGAAAGAAAAACAATGACATCCCTTAATTTCTAAATTAAGAGAAGCATTCTATTGGATTATGTGAAAAGATTCAAGTTAGGGGGAGATAAGGATGGGCAAAAGTGGAAGGAAACAAAAGTTTGAATCAATCGAACAGAAGCAAGAAATATGCGGAAAAAGAAGAAAAATCTTATTCTCAATCACTATACAAAAGAAAAGGGAAAAAAAGAAAAGAATTGAGAAAAAGAAATCAAAGAAGAAAAGGGTTGAAAATATAGAAAGGAGAAAAATAAATAGGAAACAAGACAACAAGGTTTTCATTGCTCTCTTAATTAGAAACTTTGCATATCCAGAAAAACCAAGTTTCTCTTTAAACCTAGCCACATTACAACCCTTGAAAGTCCTTCAGTGATCCTTGAATGACCATACAATCTGACATGATTGACGAGACAGGTAGCAAATTTAAGTTGTTGTGATTCAATGGTGATATTGAGCGAAACACCCACCTTAAATTGGTCCACTGACCATTGTGCGAATAAATAAAAATTTCCTTGATTGAAAAAGCATTGGATAGTGTGATCTGTTTATAGCATTCAATATAAGTATGCATTTGATTAATGTTAAGGTCATTATATGGTGTCTCACAGGTCTCGAGTTTGAACTGTGCGAATCAATTTAATAAACTGTAATAATTGATTGTTCATAAGCATCGATCTTTTGAAAAATTCTTGAGCATAATTCTAGTACCTCTTGTTTGAGGAAAAACAAGGTCTTAAGTTAGGGGGAGTTGTTAAGTGTCATACATACGCAATTTCACCTATTGAAATGACACCTGTCTGCTTAGGTTTCAATGAATTATCTGACTAAATTCCCCACTTTTGTAGGATTTATAAATATATTCTAAAGATGGATACAAGCATATGAAAAGGACAAAATCAAGGAAAATGCCACAAAGAATGAAGCAAAGAGTAAAGGGGGCAGAAGAGCCGAAAAGAGCTTTCAGAGAAGAAACCACTCAGCGGTAACAACAGGCCGCTCAGCGGAACAACTAGGCTAGACCGCTCAGCGCGTCCCCAAGTCCGCTCAGCGATCCATGCTTCAGAGTGAAGAAACTTAGCCACGAAGCAACCCCTGTAGCCGCCTTGCCACTCTGTAGCAGCTCTGCCACTCTGCAGCAGCTCTGCCACTCTGCAGCTGCCATGCCAACCTGCAAGCCGCCCTGAACAACTCAGCGCACCGCACGCCGCTTAGTGGCTCTGACAGATAATTTCAGAGCAGAGCAATCATTCAAAAGGAAACCAAACGGTGAAGAAAGCTGCGCCGCTAAGCGGAGGACCCAGGCCGCTCGGCAGACCCCCAAACTCAGCCCATAAATAGGAGGCCGAGGCTAACCCTCCAGAGGCAATTCATACATAACTTCTTCTCATATATTTCTTACTCATTCTGGTCCAAATCTTAGGGTAGTTAGCAACAAAGAGGAGGCTAGTGAAGGAGCCAAGAGTGATCAAGGAAGCACGACAGCCGTTGTCATGATAACGTGAGAACATGTCATGGTAAACGTCCATCACCTTGCCTCTGAGATTCTCTCTTGTAAGATGGGTTTCTAATCCTCTTGTTGTTGGGATTTTGATGACTATTATAGCATGATTGTATCCATGTACCTTTGTATTAATGAATCTATCACTTTGTATGATTTGCATGGATCGATTTTACGCTTAATGCTTGTTTTAGATTAGCTACCTAAAGCATGATTTCAAACTGCATGGTTGCGCGTGAAAACGGCATCATAAAGTTGGAAATAGATCAATTCATCTGATAAACCTAATTGCTAGAAATAGAGTTAGGGTTATTAGTCATTTTAACATCTGAAATAACGTTGGTTTACTTTGTTAAGTTTGTGCAAGAAATTGACAGCATAATAAAGGAACCTAATGATCTTTTCATGCTCGAGAGAGATGAACAAGTTAAGAACTGGTGGCGAGGAATCAAAGAAATGATAATTCTGATGTATTGAGTAAATGAATGCATGAAACTATAATAGGATTCAATTCCCAACAAGCTTCCTGATCTACCTCTGATTTGTTGCCTATTTATCTTTTATCTTGTTTATTTATTTATCTAAGAATCAAAATACCAATCCTTCACTTATTTGCTTAATTAGCAAACTCAAGAACGGTATTTGTGCAACTCTCTGTGGATACGACTATACCCTCGAGGATCTGAAAGCTGTAAAGGATATATAAAAACGACGAGAGGGTAAAAAAAATGCTTTCAACACCTTTCCTGTAACGCCCTAGCTAGTTGGCCTATAGTTAAGTCATAGGTTTCCTTGGCTAGGTAGTTGAATGCTGCGCTGTGAACTACTACTGTTCTAGGTCATTGACTGAAATTTGGGTTACTGAAAATACGGGCCAATTTGAAATTTTCTTTGCAAATACGTGTATGTAGAAAGTAATGAGCCATGCGAATAACATAATGGATAGCAGCATAACTAAAAGATAAGAGAGTGCGAGTACATACCTGTAACGTGGAGCTTTATCAGCAGAGAGTACACATAGGGCCCAAATATACACAACATGCCATAATATTATAATACATAAGTTTATACATAAATCCATACAGTCTGATAGTAGTATACATATCAGTTCAAATAATATACATATATACTAGCTAAAAGAAAACTACGTACACGAGCAGTACCACTCGCTTTGTGTACGGTACAAAACCCTATCCCTGTACTCGGGTCTGGCTGTATGCCACCTACTCAGAGTCTCCTAGGCGCTCCAAGGCTCTTCCTCCTCCTCACTGCTCAGGTCTATCACCGCAGAGAAATCGCGTGGGACGAAGTGGCGTGGCCGAGCTGACAGTATCCTCTTCCTGGCAGTGGTCCTGCAGCTCGAACCGTCGGGGTGGACGCACCCGGGTCGGTAACTAGTGTCGGGGCTGGTGTGGGGCTCGGCTCTGGCTCCGACGGAAGCATCTCCTCATCGCCATTGAGGCGAATCGGATCCCTACTGCTGCTCCCTGGACGCTCGTCAACCCAGATGGGGTTCAGCGGCGATGTCCCTGGGGCTCCGAGCCTCTGCCTGGGAGAACGATCGGGGCTCATCGGGTAGGAGTGCAGGCGGAAAAGTGCTTGTCTCCAGGAGAGTATCCGTGCGGTAATTGCGCATACGAGTGTGCGTAAATAACCAGACGTCCTTGGCCGGTGGAGAAGTCATGGCTGCAAGCTGGATCCATAATCGAGTGGGGGTGAGAACTCTAGGTCCTCAGTGGGTCTCCATGGCTATTAATGGTTCATTTACTCGAGTATCCTCCAGGCCATTTAGGGGATTTCTAAGTGAGAATACATACTACAAATCCCACTGATTATTATCTTTTGCTAAAACCCTGAACAACTTTATCTAAGTTAGCTAGGTGAAATAGGGAACTAGTCTTTCTTACTAAGGCTGCGTGCTCATGAACCCTGCATTTCAATTATAATTAGGCTAATCGTCTCGGGTCATTCCCTTGATGCTACATATTACACAAACAAGTAACCAAATATATTAACTCATATTCAAACATTCATCCAATCACACACACATATATATAGGTACATAGTGCATGGGGGCGTTGGGGATCTCTTACGCGTACCGGCTGGCCGGGTTAGCGTCCTACTTCTTCACTTTGGCACGTACCGGCTGGCCGGGTTAGTGCATCTTTTCATAGGCATACCGGCTGGCCGGGTTAGCGCTTTTTTCTCTACTTCCGCCTTTTTCTATCCATCCTTTACCTTCCTTGTGTCATTAACATCTTCGAACCAATCCACCCTGGGGCGACAGATTCGTTAACCAATCCAAACTTGTAAGGATGGCAAGGTAACACATCGACTAATCCAACTTTGTGAACTGGTAAGGGGCTTGTCTGTAAGACTTTGCTAAGAGAGGGCTTCCTAACATATAACTATATACGTGTTCCCTATGTTCCATTATTATCTTTATGCATTAGGTGATTGGCTTTTAATTCTCTAGGGTTGCCCTAACACCTATGCATAACCCATTCCTCATGATGCATGCTGTACTACACAATAATGGACTATTATGTGCCCATTGGATCCCTTGGAACCACTAAAGTCTCAAGTCTGCCAGGTTTCATTCGAATACTTGGAGGGGCATTCGAATGAAATCCCTCAAAGTTCTTTCATTCGATTGGAATAGGTTTTCATTTGAATACCAGGGGATTCATTCGATTGAAATCCTAAAAATTCGCCTTCATTCGATTACAGTGGAATTTGAAACACCCTAGCTAGTCGGCCTATGCTTAAGTCATAGACTTTCCGGGTAGGTGGTGCTCTTCTGGTGCTGCGAACCATTATGATTCTATATCCTGGTTTGAAATTAGGGTTTACAATATAACGTGCCAATTTAAAACTTCTTTTCATTGTACTATGAAAATATCGAGCCATACGCATCATACATCGCATAGGTATAACATCAAAGAAAGTAAAGGAAGCACGAGTACATACCTGGCATACGGCGAATACCCGAAGAAAATACATGTACGACCCACACATAACACACACATAATATACATTTATATAACCCGGAACGCCCTTGTCCTGTCACGGACATACAGGTCCTACATCAGCTTATATACAATGATACATATACACAATACCACTGGTAACTAAACCTACGCGCACGGATGAGTACTATTCATTGCGTGTGCGATACAAACCTAGCATCCATCTCTCAGGAGGTCTCTCCAGCAGCTACTCATTAGAATCCTCCTCTAGCTCGGCGGGATCTACCTCGTCCTCCCTGGAAATGTCGGTCACTGTGGTGAACTCTCGAGTCGCAACTCAGCGTGGTCGCACTGGGAGGACACTCTTGCGGACAGTCGTGCGTATACCTCTCCCTCGGACCGGCGGTGTAGCTGGCTCTGGGTCGGTCTCGGGCTCAGGCCTCCGTGGTGGCTCTGGTCTCTGTGGCGGAGGGGCATCCTCTCCGTCAATGTGAATCGGGTCGCGAGAGCTGCTACCCGGACGCTCGTCGATCCAGATAGGACGCATGGGCGATGACCCTGGCCTGCGAAGTCTACGGCGCTCCTGCTCGGGGCTCTCTCCTGGAAAGTTTGCAGGGGCGAACGTGCTGGTCTCCAATAAGGTATAGGTCCGATAGTTGCGCTGTTGAGAACGCGTGAACAGCCACACATCCTTGGGTGGCGGTGAAGACATGCTGGTCAGCTGGAGCCATACACGAGTGGGGATAAGAACCACTGCGTTCTTAGTGGAAACTCTACGTGGCTACTATAGTTCAATTACTCGGACATTCTCCAGCCACTCAGGAAGACCTCTACATTTCATGCAATAGTAAGTCCTACTAGTTATTATCTTGTACCTACACCCTGAGCAGCTTTATCTATTTTACTAGGTGACTGGGTGTCTAGTCTTGTCATTACCTAGGCTTCGTGCTTGTTAACTGTACATTGTTCCTAGAGACATACCATTCGTCTTGGGACGTTCCCTTGACGATACATAATGCATGAACAGTTATACATAATGCTTAAGCAATTATACATACATATTTATCATCATATCATTATTCATCATTGCATACATTGAATTACATAGTGCATGAGGGAGTCTGGGAAATCTCTTATGCATACCGGCTTACCCGGGTTAGCGTCCTTCTTCCTTTTTAGTCCTTCCACCTATGTAACCGTGGCCTTCAGTTACAACCTCCTTCTATTCCCTATCATGATGACCTGGCAACGCTTGAACCGGAGTGGTAGCTAACCACGTTAAGCTCATAGGAGGAAATTCATCATCATGATAAGTACCACCACCCCCCTTACCGGGATGGCGAAGGACCGGCCCTTTGGCGCGATCAGGCGTGGACTCGTTTCTCTTTACTTTAATCTTAGTTCTTTACTTTGGGGCCCCCCGTTCTTTCTTTATTACAGGACTGTTCCTGTTTTCTTTCTTTCAGGCCTTTGCCTGTTCTCACTCTTTCGTACTCAGGTCTCACTACCTGCGTTGCTCATAACCAATTCATCTTGCTGAACTGGCAAGGGGCGTGTTTGTAAGACCCTGCCAAGAGAATAGGGATTTCCTAATCATATAACTACTGACTCTGGCTAAGGCCGTCCGAATCCATGGTGATTCGTCGCCTCAGCTCTACTTTTATTTCCTAGGGTTCAATTATGATCTTCGTTAAATTTTGGCGTAAACGTCTAATTATCTAAGGCCGTCCTAACTCTTACGACGGCCTATCCTCATGATGCATGCTTTAATTACACAAGTACATACATAACCATGCAGGTTGGATTCCATAGAACCTTTAAAATCATAAGTTTCCAGTAGGCATTCGAATGCTTAAAAGCTGTGCATTCGATTGCTTCTTTCAATCGAATCCCTTAGGGATCCAATCAGCTGAACTCCTTTTGGATCTTTCATTCGATTGAAATCTCTAGGTATTCGATTGAAAACCATCGCGGACTTTCATTCGAGTAAAATCCCCAAGTATTCGATTGAAATCCAAACTCTTCTTTCATTCGAATCCGTGGGAATTCAATCGAATACTACAGTAAAAAAATCGCCTCAGAGAGCAAATTCTCCAGGGTTTGCTCCGCGTAACATTTTTCCCTTCTACAGTAATCCAATCCATACAGTTATGATTTCCAAACCTCAAAATCTTCTAAATCTAGCTTCCCTAACTTATTTCTCATAGTTTTTGCAAAATAGTTTTTCATTCACATACACAGAAATGCATTTAAACAATCATTAAACAAACCACATAGACAGTGGGCTTAGAGTTACCCACTTTGGATGGAGATTCCGGTCCGGTGGAGTTGAAGTAGAGAATTTTCCCCCTCGCGGTGGTGAGTTCCCACAATTTTTTCGGAGTCCGAAAGCGCTTCCGCGATGTGCCTGAGTGGGACATATGTTTGTGTGAAAAGGAAATGAAAAGGACGTCTGAAGTGGCTATTTATAGCCCTGAGCCTTTTTCCTTTTTTCAATTTCCTTTTTCTTTTTCTTTTGTTTACCTTTTGTTATTATTATTATTACTATTTGTTTATTTATTTATTTATTCTAAAAGAGTTAATTATCTCCTAAGGAAGATAAATTCCCTTTTAGGGCCATTTTGGTCCCGTTCAATCGCGTTTAAATCAATTTCTCACACCTCGGTTGCCTTAAAAATATTCCGGGCATACCGCCGCGACCCATTGATTTTTCCCTTCGACTCGGGAGCTACCACTTGGGAACTCTTGACCGTTTTATCGGATGCAAAAATCCCACGAGCGTTTCCCGGTATCCGTAACGAATTCCGTTTGAGTCAAACTTCTCCCGGATGCGCTGGAAAATTTCTCGGACAACCCAACCTAACTCCGGCCACTTATTCGAAGATTTTACTGGGTAAATTCCCCCCTTCGGGGTCCTCGGAATACTTTTCGATTCTCCATGATGGCTAACGCGCGATTTTCCGCATACGAAATAATCGGGCCGTTACATTCTACCCCCCTTATTTGAAATTTCGTCCCCGAAATTTGGACGTCGTTGCGTTTCCTAGGCTAATGCTGCGGGAATTAGGGTTTTGAGGCGCACTAGACATGCACCATCACTTGGAGTCTCTCCAGATGGGCTAGGGACACTAAAACCTCACCAAACTGACTGCATTCGAATCCCTAACTGTAATTCACTCGATTGAATTGCAGAGTTCATTAGGCAATCGAATACCGCATTCAAATGCTGTCCGGATTCGATTGAACTTTGATTTATATTCGAATGAACTGCGACCTGAAGCTGTTTTAAACGCTTCTTTCCCCCTTTTTCTTACTCTCACTCGCTCTCTCTCTTCCCTAACCGAAACCCTAGCAGAGCTCGCCCCAAATTTCCCCTCTCTTCACCAGCATTGCCAGAGATTTTCCCTCCCCGATTTCGTGCTCTAGCCTTCCTTTCTCCTCCTCCTTCCTCATTTGCCCCAAATTCCCTTCTCCATAGCTCCCTGCTCTCCACCCGAATCTCTCACCTGCCTCCCTCTCCCATTTCGAGACCACAGCTCCTGCAACCATGAGCCACCATTCCAGCCGCCCTTCGAGGTCTAAAAACCCTGGGCCTTCCTCTCCACGCGACATTCCCCATGGGTTCTCTACTGAAGCCCAATGGCAGAACTTTGAGGCCAATTTCAAAGAGCGGACGATCATGGAACCAAAAATTTTTGATTGAGCCACGTTCGAAGAGGTGTCGGAGGAGATTGTGGCTTACCTGGACGCGGCTGAACTTCTGGGGTTTCTGTGCTTCAATCACCCCGTGTACCCGCATCTCATCCGAGTCTTTTATAGCAACATGCGCGTCACGGACAACGTGCTGACATCGGAGGTGTGTGGCATGCCGATAGAGATGTCCCTAGAGCTCTTTGGGACCGTCCTGGAGCTTTCGCATGCGGGGAATGACCTAGCCTCGGGCTTGTCAGAGTGGGCTTTTGACTCCATTGGCCTTCCGTTCGGGGAGGACATGGCCTTGAGCACCATCCGCCATTCCGGCCTCAAGAGTGCGAAGAATAGGCCACAAGTGAGTGGCCTACTAGTAGAGCAAAGGGTTTACCATTACCTGCTCACTCATACCCTCGTTCCACGGAACGGGAACCACGAGGTGATGACCCGCGACGATTGCTTGGTGCTGTGGGCCCTCGCTGAGCACCATGAGATTAACTGGGCCCTCTACGTCATGCAGCACATGAGGCAAGCGCGAGTTCGAGGCAATGCGCTTCCTTATGGCGTTCAGATCACCGAGATCCTCCAGTACTTCCAGGTGCCTCTCGAGGGTAAGTATTCTTGTTATTTGTCTTTTCCTTTCTGCCTTTGACTTTGGCTATAAATTATCTGGATGAACAGATGATCTCATACCTTTGACCGTCGTTTCTTGCTTGTAGGTGAGCCAAAGTGGTCTCCCAAGGTCACTTGGAAGGTGGACTCTGGCTACTTAGCCAAGATGCACATCTCCCTGAACAACGCCGGTCAGTTGGCTTACACCGTGCCTCAGGGGAGTCGTGCAAGAAAAAAGGGCTGCACCTTCTTCACCTTCCGCTCCATCATCCCCCGTTGATCCTGCGGCTGCGGGTTCGACCTCAGCGGAGCCTACACCTGCTCCTGGCCTCTCACAGTCTCAGATGGACTTGGTGATGAGCTGGCTAGACTCTCTGAGCGTGGGCTTGTCTCGTCTCGACCGGCTCGAGCAGTTGGACGTGCACACTGGCCATCTCGAGCGGCTACTGGCACAAGCTAATCGCCTTGAGCAGATGGCGACACAGACTGACCATAACATGCTCCGGTTAGGTCAGGACTTGGATGCTGTCTATGCGCACCTGGGCTGGGTGCGTTCGGGAGGTTCCACAAGCGGCGTTCCATCTTCAGGCCCTGCTTCGGCCGCTATGGAGGAAGATCCAGCTCCGGACACTGAGGAGGCGGAGTAGATACCTTAGGGCTACTAGAATAGGCAGTATAGGATTATATATATGTTACTTATCAGATGGCTAGTAAGTATTAAGGGTAGGGGCATTTTGGGGGAATTTTGGTGTAATTGGTTCAGTTGGCTCCTACATTTTGTAACCTAACTGCTAATTATCAATACAATCTCTATTTTTATGTTGCAAATGGTTTAAATCTTATTAAGCATTAGTTGCATGAATGCTTCATAGCTTCCTTACACCCGTTAAGGGCCATTCGGTCCAGAAAGGGTCAATTTAAGGTTCTGGACAGATTACCATGCTCTGTCGATATCAAAAGATAGTACCTTGGGTGCGGATAAGAGAATTTGAATCATGGGTACCAAGATCAAAAGGAAATGCAAGGATAAGGGGTGTTTCCTTCCGTTTAAAAGGGCAAGGGTAAAATGGTCATTTTACAGGGCAGTAACTCTCGGCTTACCCTCGGCTGGTCTACGTGTACCCATTGGAGGTGGCATGGGGGTCGCATAGGTAGAATTGACCAAGTGTGTGGGAATCGCGCTCATAACTAGGTTTTTACCTCATTACGGGGTTTTACGAGTCATTTGAAGGAACTAGCCGTACGGGCTCGGGGTCAGGTCCAAGACCTTCCTTGCACTTGGGCAAACTAATTGGTGAAGTGGGGTCGGGAGTTCCGGCCAAAATCGCCTTTGAACGGGCCAAAATCCATAACAAGCAATTTCTCCCGCCAAGGGGTGAATTCGAGCAATCGGAGGGGTTTGCCATCAAACCCTTTGCCTTTCAATCCCCCTCAACCATTACGACTGAGGTGGGGAAGCGTCGGAGCGTCACGAGATGCAGAAATGCAAAGTGTGCTACAATTTGGACCACTTTGCTCCTATCATTCGAATGCGCCTTCTGCTAGCATTCGAATGCATACGAATCATTTGATTGCTGCATTCGAGTGAATCCTGAAATTTTTTCTTAAGTGTTTGGGGCACCTTTCCCTTCCAATCCCCGACTATCCTCTTACCCTGAAGGTTCCTAATTCCTCTCTCTGCCAGACCTTTCTCCTCCTACTGCCTTGCCGGCCTAATTCGAGTCGTCCACAAATCCGGTACCGGCCTCGTTCGTCGCGTGCCCGTTTCTTAGGTAACCCTGAGAAACCCAGCAACGCAAGTGACGTCGTACAACATCTCTTCCGGGCGACATGGCTGCCTCAATAACATATGCGGACCCAAAGGTGATCAGCCTCGGAGGAACCGATGTTCAGTGACTCAGCACATCTCAGCTCGTCGAGCGTGCACCGAATTCATGCCCGAAAGTATAGTGCGGCTCAGTCCTCAGGCTCCATTGGACCAAACTGCTCTGATACCAAATGAAACACCCTAGCTAGTCGGCCTATGCTTAAGTCATAGACTTTCCGGGTAGGTGGTGCTCTTCTGGTGCTGCAAACCATTATGATTCTATATCCTGGTTTGAAATTAGGGTTTACAATATAACGGGCCAATTTAAAACTTCTTTTCATTGTACTATGAAAATATCGAGCCATACATCATACATCGCATAGGTATAACATCAAAGAACGTAAAGAAAGCACGAGTACATACCTGGCGTACGGCGAATACCCGAAGAAAATACATGTACGACCCACACATAACACACACATAATATACATTTATATAACACGGAACGCCCTTGTCCTGTCACGGACATACAGGTCCTACATCAGTTTGTATACAATGATACATATACACAATACTGCTGGTAACTAAACCTACGCGCACGGATGAGTACTACTCATTGCGTGTGCGATACAAACCTAGCATCCATCTCTCGGGAGGTCTCTCCAGCAGCTACTCATCGGCAACCTCCTCTAGCTAGGCGGGATCTACCTCGTCCTCGCTGGAAATGTCGGTCACTGTGGTGAACTCTCGAGTCGCAACTCGGCGTGGTCGCACTGGGAGGACACTCTTGCGGACAGTCGTGCGTATACCTCTCCCTCGGACCAGCGGTGTAGCTGGCTCTGGGTCGGTCTCGGGCTCAGGCCTCCGTGGTGGCTCTAGTCTCTGTGGCGGAGGGGCATCCTCTCCGTCAACGTGAATCGGGTCGCGAGTGCTGCTACCCGGACGCTGGTCGATCCAGATAGGACGCATGGGCGATGACCCTGGCCCGCGAAGTCTACGGCGCGCCTGCTCGGGGCTCTCTCCTGGAAAGTTTGCAGGGGCGAACGTGCTGGTCTCCAATAAGGTATAGGTCCGATAATTACGCTGTCGAGAACGCGTGAACAACCACATCCTTGGGTGGCGGTGAAGACATGCTGGTCAGCTGGAGCCATACACGAGTGGGGATAAGAACGACTGCGTTCTTAGTGGAAATTCTGCGTGGCTACTATAGTTCAATTACTCGGGCATTCTCCACCCACTCAGGAAGACCTCTACGTTTCATGAAATACTAAGTCCTACTAGTTATTATCTTGTACCTACACCCTGAGCAGCTTTATCTATTTTACTAGGTGACTGGGTGTCTAGTCTTGTCATTACCTAGGCTTCGTGCTTGTTAACTGTACGTTGTTCCTAGAGACATACCATTCATCTTGGGACGTTCCCTTGACGATACATAATGCATGAACAGTTATACATAATGCTTAAGCAATTATACATACATATTTATCATCATATCATCATTCATCATTGCATACATTGAATTACATAGAGCATGAGGGAGTCTGGGAAATCTCTTACGCATACCGGCTTACCCGGGTTAGCGTCCTTCTTCCTTTTTAGTCCTTCCACCTATGTAACCGTGGCCTTCGGTTACAACCTCCTTCTATTCCCTATCATGATGACCCGGCAGCGCTTGAACCGGAGTGGTAGCTAACCACGTTAAGCTCATAGGAGGAAATTCATCATCATGATAAGTACCACCACCCCCTTACCGGGATGGCGAGGGACCGGCCCTTTGGCGCGATCAGGCGTGGACTCGTTTCTCTTTACTTTAATCTTAGTTCTTTACTTTGGGGTCCCCCGTTCTTTCTTTATTACAGGACTGTTCCTGTTTTCTTTCTTTCAGGCCTTTGCCTGTTCTCATTCTTTCGTACTCAGGTCTCACTACCTGCGTTGCTCATAACCAATTCATCTTGCTGAACTGGCAAGGGGCGTGTCTATAGGACCCTGCCAAGAGAATAGGGATTTCCTAATCATATAACTACTGACTCTGGCTAAGGCCGTCCGAATCCATGGTGATTCATCGCCTCAGCTCTACTTTTATTTCCTAGGGTTCAATTATGATCTTCGTTAAATTTTGGCGTAAACGTCTAATTATCCAAGGTCGTCCTAACTCTTACGACGGCCTATCCTCATGATGCATGCTCTAATTACACAAGTACATACATAACCATGCAGGTTGGATTCCATAGAACCTTTAAAATCATAAGTTTCCAGTAGGCATTCGAATGCTTAAAAGTTGTGCATTCGATTGCTTCTTTCAATCGAATCCCTTAGGGATCCAATCGGCTGAACTTCTTCTGGATCTTTCATTCGATTGAAATCTCTAGGTATTCGATTGAAATCCATCGCGGACTTTCATTCGAGTAAAATCCCTAAGTATTCGATTGAAATCCAAACTCTTCTTTCATTCGAATCCGTGGGAATTCAATCGAATGCTACAGTAAAAAAATCGCCCCAGAGAGCAAATTCTCCAGGGTTTGCTCCGCGTAACATTTTTCCCTTCTACAGTAATCCAATCCATACAGTTATGATTTCCAAACCTCAAAATCCTCTAAATCTAGCTTCCCTAACTTATTTCTCATAGTTTTTGCAAAATAGTTTTTCATTCACATACACAGAAATGCATTTAAACAATCATTAAACAAACCACATAGACAGTGGGCTTAGAGTTACCCACCTCGGATGGAGATTCCGGTCCGGTGGAGTTGAAGTAGAGAATTTTCCCCCTCGCGGTGGTGAGTTCCCACAAATTTTTCCGGAGTCCGAACGCGCTTCCGCGATGTGCCTGAGTGGGACATATGTTTGTGTGAAAAGGAAATGAAAAGGACGTCTGAAGTGGCTATTTATAGCCCTGAGCCTTTTTCCTTTTTTCAATTTCCTTTTTCTTTTTCTTTTTCTTTTGTTTACCTTTGGTTATTATTATTATTATTATCTTATTATTATTACTATTTGTTTATTTATTTATTTATTCTAAAAGAGTTAATTATCTCCTAAGGGAGATAAATTCCCTTTTAGGGCCATTTTGGTCCCGTTCAATCGCGTTTAAATCAATATCTCACACCTCGGTTGCCTTAAAAATATTTCGGGCATACCGCCGCGACCCATTGATTTTTCCCTTCGACTCGGGAGCTACCACTCGGGAAGTCTTGACCGTTTTATCAGATGCAAAAATCCCACGAGCGTTTCCCGGTATCCGTAACGAATTCCGTTTGAGTCGAACTTCTCCCGAATGCGCTGGAAAATTTCCCGGACAACCCAACCTAACTCCGGCCACTGATTCAAAGATTTTACCGGGTAAATTCCCCCCTTCGGGGTCCTCGGAATACTTTTCGATTCTCCATGATGGCTAACCCGCGGTTTTCCGTATACGAAATAATCGGGTCGTTACAGAATTCATTCGAAGGAAAGCTCGTTTTGGCTTTCGTTCGACTGAAATCCTTGCGTATTCGAATGATTGCTGAAAAAAATCGCCGCCCCGAGACTCCAGTTCTCAATTTCCACTGTTACTAGGGTTCCAATCGGTACAGTTATGCGTTTCATTTCTCAATGTTTCACAAAACCCTTTTTACCCAGTATCCCCCCAAAATAATACTTAACGATTCTACAGTCAGGTACATAGATATGCACATATACAGTTAAAAATTAATCCACATAGACAGTGGGCTTAGGATTACCCACCTCTGACGGAGATTCCAAATCGGTGGTCTTGAAGGGGAGATTTTCCTCTTCACGATGGCGTGCTCCGGCGATTTTTTGGAGACTCCGGCATGAACCCTAGATGTGTTGGAACGAGGCGGGTGTTTGTGAAAACGTCGGAAAGTAAAAGGTAAATTTACGAAAGTTACGTGGTTATTTATAACCACGCACAGTGAAACCTTTTTATTTCTTTTTCCTTTTATTTCTTTCCTTTTCTTTTCTTTCTCTCTTCAGAGGCGTTGCCTCTGTTATTATTATTATTATTATTATTTTATTATTATTTATTAATTAACTTCTCTCAGAAGCTTCATCCCCTCCTGTCCAGCTCCGTTTTTGGTTGATCGCGTTTTGTTCGAAAAGTCTCGCCTCCGGTTACCCTAAAAATATTCCGGACATACCGTTGTGACCCATTTATTTTTCCCTTCAGTCCGGGACAATTTTCTTGGGGATCAGGGACCTCCTTGCCAAACCAAGAAATCCCACGGGCCTTTTTCTGTATCCGAGAAATTTTTGGTTGAGTCGAAACTCGTCCAGTGGCTCCCGAAAATTATACCACAGCCAAACCTAATCCGGTTCCTTAAATTTCCCAGGGTTTCAGAGGTTTAACTCTTTTCCCCTCGCTTTCTTGGAAGCACGGGATGTTACATTCCACCCCCCTTACTGGAATTTCGTCTAGAAATTCGAGCGACGTTACGTTTTTAACCCTTGTTGGGCCATGTAGGGGTCTTGGAATGCTTCCCCGGAAAACCCTAGCTTTTCCCGGCCCTTCGGGACTCAAGGAAACCCTAAAATCCATCCCTGGGGTCCTTCATTCGAATCCCTTATGATCATTCACTCGAATGATTTGCAGAGTTCTTGAGTTATTCGAATGGAGTATTCAAATACCTAAAATTTTCACTAATTCATTCGAATGAACTGCGATCTGATGCCATTTTAAACATTTTCCTTTCTTTTTCCTCCACTCTCCTCTTCTCCTCTCCCCTGCGACCAAACCCTAGCAGAGCTAAGGCAAAATTTTGGCCTCCATCACTCCACCCTTGGTTTCCTCCTTTCTTCTCCCGTATGCCCTAGCCTCCCTTCACTCACTCTCCGAATCCTCTCCTCTTTGCCTTCTCAAACCGCAGCTCTCCTCTCCCTTTTCTCCCCCAACTGTGTTCTTCCCTCCTCCCTCACGTCAAAACCAAATCCCCTTGCATCATGAGCCATCCCGGTAGTCGTCCCTCCCGGTCTAAGAACCCGGGGTCCTCATCCTCTCTTGGTTTCCCGCGTTGGTTCTCGTCGGAAGCGCAATGGCGCAATTTCGATGCTAATTACAAGGAACGGGACATTATGGAGACCAAGATCCTCGACTGAGACACTTTTGAGGAGATCGCACCGGAGGTCCTAGTCTATTTGGACTCCACGGACTTGCTGGAGTTCGCTTACTTCAGCCACCCGGTGTATCCGCAGCTAGTCCGGGTATTCTATAGCAATATGCGGATCACAGACAACATTTTGACTACCGAGGTCTGCGGTGTGCCGATCGAGCTGTCCTTGGAGTTGTTCGAAACCATGCTCGAGATACCAGCGGTCGGGCACGAATTGACTTTGGGCGTTTCCGAGTGGGCAGTCACTGCTGCTGGGCTGACTTTTGCAGAAGATTTAGCCCTGGACACCTTCGGGCATTCGGGCATCAAGAGCTCAAAAAAATGGCCGCAGGTCTGCAGCCTTCCGGTAGACCAGCGCATCTACCACTATTTGCTGACGCACACGTTCATCCCGAGGAGCGGGAACCATTCTGTGCTATCGCAGGATGACTGCTTGGTGTTATGGTCGTTAGCGGAGGGTCGCGAGCTCAACTGGGCGCTGCTCGTGATGCACCGCATGGCTCAGTTACGCACTCGGGGCAGTGCTCTCCCCTATGCCGTGTAGATCTCTGAGCTTCTAGATTACTTCCAGGTTCCAGTGGAGGGTATGCCTTGATTCCCTTTATGCTTCTTCGTTTAGTTTATAATGTTTTTGCAAATTACATAGCTTTGAGGTGTAGTAATGGAATTTCTATTGATGTGCTGATCTTGCAGGGGAACAAAAGTGGACGTCGAAGGTTACATGGAGAGTAGACTCTGGCTGCCTGGCCAAAATGCATATCTCCCACAAGGACGGTCAGCTGGCGTACGATGCGCCGCAGGGAGGTCGTGCCAAGAAGAGAGCAGCTCCTTTATCTCCCTCAGCTCCCTCTTCCTCTGCCGGTCCAGCCACTGCAGCTCCTGGTCCATCTGAGCCGGTCGCAGCTCCCAGCCTCACCTCTCAGTAGATGGGCCTGCTCATGAGCCGGTTCGATGCTCTGAGTGTAGACATGTCTCGCCTAGAGCGGCTCGAGCAGACGGTGGGGCAGATAGACTGCAACGTGCTCCAACTAACTCAGGACATGCGTGCGATTTATGCCCATTTAGGTTGGATGCCATCGGGGGCTCCTGCTAGAGGTGCCTTGGCCTCTGGTCACGCTCCGTCCGCCATGGAAGAAGATCCGACACCGGCTCCAGAGGAAGCAGAATAGGATACTATGGCTCCCTAGGGCGTAGGCTAATTAGTATTATGTATAGCAGCCTTAATGGCAATTTTGTAATTAACATAGGTCAGGGGTTATTTTGGGGATTGGGCTTGTAACGAATCGAATGGACTCCTAACCTATGTACTCACGGCTAATTAATAATGAAAAGTCTATACTTTCTTTGTCTACTTTAATCTTGCAATTTAATGTATTTTAGATATACGCCTGTTAGCTCAATCACGCATCAAAAGGGTAATTTGGTCCATGTGCGAAGACTTAGGGTTTCGGGACATCGAGTACCTCCCGTGGTGCACCTATTTACCGTGTCTAGGGAGAAATTTCGAGGAATTTGATCTTAATTCATGAAACAAGGGATGAATTCAGGGTTATCGAGGAGTTTAGGGCTCAAGGGCAAAATGGTAATTTTGCGGTAACGGCTCCCGGCTAATCCTTGGTTAGCCCCATGGCACCTATTGGAGGTGAAATAGAAGCTACGCAAATGGATTAAACCTAATTTACACCGGTGGTGCACACAAGTGACACTTCGCCGTCACAAGGGATGGTTACGGGCCATTAGCGAACGTAGCGGCTCGTGGTTAGGTCTAGTGCAACACCCTAGCTAGTTGGCCTATGCTTAAGTCATAGGTTTCCCTGGCTAGGTAGTTGAATGCTGGGCTGTGAACTATTACTGTTCTAGGTTATTGACTGAAATTAGGGTTACTGAAAATATGGGCCAATTTGAAATTTCCTTTGCAAATACATGTATATAGAAAGTAATGAGCCATACGAATAACATAACGGATAGTGGCATAACTAAAGGATAAGAGAGTGCGAGTAAATACCTATAGCATGGAGCTTTATCGGTAGAAGGTACACATAGGGGCCCGAATATACATAACACGCCATGATATTATAATACATAGGTTTGTACATAATTCCATACAGTCTGATAATAATACATACATCAGTTCAAATAATATACAAACACACTAACTAAAAGAAATATACGTACACAAGCGGCACTACTCGCTTCGTGTACGGTACAAAATCCTATCCCTGCACTCGGCTCCGGCTGTCTGCCACCTACTCAGAGTCTCCTAGGCGCTCCAGGGGCTCCTCCTCCTCCTCACTGCTCAGGTCCGTCACCGCCGAGAAATCGCGTGGGACGAAGCGAAGTGGCCAAGCAGACAGTATCCTCTTCCTGGCAGTGTGGTCCTGCGACCTCGAGCTCGAACTATCGGGGTGGACGCACCTGGGTCTGTAACTGGTGTCGGGGTTGGTGTAGGAGTTGGCTCTGGCTCTGAGGAAGGCATCTCCTCATCGCCGTTGAGGCGAATCGGGTCCCTACTGTTGCTCCCCGGACGCTCGTCAACCCAGATGGGGTTCAGCGGCGATGTACCTGGGGCTTCGAGCCTCTGCCTGGGAGAACGATCATGCTCGTCGGGTAGGCATGCAAGTGCGAAAGTACTCGTCTCCAGGAGAGTATCCGTGCGGTAATTGCGCATACGGGTGAGCGTAAATAACCAGACATCCTTGGCCGGTGGACAAGTCATGGCTGCAAGCTGGATCCATAATCGAGTGGGGGTGAGAACTCTAGGTCCTCAGTGGGTCTCCACGGCTATTAATGGTTCATTTACTCGAGTATCCTCCAGGCCATCCAGGGGATTTCTAAGTGAGCATGCATACTACAAACCCTACTAATTATTGTCTTTTGCTAATCCCTGAACAGCTTTATCTAAGTTAGCTAGGTGAATAGGGAACGAGTCTTTCTTACTAAGGCTACGTGCTTATGAATCTTATATTTTAATTATCAATGTACTAATCATCTCAGGTCGTTCCGTTGACGTTGCATATTACACAAACAAGTAACCAAATATATTAACTGCTAATCAAACATTCATCCAATCACACATATATATAGATACATAGTGCATGGGGGTGTTGGGGATCTCTTACGTGTACCGACTGGCCGGGTTAGCTTCCTACTTCTCCGCTTTGGCACGTACCGGCTGGCCGGGTTAGTGCATCTTTTCATAGGCATACCAGCTGGCCGGGTTAGCTCTTTATCTCTTTACGCGTACCGGCTGGCCCGGTTAGCGCTTTTTCCTCTACTTCCGCCTTTTCTATCCATCCTCTACCTTCCTGGTGTCATTAACCTTTTCGAACCAATCCACCCTGGGGCGACTGATTCGTTAAGCAATCCAAACTTGTAAGGCTGGCAAGGTAACACGTCGACCAATCCAACTTTGTGAACTGGTGAGGGGCTTGTCTGTAAGACTTTGCCAAGAGAAGGCTTCCTAACATATAACTATATAAGTGTTCCCTAAGCTCCGTTATTATCTTTGTACATTAGGTGATTGATCTCTAATTCTCTAGGGTTGCCCTAACACCTATACACAACCCATTCCTCATGATGCATGCTATACTACACAATAATGGACTATTATGTACCCCTTGGATCCCTTAGAACCACTAATGTCTCAAGTCTGTCAGGTTTCATTCGAATACTTGGAGGGACATTCAAATGAAATCCCTCGAAGTTCTTTCATTCGATTGGAATAGGCTTTCATTCGACTGAATTCCCTCGGCATTCTTTCATTCGAATACTAGGGGATTCATTCGATTGAAATCCCAAAAATTTGCCTTCATTCGACTGCAGTGGAATTCATTCGAAGGAAAGCTCGTTTTGGCTTTCATTCGACTGAATTCCTGGCGTATTCGAATGATTACTGAAAAAATCGCCTCCCCGAGACTCTAGTTCTCAATTTCCACCGTTCCTAGGGTTCCAATTGGTACAGTTATACGTTTCATTTCTCAACATTTCACAAAACCCTTTTTAACCAATATCCCCCCAAAATACTACTTAACTATTCTACAGTCAGATACACAGATATGCACATATACAGTTAAAAACTAAACCACATAGACAGTGGGCTTAGGATTACCCACCTCCGATCGAGATTCCGAATCGGTGGCCTTGAAGGGGAGATTTTCCTCTTCACGATGGCGTGCTCCGGCTATTTTTTGGAGACTCCGGCACGCGCCCTAGATGTGTCGGAACGAGGCGGGTGTTTGTGAAAACGTCCGAAGGTAAATGTAATTTTACGAAAGTTACGTGGTTATTTATAACCACGCACAGTGAAACCTTTTTATTTCTTTTTCCTTTTCTTTCTTTCCCCCTTTTCCTTTCTTTTTCTCTTCAGAGGCGTTGCCTCTGTTATTATTATTATTATTATTTTATTATTATTTATTAATTAACTTCTCTCAGAAAATTCACCCCCTGTCCAGCTCCGTTTTTGCTTGATCGCGTTTTGTTCGAAAAGTCCCGCCTCCGGTTGCCCTAAAATTATTTCGGACATACTGTTGTAAACCATTTATTTTTCCCTTCAGTCTGGAATAGTTTCCTCAAGGATCAGGGACCTCCTTGCCGAACCAAGAAATCCCACGGGCCTTTTTCTTTATCCGAGAAATTTTCGGTTGCATCGAAACTCGTCCAGCGGCTCCTGAAAATTATACCATAGCTAAACCTAGTCCGGTTCCTTGAATTTCCCAAGGTTTTCAGAGGTTTAACCCTTCTCCCTTCGATTCCTCGGTGCTTCCCGGCCGTTCTTGGCAATGAAACAGAACGGTTCTCGAATCTTAGAAGCACGGGATGTTACATTCAACCACCCTTTACTGGAATTTCGTCCCGAAATTCGAGCAGCGTTACGTTTTTAACCCTAGTTTGGAACGCTTCCCCGAATAACCCTAGCTTTTCTCAGCCCTTCGGGACTCAAAGAAACCCTGAAATCCGTCCTTCGGATCCTTCATTCGAATCCCCTATGATCATTCACTCGAATGATTTGCAGAGTTCTTGAGCCATTCGAATGGAGTATTCGAATATCTAAAATTTTCACTAATTCGTTCGAATGAACGTCGGGCTTCATTCGAATGAACTGCGATCTAAAGCCATTTTAAACGTTTTTCTTTCTTTTCCCTCCACTTTCCTCTTCTCCTCTCTTTTGCGAGCAAAACCCTAGCAGAGCTTGGGCGTGCCTCTCTCTCTCACCATCTCTAAATCCTTGCTTCCTCCCTTTCCTCCTCCTTACCATAGCTCCACCCCTTCGGTTCTCCCTCTCCCTCTGCCAGTCCAGCCACTGCAGCTCCTGGCCTCACCTCCCAGCAGATGGACCTGCTCATGAGCCGGTTCGATGCTCTGAGCGTAGACATGTCTCGCCTAGAGCGGCTCGAGCAGACGGTGGGGCAGATAGACCGCAACGTACTCCAACTGACTCAGGGCATGCGTGCGGTTTATGCCCATTTAGGTTGGATGCCATCGGGGATTCCTGTTGGAGGTGCCTCGGCCTCTGGTCACGCTCCATCTGCCATGGAGGAGGATCCAACACCAGCCACTGAGGAGGCCGAGTAGAGCTAGTAGGGCTCCCTAGGGTTAGGTTAATTAGGTTTATGTGTAGTGGCCTTAATGGCAATTTTGTATAGCTTAGCATAGGTCAGGGGTTATTTTGGGGATTTCGCTTGAAATGAGTCGAATAGACTCCTAACCTATGTACTCGTGGCTAATTATTAATGAAAAGTCTATACTTTCTTTGCCTACTTTAATCTTGCAATTTAATGTATTTTAAATATACGCCTAATAGCTTAATCATGCATCAAAAGGGCAATTTGGTCCATGTGCAGCGACTTAGGGTTTCGGGACATCGAGCACCTTCCGGGGTGCACCTATTTACCATGTCTAGGGAGAAATCTCAAGGAATTTGATCTTAATTCATAAAACGAGGGAGGAATTCGAGGTTATGGAAGAATTTAGGGCAAATTAGGGCTCAAGGGCAAAACGGTAATTTTGGGGGTAACAGCTCCCGGCTAACCCTTGGTTAGTCCCATGGCACCTATTGGAGGCGAAATAGAAGCTACGCAAATGGATTAGACCTGATTTACACCGGTGGTGCACATAAGTGACACTTTGCCATCACAAGGGGTGGTTACGGGCCATTAGCAAACGTAGCGGCGGTAACGGCTCGTGGTCAAGTCTAGGACCTTACCTGTGCCACAACCGTGCTAGAGGCGAAGTTGAACCCAAGAATTTGACAAAATTTGACTTCAAACGGGGAAAAACTCATAACATACAAGCTTTTCCCATAAAGGGGTAAAAATGAGAATTCGGAGGAATTCATCGCGACGCTCATCGGTCCTCAGTCCCCACTAAGATATGGAAATAAATGGGAAGGCCTAGGGAGGAAACAAAGCACAGAATGCAAAATTTCTGGCAAAATGGGCAAATTTGCTGTCATCATTCGAATGAGCACAGATCCGGATTCGAATGAACAAAATTTTCGTGGAGTATTCGAATGAAGCATTCGAATGAGTCCTGGAAGATTTTTTCCCTAAGGGTTTTCAACACTTTCCCTTCCTGACTCCTGGCTCCCCTCAGGGACTCCTACACATCCTCCGCTACTTCCTCTATCCTAGTCATCCTTTCGCCCTCCCCGGATGCCTCAAGGCCCAACTCGTAGCATACTCGTTAAGTTCCCAGGGTTTCGACAGCCTTCCACCTCTCGAGGCTTTTCAGGAGACTTACAAAACCCTCACCCGTAAGCAACGCCGTACCACATCTCTTCCAGGCGACATGGCCGTCCACTGACGACCGCGAACTCTGAGGTGATCAGCCTCAAAGGAACTGACGCTCACTGTCCAGCACATCTCAACTCGTCGAGGGTGCACCGTAATCATGCCCGAAAGCATAGTGCAGCTCAGTCCTCCGGCTCCAGAGGAAGCGGAATAGGCTACTAGGGCTCCCTAGGGCGTAGGCTAATTAGTATTATGTATAGCAGCCTTAATGGCAATTTTGTAATTAACACAGGTCAGGGGTTATTTTGGGTTTAGGGTTTAGGGTTTAGGGTTTAGGGTTCCAGAGGAAGCGGAATAGGCTACTAGGGCTCCCTAGGGTGTAGGCTAATTAGTATTATGTATAGCAGCCTTAATGGCAATTTTGTAATTAACATAGGTCAGGGGTTATTTTGGGGATTGGGCTTGTAACGAATCGAACGGACTCCTAACCTATGTACTCACGGCTAATTATTAATGAAAATTCTATACTTTCTTTGTCTACTTTAATCTTGTAATTTAATGTATTTTAAATATACGCCTGTTAGCTCAATCACGCATCAAAAGGGCAATTTGGTCCATGTGTGGCGACTTAGGGTTTCGGGACATCGAGTACCTCCCGTGGTGCACCTATTTACCGTGTCTAGGGAGAAATTTCGAGGAATTTGATCTTAATTCACGAAATGAGGGAGGAATTCGGGGTTATGGAGGAGTTTAGGGCAAATTAGGGCTCAAGGGCAAAATGGAAATTTTGCGGTAACGGCTCCCGGCTAACCCTTGGTTAGTCCCATGGCACCTATTGGAGGTGAAATAGAAGCTACGCAAATGGATTAGACCTAATTTACACCGGTGGTGCACACAAGTGACACTTCGCCGTCACAAGGGGTGGTTACGGGCCATTAGCGAACGTTGCGGCCGTAACGGCTCGTGGTTAGGTCTAGTGCAACACCCTAGCTACTTGGCCAATGTTTAAGTCATAGGTTTCCCTGGCTAGGTAGTTGAATGCTGGGTTGTGAACTATTACTGTTCTAGGCTATTGACTGAAATTAGGGTTACTGAAAATACGGCTAATTTGAAATTTCCTTTGCAAATACATGTGTATAGAAAGTAATAACCCATGCGAATAACATAACGGATAGTGGCATAACTAAAGGATAAGAGAGTGTGAGTACATACCTGTAGCGTGGAGCTTTATCGGTAGAA
Organism: Nissolia schottii; assembly: GCA_003254905.1. Lineage (NCBI taxonomy): Eukaryota > Viridiplantae > Streptophyta > Magnoliopsida > Fabales > Fabaceae > Nissolia > Nissolia schottii. The sequence goes on from QANU01016056.1 coordinate 35,670, forward strand.
GGTACACATAGGGGCCCGAATATACATAACACGCCATGATATTATAATACATAGGTTTGTACATAATTCCATACATTCTGATAATAATACATACATCAGTTCAAGTAATATACAAACACACTAACTAAAAGAAAACTACGTACACGAGCGGCACTACTCGCTTCGTGTACGGTACAAAACCTTATCCCTACACTCGGGTCCGGCTGTCTGCCATCTACTCAGAGTCTTCTAGGCGCTCTAGGGGCTCCTCCTCCTCCTCACTGCTCAAGTCCGTCACCGCCGAGAAATCGCGTGGGACGAACCGATGTGGCCGAGCGGACAGTATCCTATTCCTGGCAGTGGTCCTGCGACCTCGAGCTCGAACCGTCGGGGTGGACGCACCTGGGTCTGTAACTGGCGTCGGGGCTGGTGTAGGAGTCGGCTCTGGCTCCGAGGAAGGCATCTCCTCGTCGCCTTTGAGGCGAATCGGATCCCTGCTACTGCTCCCCGGATGCTCGTCAACCCAGATGGGGTTCAGCGGCGATGTACCTGGGGCTCCGAGCCTCTGCCTGGGAGAACGATCAGGCTCGTCGGGTAGGCGTACAGGTGCGAAAGTACTCGTCTCCAGGAGAGTATCCGTGCGGTAATTGTGTGTGCGGGTGTGTGTAAATAACCAGACATCCTTGGCCGGTGGACAAGTCATGGCTGCAAGCTGGATCCATAATCGAGTGGGGGTGAGAACTCTAGGTCCTCAGTAGGTCTCCACGGCTATTAATGGTTCATTTACTCGAGTATCCTCCAGGCCATCCAGGGGATTTCTAAGTGAGCATGCATACTACAAACCCTACTGATTATTGTCTTTTGCTAAACCCTGAACAGTTTTATCTAAGTTAGCTAGGTTAATAGGGAACTAGTCTTTCTTACTAAGGCTACGTGCTTATGAATCTTATATTTTAATTATCAATGTACTAATCGTCTCGGGTCGTTCCCTTGACGTTGCATATTACACAAACAAGTAACCAAATATATTAACTCCTATTCAAGCATTCATCCAATCATACATATATGTAGATGCATAGTGCATGGGGGTGTTGGGGATCTCTTACGCGTACCGGCTGGCCGGGTTAGCATCCTACTTCTCCGCTTTGGCACGTATCGGCTGGTCGGGTTAGCGCTTTTTCCTCTACTTCCACCTTTTCTATCCATCCTCTACCTTCCTGGTGTCATTAACCTATTCGAACCAATCCACCCTGGGGCGACTAATTCGTTAACCAATCCAAACTTGTAAGGATGGCAAGGTAACACGTCAACCAGTCCAACTTTGTGAACTGGTGAGGGGCTTGTCTGTAAGACTTTTCCAAGAGAGGGCTTCCTAACATATAACTATATACGTGTTCCCTAAGTTCCATTATTATCTTTATGCATTAGGTGATTGGCCTCTAATTCTCTAGGGTTGCCCTAACACCTATGCACAACCCATTCCTCATGATGCATGATGTACTACACAATAATGGACTATTATGTGCCCATTGGATCCCTTGGAACCACAAAAGTCTCAAGCCTGCCAGGTTTCATTCGAATACTTGGAGGGGCATTCGAATGAAATCCGTCGAAGTTCTTTCATTTGATTGGAATAGGTTTTCATTCGACTGAATTCCCTCGGCATTCTTTCATTCGAATACTAGGGGATTCATTCGATTGAAACCCTAAAAATTCGCCTTCATTCGACTGTAGTGGAATTCATTCGAAGGAAAGCTCATTTTGGCTTTCATTCGACTGAATTCCTAGCGTATTCAAATGATTGCTGAAAAAATCGCCTCCCTGAGACTCCAGTTCTCAATTTCCACTGTTCCTAGGGTTCCAATTGGTACAGTTATGCGTTTCATTTCTCAACATTTCACAAAACCCTTTTTAACCAATTTCCCCCCAAAATACTACTTAACGATTCTACAGTCAGATACATAGATATGCACATATACAATTAAAAATTAAACCACATAGAAAGTGGGCTTAGGATTACCCACCTCTGATCGAGATTCCGAATCGGTGGCCTTGAAGGGGAGATTTTCCTCTTCACGATGGCGTACTCCGGCTATTTTTTGGAGACTCCAGCACGAGCCCTAGATGTGTCGAAACGAGGCGGGTGTTTGTGAAAACGTCTGAAGGTAAATGTAATTTTACGAAAGTTACGTGGTTATTTATAACCACGCACAGTGAAACCTTTTTATTTCTTTTTCCTTTTCTTTCTTTCCCCTTTTTCCTTTCTTTTTCTCTTCAGAGGCGTTGCCTTTGCTATTATTATTATTATTATTATTATTTTATTATTATTTATTAATTAACTTCTCTCAGAAGATTCACCCCCTGTCCAGCTCCGTTTTTGCTTGATCGCGTTTTGTTCAAAAAGTCCCGCCTCTGGTTGCCCTAAAAATATTCTGGACATACCGTTGTAACCCATTTATTTTTCCCTTCAGTCCAGAACAGTTTCCTCAGGGATCAGGGACCTCCTTGCCGAACCAAGAAATCCCACGGGCCTTTTTCTGTATCCGAGAAATTTTCGGTTGCATCGAAACTCGTCCAGCGGCTCCCAAAAATTATACCACAGCTAAACCTAGTTCTGTTCCTTGAATTTCCCAAGGTTTTCAGAGGTTTAACCCTTCTCCCTTCGATTCCTCGGTGCTTCCCGGCCATTCTTGGTAACGAAACGGAATGGTTTTCGGTTCATAGAAGCACGGGATATTACATCTAGGACCTTGCCTGTGCCACCACTGTGCAAGAGGCGAAGTTGAACCCAAGAATTTGACAAAATGTGACTTCAAACAGGGAAAAACTCATAACATACAAGTTTTTCCCATGAAGGGGTAAAAACGGGAATTCGGAGGAATTCATCGCGACGTTCATCGGTCCTCAGTCCCCACTAAGATATGGAAGTGAAATGGGAAGGCCTCGGAAGGAAACAAAGCACAGAATGCAAAATGTCCTGCAGAATGGGCAAATTTGTTGTCATCGTTCAAATGAATACATATCCGAATTCGGATAAACAAAATTTTCGTGAAGTATTTGAATGATGCATTCGAATGATCACTGGAAGATTTTGCCCTAAGTGTTTCTCAACATTTTTCCTTCCTACTCCCAGCCCCCTGCTTCCCTTGGGGCTCCTGAATACCTCCCCCTTGCTTCCTTTGCTTAGGCCACACTCCGGCCCACCTTGGGCTACCTTGGGGCTCGATTGGCATCGTGCTCCTTAAATTTCTAGGGTTTCGACAGCCCTTCGCCTCACAAGACCCTCTTGAGAAGTCCTGCAAAACCTTCAACCGTAAGCAATGCCGTGCCTCATCTCTTCCAGGCGACATGGCCGTCCACTGATGTCCGCGAACCCTGAGGTGATCAGCCTCAAAGGAACCGATGCTCACTGGTCCAGCATATCTCGACTCGTCGAGGGTGCACCGTAATCATGCCCGGAAGCATAGCATAGCTCAATCCTCAGGCTCCATTGGACCAAACTGCTCTGATACCAACTGCAACGCCCTAGCTAGTTGGTCTATGCTTAAGTCATAGGTTTCCCTGGCTAGGTAGTTGACTGCTGGGTTGTGAACTACTACTGTTCTAGGTCATTGACTGAAATTAGGGTTACTGAAAATACAGGCCAATTTGAAATTTTCTTTGCAAATACGTGTATGTAGAAAGTAATGAGCCATGCGAATAACATAACAGATAGCGGCATAACTAAAAGATAAGAGAGTGCGAGTACATATTTGTAACGTGGAGCTTTATCAGCAGAGAGTACACATAGGGCCTGACACTCACCAAAACGTCGTTAAATTTTAGTGTGTGATCAAATAATAATTTAGAAACTAAGAAAACCCCAAAACGTAGTAAAGGGATAACCTAGGTCGTCTCTCAAGGAAGCAATTTAGAACCAATTACAAGTTTAACTAAATCGGGGGGTTTGGTTTGATGAAATTAAAATCAACAACAAAACAAGAATAAGTCAACAATGATAAAAGCAATATCCTGCATACGGCGTTTCTAGATCAAGGATTAATTTTCATTGGTTCTTAATTCATTATTCATAAAATAGGACGTTGTTTATTGGTTGAAATCTCTAACCAAATTACAATTCATTTAGAGACTACGATTGTCAGTTCCCTAAGAATTTGTTAATACACGAATTAAAGCTAAGATCTCAGCATTAAGAACCCGTATTAATTATGTACCAATTGCGCAACCTAATTAAATCTAATTAGTTCCCAAAAAGTTCCTTATCATAGTTTAATAAATCATACAATCATCAAGATTCATTAATCTAGATTTAACCCTTAACTAATAACATGCAATCGCTATATCATTAATTTAGGGTGGAACAATTCATGAATAATCATTAAATGCAAGACCTCGAATTAATCCTAATCTAGAGTTACCGCATGCAAGGTATTAACAAACTATTCCTCCATGATTGGAGGATAAAAACTCATAATAAACAAAGAGAAGGAAAGAGTAAATGACAATGGAAGATTGGAACAATAGAACCTGGATTCAATTCGGCAAAGTTTCGCTACAATTCTTGAAAGACTTCTAACAAAGCACTACTAACATAAACCTAAGTGCTCAAAATAAAATGTAAAAAGTGTAGAAAATGAAAGGGAAAGAAGGAGTTCTCAATTTAGGAGAACTTGGATGGATGGTGGAAGGGACGTCTTCAAGTGAATGCCTTGGCCTCCTATTTATAGGCCAAGGTTCGAGCGCACCGCTCAGCGATTTAGTACCTTCGCTGAGCGGTTTGACAGGTTTCGCTGAGCGGCGAGGAGGTATCGCTGAGCGGTTGAGTCAATCCCGGCGGCTTACGTGGTGAATTAAATGCTCCGATCAGCTTTTGCAGGGGCGGCGCCGCAATCTGACCTGGCGCCAGGCTGGCGCAAGTGGCTCCGGGGTACTTTCGCTCAGCGGCTAGGGTGCCACCGCTGAGCTGTTTCTTCATTGTCGCTGAGCGGTTACCTTAGTTTCGCTGAGTGCTTGCTTTCTTACCGCTGAGCGTTTCCTTGCTTACCGCTGAGCGGTTATATGCTTATTCTCCTCTTTTGCCCCTTTGCTTCATTCTTCAAGGATTGAGTCTTCATTTCATATCTTCATTGATCCTTTTGAATATTTGTTTCCTGTAATTCAAAATAGAGAACTACAAAAGAAATATTAAATTCTAAGAGTAAAATAATACCTGATCTTGCCGTTTTTCTCAATTTCTCTCAAAAGAGGATAATGTGCAAAAACATATTGATTAAGTATTAAACCTACACATTTTTAGTATGCATTGTTCATTTATAGAGTAATAAGATAGGGTGCCAAATCCACTTATCAAATTACCCCACACTTGAACAATTGCATGTCCTCATGCAAGAAACTAAGAACTTAAGCAAACTAAAAGTGAAAGCAAAAACAAAGATAATGGAAAATCTTTTTGGTGCAGCGACATCTATCTACATCCCCCTACAAAGCCGCGAAACTCAGGGAGGCACTTAAGCCGACTCACTAATAACCAGACAACTGTGCAAAATACATGACAATCCAAAAATTAGAGTACATTTAGACAACAGATGATATCATTGTGCATTAAAACTAATTTCCTTGGCATATCAATCATGAACAAAGAATAAGTCAAGGCATGTTAAAATCAATTGGCCTCCAGGTTAGTGTGTGTCACTCGTCACTCAAAGTGTATGAGTTCATCCAATTCTCTCAAACACTACACTAGAGTTGCCTCCATAGGCTTGACTTTCTTCTAAGCATCACGGATCACCAAATATATATAACATGCATCAAGAGGTCTTTTTGAGGTTGTAATGGGGTCAAGGTCAAGGTGGGATATCATATGGCCAGTAGGTTAGAGCCTAAGACTTAGTAGAATTCATGGCATATGTGCTTAAACAACGGTGCAAGGACCTTGATCTTCATTAGCTTCTCTTGTTACTGTTTACATATTAGCTTAGGGGAGCATTTCTGTTGGTGCACTTAATTGGTTGTTTTTGCAGAAGAATTGCACCATTTTTTTTATTATTATTTTTTTTTTTGGGTACTGCTCTCCCCCTACTTTGAATGTTACATGTCCTCATGTAACCCCACACTTATTGCTTAGCACATATGAACAGATGGACCATAATTCTCCTAAGCCCTAAAGCCAGGTGTACCATGGTTTTTCTTGGTTTATTAGCTTGTAATGTGCTAACCATTCGATAAAAGGCTACAAGGCTCAAAGGGGCTAACAAGGGTCAAATATTCAAGGTAGGCTCATATGGAGATGTAAGCAAAATACACAAGAAATGCCTCAATCATATCACATGTCATATACAAAGGTAAAGTGTAATGCAGAGAATCAGGCAAGTTCTAGACTTGAACACTAGTGAGTGTACACACAACAAAGAAAGGGATGGCATGTAGGGTTGCCATCCTATAAATGGCTCAAAAGCTTACCAGGAAATATCATCCAATTAATTAAAACATGCCAGGAATTATAAAATGCTCAATCAAGCATAATGCCACAACCATGCTCATTGCACAAATCAACCAGTCTAAATTACCCCTAATTGATGAATTCCCAGAACTATTGCACAGTTAAAACCTTTATCTTAAATAAAACTTCCCCACCCCACACTTGAAGAATTGTACTAGCTTTGATGCACAAATCAGGGCAAGAAAGAAAAGATAAAGATAAAACAAATAAATAAGAGATAAGGAAAGAAAATCTCACAAACGGTGGGTTGTCTCCCACCCAGCACTTTTGTTTAACGTCCTTAAGTTGGACGTTTGATAGCAGCTTCCTTGGTCATGGGGTGGCAAGAAATTGAACCTCTACTTCCTCGTTGAGACTTCGGGCAGTGTCGTGGTACGGCTTAAGACGATGTCCATTGACTGCAAATGTGCTAGCGGTCTTTGGATCTTTGAGTTCAATCTTACCGTACGGGTGTACTTTGGTAATCACATAGGGACCATCCCACCGAGATCGGAGTTTCCCAGGCATGAGTTTGAGGCGAGAGTTATAAAGCAACACCAATTGTCCTTCTTGGAAAGATTTTTGGAGAATGTACCTATCATGGAACAACTTGGTCTTTTCCCTGTATAGCTGGGAATTCTCATAAGCATCCAATCGGAGTTCTTCTAATTGTTGGAGTTGTAATTTCCGGTGGCATCCAGCTTGCTCCAAATCCTTATTGCACTGTTTAACAGCCCAATAAGCTCGATGCTCTAATTCTACTGGCAGGTGGCAAGGCTTGCCAAATACCAGCCGAAATGGACTCATCCCAATGGGAGTCTTATATGCAGTCCTATATGCCCAGAGAGCATCATCCAAACGTAGCGACCAGTCCTTCCTGTTTGGCTTGACCATCTTTTCCATGATCCCCTTAATTTCTCGGTTAGACATTTCAGCTTGCCCGTTAGTTTGGAGATGGTAGGGGGTGGATACCCTATGAACAACCCCATATTTACGGAGCAAAGCTTCCATGCGCCGGTTACAAAAATGAGTCCCTTGGTCACTAACAATAGTTCTCGGCATTCCATACCTGCAAAAGATATTAGACCGAACAAAAGACACAACTACGGCAGCATCGTTAGACCTGGTGGCAATTGCTTCTATCCATTTAGACACATAATCCACAGCCAAAAGGATATAAGTATAGCCATGAGATACAGGAAACGGGCCTATGAAGTCAATTCCCCATACATCAAAAATTTCACAAAATAACAATGGTTGTTGGGGCATTTTATTCCTCCAAGTAATGTTACCTGCTTTCTGACATTGCTCACATGATTTGCAGAATTCATAGACATCTTTAAATAATGAAGGCCAATAAAATCCTGAATCTAAAACCTTCCTGGCTGTGCGTTGGGGTCCAAAGTGGCCACCACTTGCAAAAGTATGACAGCATTTAAGAATGGAATCAAACTCTGTGTTTGGAACACATCGTCGAATTACTTGGTAACTGCCAATTTTCCAGAGATAAGGGTCCTCCCATAGATAATACTTAGCATCGCTCTTTAGCTTTGCTAATTGGTTTTTGGAAAAATGTGAGGCCCCTTTATTGGATACCAAGTAATTTACGATGTCAGCATACCACGGCCTTTCAGATATCATTAACAAGGAGACATCGGGAAAGTCATCCCGTAGTGGAAATGGGTCAGGTGATATGTGCATAAGGCGACTCAGATGGTCTGCTACCAAGTTCTCGGCTCCACTTTTATCTTTAATTTCCAAATCAAATTCTTGGAGCAGTAGCATCCATCTGATAAGCCTTGGTTTGGCCTCAGGTTTTTTCAAGAGGTACTTTAGAGCTGCATGATCTGTATACACCACCACTTTGGAACCAATCAAATAAGATCAGAATTTATCAAGAGCAAAAACTATAGCTAAAAGTTCCTTCTCTGTAGTGGTGTAGTTAGATTGTGCGGCATCCAAAGTCCTTGAGGCATAAGCTATTACACGAGGAAACTTACCAACCCGTTGAGAAAGCACAACACCCACAGCATGGTCTGATGCATCGCACATTATTTCAAATGGCAACCCCCAATCTGGCGGCTGAATGATAGGGGTTGTTGTTAGGGCGTGATTCAAGGTGTCGAAAGCTTCTTTGCACTTGTCGTCAAAAACAAAGTCTGTGTCCTTGTGCAACAGGGAGGTAAGGGGATAAGCAATTTTGCTGAAGTCCTTGATAAACCTCCTGTAAAAACCTGCATGTCCAAGAAAAGAACGAATCTCCCGCACGCATGCGGGGTAAGGCAAGGAGGAAATAGCATCTATTTTGGCAGGGTCAACAACAATTCCCTTGCTAGAGACTACATGTCCTAAAAATATACCCTGATTAACCATAAAATGACATTTTTCATAATTTAGGACAAGGTTAGTTTCAATGCAACGTTGAAGTACTCGAGCAAGGCTATCTAAACAAGAATCAAAAGAAGTACCAAAAACATTAAAGTCATCCATAAATACCTCCATGCAATCTTCTAGGAAATCAGAAAAAATGCTCATCATACATCGTTGGAATGTAGCAGGGGCATTGCAGAGCCCAAATGGCATCCTCCGATAAGCAAATGTGCCAAAGGGACAAGTGAATGTGGTCTTTTCTTGATCTTCTGGAGCAATGTGAATATGAAAATAACCTTTATAACCATCAACAAAACAATAATGAGATTTACCTGCCAACCGTTCAAGCATTTGATCGATGAAGGGCAGGGGATAATGATCCTTGCGGGTGGCGTTGTTGAGGCGTCTATAATCAATGCAAACACGCCAGCTATTTTGCACTCTGGTAGGGATCAACTCATTATTCTCATTCTTTACCACAGTGATTCCAGATTTCTTAGGGACCACTTGCACTGGGCTCACCCACTCACTGTCTGAAATAGAATAGATAATGCCAACTTTTAAAAGCTTCATTACTTCCTTTTTCACAACATCCAGAATGAGCGGATTGAGCCGTCGCTGAGGTTGTCGAACTGGCTTTGCCCCGTCCTCCAAGAGTATCCTATGTGTACATGTGGAGGGGCTGATCCCAATGATGTCATCTATGGTCCACCCAATGGCTTTCTTGTGCTTCTTTAGCACAACGACCAATTTTTCTTCTTGTGAGAGGAGAGATCATTTGCTATAATTACTGGTAGCGAGTTATCTTCCCCCAGGAAAGTGTATTTGAGATGAGAAGGAAGATCCTTTAATTCTGGGCCTGCCGCTTTATTGTCTGTTCCTGCAACTTCACTCAATTCTAAAACAGGAGATGCATTAAGTACATCAAATTCAGAATTCACAAAATTATTACCCAAACCTTCTTGCAGAGACTCGTCTACCTTTTTACAGGCAGAACACAGTTTACTGATACCATCACAATCGGGGCATTCAAATTCAGATGTTAAGTCTATCATTTTATCAGCCCAAGTATCATACGTGTCCGAAATTAAGGAGTCAATAACATCAATTTGAAAAATTGAGTGCTCTTCTGAAGGGTAATGCATGGCCTCAGGTAAACCGAATTGCACATGCATATCCCCGCACTCCATGGATAATGTACCAGCGTGTACATCAATCTTAGCCCTTGCAGTTTTCAAAAATGGGCGTCCTAAGTTAATGTTGGCTGATTGACATGACTGTCATTTTCCATTTCTAATACATAGAAATCTGCGGAAAATATTAAATTGTTTACCTTAACTAGGACATCTTCTAAGATACCTTCTGGTCGGGCGGTACTGCGGTTGGCGAGTTGTATAATCAATCCAGTCGGCTTGAGGATTCCCGTGTGTAAGGATTTGTAGATAGACTTCGACATGACATTGATGGCTGCTCCTAAATCTGCCAAGGCCTTTGTGAATAATCTCTGACCTATAACACAAGGAACTAAAAACGTACCTGGGTCTGTACACTTGGGGGGTAATGGGCTGGATTTGATGATGGATGACACATTTGCCCCCATGCTGACTTGTGCAGTGTCCTTTAGCCTTCCCTTGTTGGTGAACAAGTCCTTTAAGAACTTGGCATACTTGGGAATTTATCTAATTACTTCCAGCAAGGGGATGTTTACTTTACCTTCCGGAATGTGTCTAAGAACTCATTTTCCAATTGAAGTGCAGCAGCTGACTTAGGTTTGGGACCTTTGTGAGGGAAAGGAAGTGGGACAGGTGATTCTCCTGTCTGCGGTGGTTCCAGGCACCGATTAGGTCCTTCGGTCTGCTTCAAGCCTTCTGCTTCAGTGTTATCATTAGAGTCCTCTTCTCCAGGTTTTCTTTCGGAGTCCTTTCCTCCAGTGTGACCACTAGAGTCTTCAGAATCTTCCTTCTACGGTACCTGCAAAATAGTACCAGATCTTAAGGTAATAGCACTTACATTTGCCCTGGGATTTGGTACAGTCTGAGAAGGAAGATGAGATGAGCTGCTTGGTTGTGACTACTTATTGGAGTGGATTTCACTCTGTATTACTGATAAGGCAGCCTCGTACTTCTTTTGTGACGCCTGCATGTCTTGCATCATTTTTAACATTTCTTGTAACATAGGGCTCTCAGGTGCAGGGGCAGCTTGTGGAAGTTATGGAGAAGGATGGAACTGTTGTTGGGGCACAGGTTAGAACTGCTGTTGTGACCTCTGCGGAGGAGGCACATTTCTTCGTTGTGGCTGTGGAAATGGTTTGGCTTGGGGTTGCGGATTCAGTGTGTTAGAGTTATTACCCCATTTGAATGCCGGGTTGTCCCTCCAGCCTGAGTTGTAGGTATTACTGTAGGGATCATACCTCTGCTGGTTAGCCTGATCTGGCTTACCAGGAAACATAGCCGCAACGGTTGAAGTGTCTTCCCTGAGAAGTGGACATTGCTCAGGGGAGTGAGAGATACCAGCAGGACAGAGAGAGCAAGCTGCCCGGGTTTGTTGTCCCATAGCCAGAACACTGACCATGTCTGCCAATTTGTCAAGCTTTTCTGTGAGACACACCAACTCAGTATTTGGGTGGTCAACAGTAACTTCATATGCTCCTCGGGTATGCCGGTTTGCTAGCATCTCGTATCTGGAATGGTCGGCCATTTCACTAATCAACTGCCTGGCTTCCTCTGGTGTTTTTCTATTTTTCAAAATTCTACCAGCAGCTGAATCAATCCACTTCCGGTCCATGAGACTGAGACCTTCATAGAAGTGTTCCCAAGAGTTGTACGTCAGTGAACCCATGGTGAGGACACATGTCGCACAAACTTTGGAATCTCTCCCAATATTCTCCTAAGGTCTCATCGGGCCTCTGTTGGATTCCAGAAATTTCTTTTCTTAGAGCAGACACTCAGCTAGCTGGGAAGTATTTTTCAAGGAACAGTTTCTTCAGGCCCAGCCAACTATTTACTGCCTGGTGAGGAATACTATAATACCAGTCACGGGCTGCACCCTCCAGAGAGAACGGGAAAGCTTTAAGCTTTACCAAGTCAGGGGTCACGGACTGAGATCTCATGGTATTACAGGTCATGACGAACACCTTGAGATGGCGGTGTGGGTTCTCCGATGCCAAGCCATGGAACTTAGGAAAATGATGTAAGAAGTTGGATTTTATTTCAAAGTCCACGGCATCGTCAGGGAAAACCACACCGGATGGCTCATAAGAGTAGTCAGGGGCTGCTAACTGGCCCCAGGTTTGGGCGGGATTTGCCATGATTCCTGTCACAGGAATAGTATTATTAGTAGTAAAAGGGGGTTCTATTTGTTGCCTCGATTCTCGCCTAATTCTCCTTAGCGTTCTTTTGATTTCTGAATCAAAATCAGCTAAGGTAAGGTCAGGTAAGGAATGAGTCATACATGAGAACTAAAACTAAATAACAAAAAGGAAAAGAAAAGAAGAGGAAAGGAAAAGAGTTTGGCTAAATCGCTTCCCCGGCAACGGTGCCAAATTTGACACTCACCAAAACGTCGTTAAATTTTAGTGTGTGATCAGATAATAATTTAGAAACTAAAAAAACCCCAGAACGTAGTAAAGGGCTAACCTAGGTCGTCTTTCAAGGAAGCAATTTAGAACCAATTACAAGTTTAACTAAATCGGGGGGTTTGGTTTGATGAAATTAAAATCAACAACAAAACAAGAATAAGTCAACAATGATAAAAGCAATATCCTGCATACGGCGTTTCTAGATCAAGGATTAATTTTCATTGGTTCTTAATTCATTATTCATAAAATAGGACGTTGTTTAATGGTTGAAATCTCTAACCAAATTGCAATTCATGTAGAGACTACGATTGTCAGTTCCCTAAGCATTTGTTAATACAGGAATTAAAGCTAAGATCTCAGCATTAAGAACCCGTATTAATTATGTACCAATTGCACAACCTAATTAAATCTAATTAGTTCCCAAAAAGTTCCTTATCATAGTTTAATAAATCATACAATCGTCAAGATTCATTAATCTAGATTTAACCCTTAACTAATAACATGCAATCGCTATATCATTAATTTAGGGTGGAACAATTCATGAATAATCATTAAGTGCAAGACCTCGAATTAATCCTAATCTAGACTTACCGCATGCAAGACATTAACAAACTATTCCTCCATGATTGGAGAATAAAAACTCATAATAAACAAAGAGAAGGAAAGAGTAAATGACAACGGAAGATTGGAACAATAGAACCTAGATTCAATTCGGCAGAGTTTCGCTACAATTCTTGAAAGACTTCTAACAAAGCACTACTAACATAAACCTAAGTGCTCAAAATAAAATGTAAAAAGTGTAGAAAATGAAAGGGAAAGAAGGAGTTCTCGGTTTAGGAGAACTTGGATGGATGGTGGAAGGGATGTCTTCAAGTGAATGCCTTGGCCTCCTATTTATAGGCCAAGGTTCGAGCGCACCGCTTAGCGATTTAGTACCTTCGCTGAGCAGTTTGACAGGTTTCACTGAGCGGCGAGGAGGTATCGTTGAGCGGCTGAGTCAATCCCGGCGGCTTACGCGGCGAATTAAATGCTCCGGTCAGCTTTTGCAGGGGCGGCGCCGCAATCTGACCTGGCGCCAGGCTGGCGCAATAAATGCACAGGCGCAAGTGGCTCCGGGGTACTTTCGCTCAGCGGCTAGGGTGCCACCGCTGAGCGGTTTCTTCATTGTCGCTGAGCGGTTACCTCAGTTTCGCTGAGCGCTTGCTTTCTTACCGCTGAGCGTTTCCTTGCTTACCGCTGAGCGGTTATATGCTTGTTCTCCTCTTTTGCCCCTTTGCTTCATTCTTCAAGGATTGAGTCTTCACTTCATATCTTCATTGATCCTTTTGAATATTTATTTCCTGTAATTCAAAATAGAGAACTACAAAAGAAATATTAAATTCTAAGAGTAAAATAATACCTGATCTTGTCGTTTTTCTCAATTTCTCTCAAAAGAGGATAATGTGCAAAAACATATTGATTAAGTATTAAACCTACACATTTTTAGTATGCATTGTTCATTTATAGAGTAATAAGATAGGGTGCGAAATCCACTTATCAAATTTACACAACATGCCATAATATTATAATACGTAAGTTTATACATAAATCCATACAATCTGATAGTAGTATACATATCAGTTCAAATAATATACATATATACTAGCTAAAAGAAAACTACGTACACGAGCGGTACCACTCGCTTCGTGTACGGTACAAAACCCTATCCCTGCACTCGGGTCCGGCTGTATGCCACCTACTCAGAGTCTCCTAGGCGCTCCAGGGGCTCCTCCTCCTCCTCACTGCTCAGGTCTGTCACCGCAGAGAAATCGCGCAGGACGAAGCGGTGTGGCCGAGCTGACAGTATCCTCTTCCTAGCAATGGTCCTGCGGCTCGAACCGTCGGGGTGGACGCACCCGGGTCGGTGATTGGTGTCGGGGCTGATGTGGGCTCGGCTCTGGCTCCGAAGGAAGCATCTTCTCATCGCCGTTGAGGCGAATTGGATCCCTACTGTTGCTCCCTGGACGCTCGTCAACCCAGATGGGGTTCAGCGGCGATGTCCCTGGGGCTCCGAGCCTCTGCTTGGGAGAACGATCGGGCTCATCGGGTAGGCGTGCAGGTGCGAAAGTGCTCGTCTCCAAGAGAGTATCTGTGCGGTAATTGTGCCTACGAGTGCGCGTAAATAACCAAACGTCCTTGGCCGGTGGAGAAGTCATGGCTGCAAGCTGGATCCATAATCGAGTGGGGGTGAGAACTCTAGGTCCTCAGTGGGTCTCCATGGCTATTAATGGTTCATTTACTCGAGTATCCTCCAGGCCATTCAGGGGATTTCTAAGTGAGCATACATACTACAAATCCTACTGATTATTATATTTTGCTAAAACCCTGAACAGCTTTATCTAAGTTAGCTAGGTGAAATAGGGAACTAGTCTTTCTTACTAAGGCTGCGTGCTCATGAACCCTGCATTTCAATTATAATTAGGCTAATCGTGTAACATCCCACTTTTTCCTTAAGAGGAATTTCACGTAATTAATATTTACAAGCCAGTTAGTGAGACTGAAGAGTTAAGTTAATTTAATGAATACATATAAAAGACACTAAATATAATAAATTATCATGGAGACAACACTATGCTTAAGAACATTAACATAACATAAACATCTAATGCCAATATGTTTCTGAAATTAGTTCATAAAATAAATGTTAATTTTGACAAAATAATAAATCACGACCATAAAATAACCAATGAAGTTAATTATTAAAATTTCAAAAACATAGTTTATGTATACCTCACATCTTACTTAACCTTCGTGTAATACTAAGAGAATTAGTAGGGAGATCTAATTAATGTTATAAGAAGTAAAATGTATTATTAATAATAAAGTAGTAGAACGTGTTATGTTAAGTCATGAAAACAATATATAATTGTCAATAATAAGGTATATAAGATTATTATCCTACCAACGCAATTAAAATAGTGTTGATATATATATATACTATAATTTCGTACTGTATAGAACACATGAAGAAAATAAGTGAAAATAATAATTACTACTATATATTAAATACGTAGTGATAAGAATGTATAACTACGGCAATGAAAATATTTAATGAATATTATATAAATCATATGCATAGCTGTATTATTAATATACAAAAGTTATTATCAAGAGGTATCTTAATACTATAATAATATTATATTTATGATTCTTAGATAACAAGTAAATATGATTATTATGTTAAGCATTTATTTTCTAATTATTAAACTTAGAAAGATTGAAAGCATGATCAAGGCAAATATCCATTAGAACATTAGCATGTACAAAGTAAGTAAATAACACAGTAAGAAAACTATAAATATTAAAGCCTCACTGTAAATAAGCAAGTAAAATAATTAACTAGTAGAAAGACTGTATGTACTAAAATTCCAGTTTAGAATTGTAAGCATATGTGCAAGTGTTTTCGGACCAATATGTATGAATAATATTTATGAGTATGTTGTGAAGTAATTATCTGGGGTGCTATTAAACGCCTAAGTCTTGTAGACTCTAGCGCTTGTTTATATATATACATTGTCTTTATTCACACGCACGGCTCATACTTTATGTTTTAATAAAGAAGTAAAAAGTTTTAAATTGGTCCATATTTTGAGTAAAGAGATACTTTCTAAAGTTAATATAGGACTATAAGTATTCCAACCAAGTAGATAACAACCTAGTGAAGCATGGTTTGCGACTTAAGTGTAAGCTAGCTAGCTAGGGTGTTACAAATCGTCTCGGGTCGTTCCCTTGACGCTACATATTACACAAACAAGTAACCAAATATATCAACTCATATTCAAACATTCATCCAATCACACACACATATATATAGGTACATAGTGCATGGGGGCGTTGGGGATCTCTTACGCGTACCAGCTGGCCGGGTTAGCATCCTACTTCTCCGCTTTGGCACGTACCGGCTGGCCTGGTTAGTGCATCTTTTCATAGGCATACCAGCTGGCCGGGTTAGCTCTTTATCTCCTTACGCGTACCGGCTGGCCGGGTTAGCTCTTTATCTCCTTAGTGCTTTTTCCTCTACTTCTGCCTTTTTCTATCCATCCTCTACCTGCCTTGTGTCATTAACCTCTTCGAACCAATCCACCCTGGGGCGACGGATTCGTTAACCAATCCAAACTTGTAAGGATGGCAAGGTAACACATCGACCAATCCAACTTTGTGAACTGGTGAGGGGCTTGTTGATAAGTGCCAAAATTACGTATTTTCACGTATTGAAAAAGGCACCTGTCTGCTTAAGTTTAATGAATTATCTGATTAGAATTCCCCACTTTTGTAGGATTTATAAAATATTCTAGAGATGGATACAAGATAAAGATCGAAGAGAAATCCCACAAAGAAAGGTAACAAAGAGCAAAAGGGGCAAGAAGAAGTAGAAAAACAAAGCCAAAAGCAGCTACCGCTCAGCGGTGACAATTAGCCGCTCAGCGGTTCGCACGAAGGAACCGCTCAGCGGACCTTGCTTCAAGGTGAAGAAACTTAGCCGCGAAGGAAGCTCTGCAGCCGCACCTGCAGTCGCAATGCCGCCCTGCTCTGACACCGCTCAGCGCACCGCACGCCGCTCAGCGGCTCTGACAAATAATGTCAGAGCAGAGCCACCATTCAGAGGAAACGTGGCGGTGAAGAAACCTCAAACCCCCAAACTCGGCCTATAAATAGAGGCCGAGGCTCACAACATGGAAGCATCATTTTTTACACTTCAGAATCCGTTTTTCTTTCAATTTCAATTATATTTCAATCCTAAGTTAGTTTAGCAACAAAGAGGAGATTAGTGAAGGAGCCGGGAGAATCAAGGAAGCACGGCGGACGTCGTCATGATAGCGTGAGAACGTGTCATGGTAAGCGTCCATCACCTTGCCTCCGAGATACTCTTGTAAGATGGATTTGTAATCCTCTTGTTGGGATTTTGATGATTGTTAAAGACTGATTGTATCCATGTACTTTTGCATTAAGGAATCTGTCATTTTCTATGATTTGCATGAATCGATTTTACACTTAATGCTTGTTTTAGCTTAGCTACCTAAAGCATGAATTCAAACTGTTTGGTTGCGCGTGAGAACGGCATCATAAGTTGGAACTAAATCAATTCATCTAATAAACCTAATTGCTAGAGATAGAGTTAGGGATATTAGTCGCTTTTAACATCTAAAATAATGCTGGTGTACTTTGTTAAGNAAGTTATGAATGCATGAAACTATAATAGGATTCGAATCCCA
The DNA here is from genome assembly GCA_003254905.1 of Nissolia schottii. NCBI lineage: Eukaryota > Viridiplantae > Streptophyta > Magnoliopsida > Fabales > Fabaceae > Nissolia > Nissolia schottii. The sequence continues at coordinate 53,326 of QANU01016056.1, forward strand.
ACAAGCTTCCTGATCTGTCTCTGATTTGTTGCCTATTTATCTTTCTGTTATTTATTTATTTATCTAAATATCAAATCACCAATCCTTCACTTTATTGTTTAATTAACAAACTCAAGAACGGTATTTTTGCAACTCTCTGTGGATACGATTATACCCGACTATACTGCAATTGGATTCCTTGTGAATCTGAAAGCTGTAAAGAAGGATATATTATTTTGAACGACGAGAGTAAAAATGCTTTCAACACTTGTCTGTAAGACTTTGCCAAGAGAGGGCTTCCTAACATATAACTATATACGTGTTCCCTAAGTTCCATTATTATCTTTATGCATTAGGTGATTGGCCTCTAATTCTCTAGGGTTGCCCTAACACCTATGCACAACCCATTCCTCATGATGTATGCTGTACTACACAATAATGGACTATTATGTGCCCATTGGATCCCTTGGAACCACTAAAGTCCCAAGTCTGCCAGGTTTCATTCGAATACTTGGAGGGGCATTCGAATGAAATCCCTCGAAGTTCTTTCATTCGATTGGAATTGGTTTTCATTCGACTGAATTCACTCGGCATTCTTTCATTCGAATATCTAGGGGATTCATTCGATTGAAATCCTAAAAATTCGCCTTCATTCGACTGCAGTGGAATTCATTCGAAGGAAAGCTCGTTTTGGCTTTCATTCGACTGAAATCCTTGCGTATTCGAATGATTGCTGAAAAAAATCGCCTCCCCGAGACTCCAGTTCTCAATTTCCACTGTTCCTAGGGTTCCAATCGGTACAGTTATGTGTTTCATTTCTCAATGTTTCACAAAACCCTTTTTACCCAGTATCCCCCCAAAATACTACTTAACGATTCTACAGTCAGATACACAGATATGCACATATACAGTTAAAAATTAATCCACATAGACAGTGGGCTTAGGATTACCCACCTTCGACGGAGATTCCGAATCGGTGGTCTTGAAGGGGAGATTTTCCTCTTCACGATGGCGTGCTCTGGCGATTTTTTGGAGACTCCGGCACAAACCCTAGATGTGTCGGAACGAGGCGGGTGTTTGTGAAAACGTCGGAAAGTAAAAGGTAAATTTACGAGAAAGTTACGTGGTTATTTATAACCACGCACAGTGAAACCTTTTTATTTCTTTTTCCTTTTCTTTCTTTCCTTTTTCTTTTCTTTCTCTCTTTAGAGGCGTTGCCTCTGTTATTATTATTATTATTTTATTATTATTTATTAATTAACTTCTCTCAGAAGCTTCATCCCCTCCTGTCTAGCTCCGTTTTTGCTTGATCGCGTTTTGTTCGAAAAGTCTCGCCTCCGGTTACCCTAAAAATATTCCGGACATACCATTGTGACCCATTTATTTTTCCCTTCAGTCCGGGACAATTTTCTCATGGATCAGGGACCTCCTTGCCGAACCAAGAAATCCCACGGGCCTTTTTCTGTATCCGAGAAATTTCTGGTTGAGTCGAAACTCGTCCAACGGCTCCCGAAAATTATACCACAGCCAAACCTAATCCGATTCCTTAAATTTCCCACGGTTTCAGAGGTTTAACTCTTCTCCCCTCGTTTTCTTGGTGTTTCCCGGCCGTTCTCGGCGGCGAAACGGAAAGGTTCTAGGTTCATGGAAGCACGGGATGTTACATTTCCCATTTTGCCCTTGGTGCTAAAATTCCCAAAATGCCCTTATTTTGTCTTTTTCCTACATGTCACTTTCATGACTCACCATGTTGGACTTTGACTTGGCCAAGTGGCCACCTTCTTGGCCATGTATGGCCTTGTGTCTTGGCCACTTGTGTGGCCGAGAATGAAAGGGCCTCCGGCAGATTAATTTTGATCAGATGTTTCCGGTTCTGGTACTTCGCGTATGGTTATTCTAAAAATATTCCGGCCACGTTGTTGTGATCTCCTAATTTTTCCTAAGTAATATTCTACGGTCATTTAGGTAGTTATGAATTCTCGCCTGTAGTCGTACGTTTTACGGTTACTTTAGACGCGCGGTTATGCTCTGACGACAATAAGGATTCATTATAGTGTTTGTAGAATTTTACGAAGTTAAGCAGAATTTCTTCGACAGACATTTTGACCTAAAAGCTTGTGTGAGGGCTTGTTCCCCTATTTAATTTATGAAATCTTTACTAAGGGAAAAAGTGGGATGTTACAACTCATGCCATGACTCAAGGATTTGAAAATTTGACCACACTTATGCCATTCTTGGCCGTGTGTTATGCTTGTATCTTGACCAATTTTGTGACCAAGAATTTAAGGGTTACGTACAAATCAATTTTGATCCGGTTTGGTCGTTCCTGGTTCCCCGTACTTGCGTGTGGTTATCCTAAAAATATTTCGATCACGTCCTTGTGATCTCCTAATTTTTCTAAAGAAGAATTTAGGTTGATCTAAGATATTTGTGAGCTTTCTTTTGTAACCATATATTATACAGATACCTTAGACACACAATTGTATCCGGATGACAAAAATGATTTATTCTAGTGTCTGCAGAATTTTAAGAAAACATATAAAATTATTTCTACAGACACTTTTAACCTAAGAGTTCATAATTCTAATGGTTTAGCCTACAATGATAGTTCCTAAGCATTTATCTAACGAGATTTTTGCTAAGGAGAAAGCGAGATGTCACAAAAGACATGGTTGAGGATGGAGGAAGGAGAAATGACAGCATTTGCAAAAAGCTTGCAGTTACAGATCTAGACAAGATGCTCGACAACGATGGTTTTTTTTGTTAGTGATTGCGGATGGTAGAGCTGGAGTGGAGGTGGTTGGGAAGGGAAATCATTAGTGCCGGTGCAGGTGGTGGTAGGTTCTATCAAGAAGATTAGGGAGTAAGGATGGGGAACAGAGAGAGATCAAAGTGAGTGGGGTGAGTGGGAATTGCTTTAATTTTTTTTTTTTAATTTTGGGTCATGGGTAGTAGGCAGGTCAAGTATGGATAAGGATTAGGTTAAGAGGGTCATGTGCAGGTGAGCTGCTACATAGTCAAGTTAACTGCAACGTCAAGCAATTAACGATCCACCTAAACAACAAATACTAAAACCTACCAAAATTTTTTACCTATTTCCTGACAAAAAATTTATCGAGTAAAATACAAAATTTATAATTTATGAGGAACTAAACATTTAACCCTTAATCAAATTACTAAAATGTACACTTAGTGTTTGATTTCATTTATTTTATTTTATTTCGGATTTTCAATGATGTAATGAATATTCATGGAATAGTGCATATCCAAATTATCCATAGGAAAAATTATAAACAAGTGGCCACACTGATATGGAGCGAGCTCAAGGACAATTTTTAATCCACAGTGCAAGGTCAAGGGATTAATAACTTAAAACACTTGAAATAAAAATTATGATTAGAGTTTCCTTTCATTTATTTTGTTTTATTTTTAAAATTTTATTAATGTATTGAATATCCATAAATATTCGCAAGTACCAAATTATTTGAGAAATTATAAATGACTACCTACACGAATATGAGTTGAAAATGGAGACAATTGTCAATCCATGGGACGGAAGACACGGACTATCCCCTCCCCACCCGCCCATTTCCAGCCCTACTCTAGACTTCAAACATAAGCACTGCCAAAAATCACACAAGGGACCAACAAACAGATGCTACGTAAATTACCAGCATCAAAATATGCCAACCTCAGTTGCTGAAATTAACTGATAACTAACCATTAAACCAGCATCTGAAAACTTGCAGTTAACCACAAATTGCGGAAGTTCTAAAATGCTAATGCTGCCTGCTCCATAACCTGTCATTACAATGGCAGTTTGCACAGATTACAGCATTCGAATCTAAGACAATGTAGAAATGCTTTTCCAATCCAGGGGTTCCAAGGAAAAAGTATGTACGATTCATAGTTATTAAAAGTCTGACTGTTAGTCAGACACCAGACAGGAAAAGAATCTTGAGTAACGCATGACAACTGATTTAGAATGCAATTTTACTTTAGCGTAGTGAATATGAAGGGCCAGCAAAAGAATAACGAGATGAAACTGGTGCAGCTGCAGCTGCAGCCTCCGCCTTCTTTCGATGGTATTGCTGCACTCGATCATATTCAGACAGAGAATCAGCAACAGAATATGTTGAGTAATGCCTATCATGAACAGTCTCCCTCCTTTGCAAGTCATCAGTCCCAATCAAAGTTCTTCTCCCAACCGCATACAAGCTGGAAGAAATGTCCTCTCTACTTAAAGGAGTAAAATATGGATCCCTTGGTGAAGCACCATAGCCATAGGCATGGAAAGGATCCTCGTTGTAGTCAGAAATTGCACCATGAAAATAGGTCTGATGTTCACTCTCATTCAAATGATGAGGATTGGCAGGAAGACTTTCTACTTGTGCAGGGACACTTTCCCTGTGGACCAGGTCTAGGTGATGAAGGTGCTCTCTTTCATAATTTCTCTTGTATGGTTCCAGCATAGGATTAACTTGAGAAGCTGAAGCCACATTTCTTCTATCTCCTGGGAGACCATAAGCTCGATAACTCTTCTCAGTAAGAAATAAATTGTGAGGAATTTCCTCTCGCCGTTCAATTCGAGGATCCCTTTGATGAGATAGCACATTATAAGTGCTCACATTACTAGTGGTATAAGTAGTTCCAGCAGCTCTTTCCCTGTGAAAATGGGACCATGATGCCCTAACACCATCATGATCTTCCTCATCTCGAATTATGGCCTTTGGAGGGGAGACAGGAGGCAAGGCTGAACGAATTTCTACTGGTTGGAAGAGTTCAGTCAGCTTCCTAACCTGAAACAAACATTTGAACATCTTTGAATACAGAATTAAAGAAACTGACAGCTAACCACCCAGAGGCTGCATGTTACTCACTTGTCTGACAGTAAGTTCGGTTCTGAACTTGTGCTTTTCATTGTAATTTTCCTTGATGGCCTTCTTAAAAATGCTCTCAGGTAGTGGGAAACAATCGCAAGCAATTTTGAATCGCACCTGAAGGCATCACCATCGGAACACACAGCATGATAAACAAAGATGAGATCAGTAGAAATTAGAAGGAAAAAGAAAAAGAAGATAAAAAAAACACAGTGGCGAGATCAGGACAAATTAATTGGAAAATGAATGAGGATGTCACCTGAGCAGGAAAGTTACCACCGAATGCTCGGGGTTCAAGTTTCATACCACCAGAAGATGAAGCCTTGTAAATCCCATACAACAACTTAAGATCAAAATCATAAAGAAAAAGCTTCATCCCAGGCTTAACTCCTAAAACAACATCTTTTTTAGCGGCTGTAACACCCATTACACGATACCGGAAACAATCAGGTTTTGTCTTTCCGCTGCACATGAAGATAAAACCACCAAGTTTTTCACTTTTTCTCTCACTTGATTCAGTATGTTCCCTGCCACTTCGCTTAGCCTTGTTTTTTCTACTCCTGGCACCGTTTTCTGACTCTCTATGCTTCTCTTTATTCTTCTGTTTTTTTTCACTCTTATCCAACTCTACCATCTTATTTTTTTTAGCCTGAAGCCCCTTCTCTAAAGGAATTCTGTCAGTAGTGCTCTTATTTTGAATTTTTTTCTCTTTCACCTTTTCAGCCTCCAGACTCTTCTTTTTAGGTGGCTCATCAGTATTTCCCACTACTTTTTTAATCCTCCTATTTCTTTTATTCCGGAGAATCTGCTGAGAACCATTAATTGTAACTTTGTCAGCCTTAGATTTTTTAAGTATTTTAGATCTGACCTTCAATGATTGTGGAGTATTCTTGTCACTAGGCTCTAGTTTGCTAGATCCTTCAGGCCATGGTTTGCTAGATCCTTCATGCTGTGGTTTGCTAGATCCTTCGGGAGGAATTGCATCCTTCTTGCTATTCTCTTTTTCCAAGGACTGAGGACTAGAAGGCACTTCAGGAGGATTCTTGGTGCCCTTGTCTTCTTGCTCCATACTTCTTTGTTTACCACGAATCTGTCGAGAACCATTAATATTAACTTTGCCAGCCTTAGATTTCTTGAGCATTTTAGATTTGGCCTTCAATGATTGTGGAGTATTCTTGTCACTTGGCTCTGGTTTGCTAGACCCTTCAGGCTCAGGTTTGCTAGATCCTTCAGGAGGAATTGCATCCTTCTTGCTATTATCTTTTTTTGCGGACTGAGGACTAGAAGGCACTTCAAGAGGATTCTCGGCTCCCTTACTATCTTCTTGCTCCATATTGCTTTTTTTACCACGAATCTGTTGAGAACCATTAATTTTAACTTTTACAGCCCTAGATTTCTTAAGGATTTTAGATATGGCCTTCTGTGATTGTGGAGAATTCTTGTCACTTTCCTCTAGTTTACCAGACCCTTCAGGCTCTGGATTGCTAGACCCTTCAGATTCTGGTTTACTAGACCCTGCTGGCTGTAGTTTACTAGATTCTTCAGCCTGTGGTTTACTGGATCCTTCAGGAGGAATTGCATCCTTCTTGCTATCATCTTCTTCCAAGGACTGAGGACTAGAAAGCACTTCAGGAGGATTCTCGGTGCCCTTGCTGTCTTCTTGCTCCATATTATACAGGTACCAAAGTATACAAAATTCCAAAGGAAAACAACTGCAATTTTTTGGTTTACAAACAATGTCATCATAAATGTTACTGCAGTTTGGTTCTCTGAGTTCAGAAGAGGTTAAAATCAATGTCAGCACAAATGCCAATCCCAAAAATGACAGCACAATTGGTTTAGCTTCTGGAATTTCATAACCATGGTCCGGGAAAAAGCTTGTCTCTAGTAGCTTTTCCCCGGACCATGGATTGGAATCATCTAAAAGCTAAACCAAACATGCTCTATGCAGATTGAGGAGTGGCAGGTACACCAAAGGTAGTGTATACAAGGAAAATAATTTTAATTTAATACACACAGATTCTAAAACTTCAAAAAGTACTCATGACTTAAGACATATTCATCATTCATACCAATAAATGATTACTTAAAAAAGCAATCATCATTAATCAAATAGGGTAAAGGGAAGCAGGGAACTGGGACTTGGAAATTGCTGAAACAGCAAATAGCAAATAACAATAGTCTAACAAGTAACAAGCATAATGAACAGAAACAATTAAATGTCACGAAAATAAGGATAGTGATGTTTCTTCTTTTTTTTCTTTTGGTAAGGATACAAAGACAAAAGGTTCACATTATCACAATCTCGGATGTGCAAGAGAAAAACAAGCTGAGCATGACTAAGCTGTGCAAAATAGTCTGAAATTCAGAATAAATTGTCCCGACACCACCAGAGTTGTGACTGGCACTAAGGAAACTCGTGCTCCCCAGCAAGCCTCCCAACACTCAACTAAAGCAACCAAATGATTATTATATAATTACTTTGCCTCTATAAAGTTAAGAAACCAGGAAATAGGAATATGTAAATATATACATCTACTTCACATGACATACAGCTAAAACAGATCATCGGCCAGACCATGCCTCAAACACCAAATAACTCAATAGACAACAGAGAACGAGGATTTTGCCTGTAGTCCAAGGAACGCTATACTATACAACTAACTATAACAGAGCTAAACAAAGTATGTGAAATATTTCCACTCCGAGTATGCGGGACTCGAGATGACTACCTGAATAATTTGGCGGATAGAGAACTTGTACGTCATTTATGGAGATATCTGAAAGGGGGATGAAAGGAACAGAGTAAATAGACTCAATGAGCAATAATACATCTAAAGCTACACATCTACAAAAGAAAATAGCAATTAATACCCTAATTGGCTAAAACACAGTAGCAAAAGAATGCAGGAGAGAAATCATATCTAGAAACCATTTTCCTTTATGAAAATATCAAACAGTTTTAAATCAAATCTTCAAGAACAATTTAACTTCTGAACACACTGAAATTATATTTTAGTCAAAACTAGAATATTAGGCGAGATCCAAATCCATAAGTCATATATCAACGTAGCTATAATTAAATCTCAAAGACATCCAACACGTTACAAAATCTACTCGGTTGACAATAACTTCCATAATTTCCAAACTGAAATTTACAATTTCATAAATCAACAGAAATTATTATCATGAACAATCTTCCCAAGTTAATTTATGCACAAATATCGAGCTATAGACATATTATTACTCACCTAGACATTCTCAGCGGAATGACAACCCGGCTTCATATGCTCCTGAAAGACCAAGGGTAAGAATTTCAAAATCATCCACATTCCGGATTAGCTTATCACGTAATAACATCAACACACGGAGCTTCAAATTCATAACTTTAACAGACCTAGGGTTCACTTAGAAACCCCCCAGAAATCCATGTCCCGAATTAACATGCAATTGACGTAAAATTTTCAGCTTGCAACTCTTACACAACAACTAAGTAAAACCCCAAAATTGCTTGCCTTTCTCACAAATCACGTGACAAATTCGTAGAGCTTACCACTAGAGAGAGAACGCTGTGAAAACTGGAGAAAGATAGAGCGCTGGAGAGAGGGAGCACGCCGGAGAGAGAAACGCCCCGGAGAGAGCTGGCCGGACGGAGAGGACGCCGAAAAAAGGGAGAGAACGAAGCGGCTGAGAGAGGACAGACGCGGTGGAAGGGGCTGGCGACGTCAAGGCAGCGTGCCCAGCGGTTGAGGGCTCGGGGCGGCTGAGAGAGACGACGTAGTCTGAGGAAGAGATAGAGAGAGAGAGAGAGAGAGAGAGAGACGAAATTTCTCGCCGAAGAAGTTATAGAATAAGGGAAAAGGAAGAGAAGAAACAAAACTTGCGTAGGGCTAGTGAAAGGACGAGGTATGCGAATGAGGGTGTAGATCGGGTACCCCAACCCACCAAACTACCTCGGCTCAAAGCTCAAAAGCTTGGTTGTAATCTAAACTTAGAGTCGAAATTCACTTGACTTTGACTTGATGCTTTATTAGTTAGACGGTGTTTTATTAAATTTTAAAATTGAATTACTTGATTACTTGATGAAAGTCTACCAAAAAAACAAATTCTACCCAAATCAATCTATAAAATTAATTAAAGCCTCTCAACAAGAAAAAAAAAGGAAAGAAACTCTCATGCGAAAAAAAAAAACCAAACCCCCCAACAATGAAAAAATATTTATAAAAAATTACCACCATCACTTGTCGGCTCGCTCAACTTGACCCAACAAACTAAATTGAGATGGGTTACCTCATTCAAAATTGCACAACTAAACACTCTCGACTCGTCATTGGGTTCGTCGGATGTGTGAGTTCATTTGAAAAATATGACTCACATTAGTCGACATCCATCCTTTTATCTGAGAGTTTGAGAGAGGCGAGAGTTTGGAGAATGCCCTAATTGGTCTCGAAACTTTACACTAATGTCTACATTAGTCTCTTAAAATAAAGTGTGAATGCGGTCCTCAAGCATTTCACACGTTGTCTGAAACACCCTAGCTAGTTGTTCACGTTATAGTCGCAAACAATGTTCACGAGGTTGTTATCTGCTTTGGTTGTGGTTACTTTCAGCCCCTACTTTTATCTTTGAAAATATTTCTTACTTAAAAATATGGACAGTTTGAAAACTTTTCTCTTACTTTATTATTTTGTAAACTATGAATCGTGTGTAGTATCAAGAAAACATATATATACCAACAATCGAGTCTCAAAGAACTTAAGCGAGAAATAGTTCAACACATGATATATATATATAAGTACTAGTACATGGTCCAGCATCTCAGTAAAGACAGATAAATATAGATATATACATTATAGAGTTCACATAAGAGCTGAGGGCTTGTCTAACCCCTCAAGCTAGTAACAAAATACAACTCATAAGACATCGTCCTTCAGCTTCTGCAACATCTATGGGCGCCACGACCTTCCATCGTCCTGTACTGCTTACACCACTCTGATGTCCTCATCGTGCTTCCCTAGAACCATAAAGGAGCGGGGGTGCGTTCTCAGTGGGAAACCTTAGTCATTGCAACTCATTTTTATTCTCAATTATGATTCCGCCACTTAAGGGTCTCTAGGTGTTACAGTAATGCTACATTCCTACTAGTTATTAATATTCATACTAGTCCTGAGTAGCTACCTATATTACTAGGTGACTGGGAATCTATTCTTTAACTTACTTAACCTAGGAAAATTTTCCATGCTTACTACATTCTATTCGTGCCTTTAGGTCATATCTTTCCTGCATCTCTTATTCTCATATAGGTGTTCTTGTGAAACCTTCCTTACTTCTCCATGCTTTGTTATACATACATCCTCTCATAGTCTCATAGTCTTTTCCCTTGTAAGCTTCTACCTACGAGAACATAAATCTTCATTTCTCTGTAAGCTTGTACCTACAGAGACTAGACTACCGCTTCCCTGCAAGCTTCAACCTACAGAGCTACTTACCAGCCTTCCCCTGTAAGCTTTTACCTACAGGACGGAGACCTTCAACTCCCCGCAAGCCTCTACCTACAGAGACCCTCCTGCAAGCTTCTACCTACAGGACTGCTTACCGTCCCTCCCCTGTAAGCTTCGACCTACAGGACAGAGACCTTCAAATCTCCGCAAGCTTCTACCTATGGAGACCCTCCTGCAAGCTTTTACCTACAGGATTGCTTACCGTCCCCCCTGCAAGCTTCTACCTACGGAGATCATTCTGCAAGCTTCTACCTACAGGACTTCTTACCGTCCCTCCCCTGCAAGCTTCTACCTACAGAAAAGAGACCTTCATCTTTCTGCAAGCGTCTACCTACAGAGACTACTGACTATCTCTCCTCTGCAAGCTTCTACCCACAGGGCAGAGACCTTCTCTTCTTCGCAAGTTTCTACCTACAGAGGCTATCCCGTAAGCTTCAACCTACAGGAGTACTGACCTTCATCTCTCTAGCAAGACCTCAGAACTACTAGGGGTGGTCTCATTCTTTCTTTTCTCATTATATGCACAGTTCAATATCTCAAGCCAACAATTTATATAATGAACACAATTTAATATCTCACATCCAATCTCAAGAATACTCCCTATAACTTTCATCATCAAATTCAACACATATAAGGAACATAATTTCATGCTCAAACAATTCGTAAACATAAACAAATAGATATCCAGCAATTATTCCAATAGTCACAAAGCATGCATCAGCTTTCTGTCAGAAATTAGTGATCAGAAACCAGAGAGGTCCAAGACCTGACCCCAAGGTTTTTGATAGCTCTAAGATCATTTTCCATACTTAGAAATTCAGATTTCAACCCTAAGTACACGAAATTACTGTTTTACCTCTTGTCCCAAAAATTACTGTTTTGCCCCCGTAAAGCCTTGTTTCTATGGAATTTTAGTTCTCAAAAACCCGATGGACTCAAGACTTTCCCTTTAAGGTTTTTGATAGTTCTAAACCCATATTTTCTTAAAATCAACCCAGTTTTTTAGTCTCAAAACTTGAATTCCCGGTTTGCCATTGTTTGCCTGAAAACATCGTTTTCTGTCTATTTGCTGAGAAATTCATCGGGGACTCCAAAAATCACAAAACTTGACATCCCTACTCAATTTTTTGTGTAGAATTCAAAAATAACATTAGTTTTTCATGATAAAATTCGCAGTATGCAGTTCTATATAAAAACGTGATATATTCCCATTTCCAGCTTAGGCTTTCCTAAATTCTGACAGAGTCACATATAGCACCAGCAGTTCCAGACAAAAATCAACAACACATATATATAGTCATGGTCACATAAAACATCTTAACATCATATATTATCTAACATAAAACCACATAGACAGTGGATAAGTCGGTTTACCCACTTGAAAACTAAATCTTCACAAGTCAGCAGAAACTCTGAAAGTCTTATATCCTGTGTTCCTTGTTACCGAAGGAGTTCTTAAAGGAGCAACTGCAACACCCCTGCTAACTGCCCACTTCCATGGTAGTAAGCAATGCTCACAGGGTTGTTGTTCGTTGCGTAGGGTTACTTATAGCCCTTACTTTTACCTTTGCAAATAATTCTTACACAGAAATAGGGACCAATTTGAAAATCGTTCGCGTGCTTATTGACGCTCACCAAAACGTCGTTAGATTTTAGTGCGCGATCAAATAATAATTTATA
>QANU01016153.1:0-45955 GCA_003254905.1 Nissolia schottii
AAATAACATATTTCATTCATCAACTACAATTATATCTACATGAACAAAATGTTTGTGTTAAATGTGCCAACCATTAAAAATCATTTGTACAAAATAACGTTGTATTTCTACAGTCTGTATGAGTATGCATGCTTTTACATGCAGTACTCAAGCATTTCTTATTATTTTATAACGCAATCGTAATCACTGTTAAAATAAATCATTCGAAGGGGCTGTATATTATATGATTGCAAATGATCTGGTGATGAAGCTGATGATAGGGTAATATAGAGAAGGGTCGTCAACCTTTATTTTATCTGCCTATACTTTTCTTTCCTTTAGATTGTACCATTGCTACATTGGAAACGAGGGGTAATTTATATATTTTGGCCTATAAAATTGTCTTCCTGCACACACAAAACCTACAGGCTATATCTTTCCACATCTTGTGGAAATATTTTTTTTTTCACATACGATGGACAACTTCTTTTTTTCACAATGATGGCACTAGACACTAAAGTCCATAGCCTTTGGCTAACTTTCCACGGATATTCTGCAAAATAAGATATGTCTGCCACTAAATACTCCGTGTTGAAGATACGATTGTAAGCTTTTTATGGAATCGAATAGAAATGGAAAAAAAATGGTAAACTACTTTATAATTATTTAGCCAGTGATAAAAAAAAAAAACAAATGTACAGTAATATGAAAACACTTTTTGCAAGACAGGTGTGAAGTACATGAACGATTTGAAGTACATTTTGCGTTGAAATAATATGAGGATAGTACATTCAAGTAACTCTTACCTAAGTTGAATATGTCAGATATTTTGCTGACTCAAGTTTCTTACCATATATCCTTGGCTTTCAATATATAGATTATCTGGACATTTCGTGGCGGATACTTTCGTTCATTCTAGGAGCATTGTAGCCGAAGGTTTCAAAAAACATGACTACATTACTACTTTTGAACCTTAGACTCAGATTTGGTGAGCAAGAATTATTACTCGCAGGGCCCACACATTTATTATTAGACTGAGTTCATCTTTCACGAGTGTTTTAATTACACACGCAACCTGTGGCTAAGTTTTACTCTCCTGTCCCTACGCTTGACTTTCCTGTTACTTTGTACATATGCTTTACTTCCGTCTTACTCCTTTCGTGGTAACTCCTCATCATTTACCTGCAATTCAAATTGACTCTTTCAACTTTTTATTTTCTACCACTAATAAGTTTATTGCTTGCTTCCCACACGAAAATAAAAAATAGGAAATAATAGTTGTGCTCTGCTATTAATTTGTCCTTATTTCTACAATTTTTATGCAAGTTAATTGATAGTTTTTGATAAATATCTGATGCATTGTACACACTTACAAAAAAGTAGCCTTTTTACACTTTCAAGAAACTTCATTAGCTAAAAAAACATAGGCTATGCCACCAATGTTCATATTACGTCCGCAGTGCTGTTTTCGATACCTACTGCTCACATAAGCTAATGCATATAATATGTTATTGTTTTCCATTTTTTTTTCATACGCTTAATTATTTATTATCCCAAATCAGTTTTTACAATTAAACATCTTTATGCAAATGTAAAATATATACTAACCATATTCAACATACTTCCGAAGCATAGGCTTTTGTGAATAATAGTTTACATAAAAATGAAGGAAATAATAGTTGTGCTCTGCTGTTAATTTGTCCTTATTTCTACAATGTTTATGCAAGTTAATTGATAACTTTTGATAAATCTCTGATGCATTGTACACACTTACAAAAAGTAGCCTTTTTAGACTTTTAAGAAACTTCATTAGCTAAAACACATAGGCTATGCCACCAATGTTTAAGATTACGTCCGCAGTGTTGTTTTCAATACTTGTTGCTCACACAAGCTAATGCATATAATATGTTATTGTTTTCCAACTTATAGTCCGTGTCATGTACCTGTTCCTTTCTGAAGGATGTGAAATATATTTTGAATCAGAATTAGATGAGGATAGTACAAAATGTCAGTTATTTTCTTAAGTAACTCTACGATGTTCTTATGTCAGCTATTTTCCTGACACAAGTTCCTTTGAAATTCGGTCCTAAACCTTCACTTTATATTAGTGCTAATGCCAAAATAATATACAAAACTCAGCAACACCGTACCTATTTGTAAAGTCCAATCCTTATTGCTGACAATTTATAGTAGTAGTGGCTTTACTTATAAGAGATGTGACACACGAATGGCTTAGCTGTATCCATTTCCTACCTAGACATCTATAAGCACTAAGATGGTCCATATGATGGACTGTTGAATCTTTGACTCAAATTGTGTTTGCAAAGAAGGATTAACTCGGGCCCCACACATCAAAGATGGCGTAAATTCACCTTCCACAATGCTTTTAGTTACACACGCAACCTGTGCCCATCATTTGCTTTCCTGTACCTATGCACATACTTTCCATTTACCTATTTCCATATCATCTCCTCACCTTTATGTGCATTCAAATTGATATATGACTTTTCCAACTTTTCATTTTCCTTCACCTATAAGCCTATTGTGCAAGGTGCCACAGGAAGCAAAAATTTGATGTAGCAGTTGTGCTTTCCACACGGTAATATACCTATTGCTATAATTAGAGCTTGACATATAGCATTTCACAATGTTTCATCTTTTAATTGAGCAACACAGATGCTATGCCACCAGTCAGAAACAACCTTGTGTCTGCCACTTTCTGCTTTCAATAGTCATTGATCACATAATACTTTTACATCTAATGTTTTTGTTTTTTCATTTTATATTTTTTGCAACCCCCCCTTTTGTACGTTTCTAATTGGACCTGTACCCAAAAAAAAAACAATTGATACTACCAATTCGTGTAGTTCATAGACTATATATGTTGGAGCAATAAGTATCCCGTAACCAAACGTAGCTTCACGTAATTAATGCAATTAAACTTTGGGATGTATATATACTGGAACTTGGGAATTCAGACGTAACATATGTCAAGCTTACTCCTTCCACCAAATACGTTCCTTTATTAAAAACCCGACCTCGCTGAAGGTTTCTGATTTTTATTGTGTGTCTATAAATCCCATTTCTTTTCCCAGTTTGATGTTCAATTTTTTTCTGTAATCTGACTGAGTTTAAATCTTGGATCAGCACTCATGTTGTGCCATTCGTATATATCTTTATAATTTAATCTGTTCATCATGTGCAATTTGCCAAACTTAAGGTGGAATTACATCAACTTAACCTTCTATTTCTTCATAACTACGTTTCCTTCATTATTTTTGCAACATTCAAATCATTCTGATTCAGTACGTTTTTGTGCTTCCCAACGAAATTTTTACATTTTACCATACGAATATGTGGTATGATCAGAAATTTATGAGTTGTAATTATACCAGGAAAATCATTTTGGCAAAATGATACTACAATTTTTATCAACAACCCATCCACTAGAAACATGCTGCCAATTATTTTCTAATATCATATTATATTTAGTAACATATTTATGTGTCTTTTGTGCATTGGCTAACATTTACAATTGTCTCTAACTCTAAGTTAACTAAGTTTACAAATACACATACACAATGAAGTAAGGGTGTCACGTAGTATTGGGTACACAAGGAGATAAGTTACTACATGGATATAGAAAATGAACCCGAAAAAATAGCGAGATGTTTACGTACTTTTATAAATTTCTCAACCACGTCAACATAAACCATTTTGAAAAGTAACTTTTCCTTTCCTCACACCAAGGTGAGGGACAACCTATTCATGTATAAATTTTGACTTACAACCATATGAAGGATAGTGGTTCCCAATAAAATCATGTAATTTAAACAAGGAAAAAAAAAGGAAAGAAGCGTAAGCTTTTGATGTGAACTAATGTACGTGTCATTAAATATGTGAGCCATTTTCCAACCTTTCCATCTGTTATCATTACACTCCCAAACCCTTCCTTACAATTGATTTTATTTTATAGGTTGTTGTGACTGAACATTTTAACGAAATGTTTGGAAATGGATGTGTGTTAACAATCTTCCATTAATTATTTAGTAGCTATATCCACAGTATGTTAACTTAATTAAAAGCCTATGAAATGTCAACTTATATACACTGATTTAAATAACATCTTACAAATATCTAGAGGACTTTTCCCAGTTTAATGTAAACATGATTTACTGAAATGCTGTAATTTGATGTAATCATACTTCTGAATCATAGTTTTTGTTTTTGACTAATATTGACAAAGTGTTTTCGTACACCACTTGCTTTTTATGTCATGTGATTGATTTTTTTTTTACATTTTTTCATGTAATATAAATATCCATTTAATGTGTATTGTCATTTTAAGCTGTGCATCAATGCATGGGAAAGGGGTTGTTAATACAATGCCTAATATACACATCAATGCATAATATACATGCACATAATGCCTTACAAAATGAAACTATTAATGTACACAATGCCTTAGACAATAATTATGGTTTGCACGGGCATTGTGTGTACACATCAATGCATAATATACATGTACACGCTGCCTTAGAAAATGAAACTATTAAAATGTTAAGTGTTGGATGTGTGTAAACAATTTGCCTATCATTATTTAGTGGTTATACACAGTAGGTCAGTTAATTGAAAACCATGTAAAATCAACTTAGATGATTAACCCAGAGAAAAGTCATAACAAGTCATGTGCCTATGAAGACATATGTAGGTATAGGGTCTATACAATTCTAACTATCACAACCATCCACAAACATTGGTGCACCAAATCATCCACCTAGAACTCCTTCCACGTTCGTGACCAGCACCAGCAATACGGAAGCCAATTGGAAGCTTTGCATTTGTTCTAATTGCATTTTTTTCTATTCTTCACTGTATGTGGGAGGCACACATCCATCCATCTTGCCACACTTCAATATCAACATCCTGATCCTTTGGGTTAGCATTTCAAATAAGATTGAGATACATTAGTGTGTGCAGCTTATATACAAAATCAGAAGCATCTGAAACAATGTGCTAATACGGGCCGTTAACATTCGACCTTAAGGGCTACTGAGATATGTAAGATATGAGAAAACTTATTTATAGCACTTGCCTCTGAATCCCAGTCTTTTCTATAAATATTGACAAGCTGCTACCTTCCACCACATGATGTTTATATAATGTGCTCCGTTTTTTTACATGTTTACATATAATATTGTTTTCCATTTTATGTTTATTGATCCCTATGACATCTGATACTACTCACCATGGGAACCCTATTAAAACGTTGTTATGGATGGGTTGTTGACAATAAATGTTCTAATATTTATTTTAGCACTCATGGATAATCAAGAGAAACAACATGCACGAAAGCGGCGGACACTTCTTTTGTCACAAAAGAAACAACCAAAATGGACTAAATGTAAAAAAGGTAGACTCATTCAACATTCTCCCTGTTTAGAAGTTAATATTTTCACCTATTTTTGTCTACAATTTGTGAGTCTAATTTAATGCAGTATTGACATTCCACAGTTGAATAATAGATGAGAGTTCTTCACTGTACATGATAAAAAGGGGTTCAATTCACTGAATGAAAAAAAATTAAAGTTTAGACCACATAAAGGATCAATTTGTTCGAATGTTCTTTGTAAAACCATCTATAGTTTTATATTTTGTTCAAATGTACAGTTTGATCATATAGATTCTATAGTTAAGTTTGATTGTTAATATCACCTCAATTATGTAGAGAACTTTGTTGGAAATGGATATCATGCACACATAAAAAAAACAAGGACCGACAACACATTTAGTGGCAACAATGAACTACAAACTGAAGCTGGAAGAAGTCCTTTACGGCAGATATCACTTGGTAAGCACATCTATGAAACAAATGTTACGATTGTCATTTTATATATGAAGTCAAATTTAATGTCAAGATTGTTAAACACCATGTAGGCATACCATTGACCATTGCAAACAGTAGCACATGTGGGTTGAACAGTGTGACCAACACTTTTGGTACATCATCTGCTATAGTGGACCAATCTAGCAATTGTTCGCAATCAACATCCGGTGCAATGCTTAAAGGCAAACTCAATAAGGGGAGACATTTGATTAGCCCTTCCAGTAAGAGTGTTGTAGTTTCACATTTGGGAGTTGATCAGAACTCCACAAATTACACACAAGGTGATTTATTATTGACTGTAGTTATGTATTGTGTCTGATTGTTATGTATCTAAACTTAACAAGTTAGTAAAACGTTATTTATGAATAGTTTTACTGTGCACTCATGCCCCATAATTTGAAGTTTTTTTTTTTTTAGGCTTTCAAGTTTGATCTATCACAAATATAGCTTGTTTTAATTTAGACGGTAATTCTTACAAATACAAAATCATGTCATAATTTTAAGGAGTATATACTTAAATTTCAATGCCACTGTGAATATGACCATTAAATCTATACATCATGGCTAACTACCAATTAAATATATGATTTAATTTTATATATTAATAGGTGATATATCTGGATCAGTTGCTGAAGTTGGGTCTATCCCAAGTGTATGTGATGAGCAATTATTAGGTAACATTCACATGTATAACAATGTCTGTTTTTTTATATTCAATAATGTCTAATGATCAGTTATATATATGGAACATCCATTGTATTAGTGTACCTGTATATTCATAACTGATCATTTTTTCAGTTAAATTACTATTCCATAATATGTTATTATATTTATTTGAGATTGATCCTACCAGTTAATAGGTGATATGCCTAGAACAATTACTGAAGTGGGATCTATCCCAGATATAAGTGATGAGCAATTATCAGGTAAAATTCTCAAACATGGCCATAAAAAGTCTTATTTTAAATTAAGTAATGTCTCATGATCAGTTTGTATAGATCAAAAATCCATGGTATTCATGTACTTGGACAGGAAGAACTGATCAATTTTTTTTAGTTATATTACCATTTGATATACCTGATAACATTTATTCGACATTGTAGCAGATAACCAAGAGCAAGTTTTGACAAATGTTGGGCATGAACAATTAAGTGGTATGAAAAATATTTATCACTTTCTTACTAAGTATTTTATACTCAATTTACATTATGTATAAAATAATTCCTGAAGTTGGGTCTATCCCAAGTCTATGTGATGAGCAATTATCAGGTAACATTCACATGTATGACAATGTCTATTTTTTTATATTCAAGAATGTCTCATGATCAATTGTGTATATACCATTGGAGTGTTCAGATGTACATCACAACATTGGAACACCTACCTACACAACCCTGAATTCCTGGTAAAACATTTTTTGTCTTCCCCACATGCTCATTCTACTTTGTTGCTACATTCTGAGTTTCCAGCAATAGATGATTATAACGATCATTTGCATTAGATAAGCACTATTGATGGAACGAATCTTCCATCCCCAAATCCATTTTACAGACTAAGGAAACCAAGATGGGTTTCGGTCATTGGTGTTAGCAACTGAAACATATGTTTTAGGATCTCCCTATTAGGTTTGAATAGTCAGATTTATGTTTGGAACCCAACCACCAAGATGAGAAGATTTATTGAAGATCCACATCTGGATCAAACAAATTTAGATGTCTTTGCATATGCTTTTGGGTACCTCAAACACTCACTCCATTATCGTATAATTCAAATTTGGAAAGAAAGAACACGACGAGCTGCATGCAAATTTAGGGTTTTTTTTCTGACTGTAATCAGTGGACTGATGTTGTGGCGATAACTGATGTTAGAATCGAAAAATTGAAAAATCAGTCTGTAACAGTTGACGGGGTTACATATTGGCTTAAAATGAGTAGCAGTCAACAAAAAGTTGCCAACTCAATCTTTTTGGTATCCTTAGAAAATGGAATTTACCAAGACATTCCAATTCCTACCGAAGCCAGACAATACTTCAACAACATTGTTGCATATAAGGATGCAGTTTGTTTTATGTCCTACAGTTACAATCCTTCCAAATACCAAGTTGATATTTGGAAATTTCGAACTGAGTCAGGTGACGTGCTTTGGAACAAACTATTTACAGTATCAGAGATTGATGCTGTTGAAACTCCCATCATGTGTATTGGAGATCTTTTAGCGGTGCTCAGAGATGATATCCATACGTTTTGAGTTCCCGGATCTTGGGTTGTACCCTTCTCGGGTAAATAAACTTAATATTGTCTTGATTCACTTACAGACTAATGATCGTAAAGAATTTTATGCACGTTCATGGAGCCGTCTGGCGACGCTAAAGAACTTTTTGCTCATATCCAGAGGACTTTTCCCTGTTTAGACTTTATGTAATTTTATGTAATAGGATGTTGTTTTAAAATTAAGGTCTAAGTTACAATGTCTTTAGCATACTGTTCATTATTATCTAATTTAATATTAATATGTTTAGTATGTTAAAAATCTACTCTTACCGAATGAACATTCCCTTTTTTTCAAATGCACGTATGTATATTCTACGGTATCTTGAATTTTTGATCCCGACGTTTGGTGCCAAACTATTCCTTCTTTATTGTAATAATGTAATAACACATATGTAAAAAATATAGTTCCATCTGCATTGTGCAATGGTTACAACTACTTATTTTGTATCGTCAAAAATATGGTTATTCTAAATATATTCGCAAAAATAGTTTGTCATCCTCGTCGCGCATCGCGTGGGTTAGCATCTAATGTTTTATGATTTTTGGAGCCCCTGACGAATTTCTCGAACAAAATGGGTAAAAACGACGTTTTGGGCCAATAAGGGCAAAACTGTCATTTCGAGTATTAGGACTGAAAATCTGGATTTATTTTCATGAAAAATGAGTTTAGAGTTTTTAGTTGTTTAGCCTAATTAATCCTAATCCTAACAAAAGACACTTGGCAGAGACTTTACCATTTTCTTCGTAAACATAGTTCAATATTGCCAAGTATTTTTTTGGTAAATTTTTAGGCTTGTGATGTGGCATTCTTTTTCCATCATTGCATAAAGAAGATGATGAAGCACAAGGCATGGGTAAATTTTGAGAAAATGTACAAATTAAAAAGATCGTGGACGGCAGGATTCGAACCTGCGCGGGCAGAGCCCACATGATTTCTAGTCATGCCCGATAACCACTCCGGCACGTCCACCTTTGGTGTGTACTTCGTGGCCATATAGCATAAAAGTATTAATGCCACTATGCCAGCCACACGGACAGGCTAGAAGTTTCAATCCAAATCGCTTCGTCGTTTGTCTAACTATCCAACAGTACACCACAATCGTGTGAGTAGCACCTATGGCTCCCAAAAGGGTTCTGCTGCTTTGTGGGGATTACATGGAAGACCATGAAGTAACCGTTCTTGTTCACTTCATCATCTCCTATATAGTGTTTCGAATTCGATTCAATCATTCTGAGTCGTGTTACTGTGTTTCGCAGGCCATGGTCCCATTCCAAGCGCTGCAAGCCTACGGTGTCACCGTCGACGCCGTTTGCCCTGGAAAGAAAGCCGGAGATGTCTGCCGCACCGCCGTCCACGAGCTCTCCGGCCACCAGGTCTCTGTTTGCTTTCACGTATACGTTATTGCGTCGTGTTCTAGAAATGTGCGATTGATTTCGATTGAATTTGATTCTTGTGATTGCAAGTTTTATCGTGCTGAAGATTGAGGTTTAAATTGGCTTGCAATTCAGCTGCTGTGTTTGGAAATTGGAACATTTCGTGGATGAATAAAAAATGTTGATGATTTTGCTACTTAGAATAGGTAGATAAAATTTTGACAAATGGCGAGCTAGCAAGAATAAAATTGAAATGTATTTTTTTTTTTTTTAAGTGAGCATAAATAATTCTTGAAAATTTTTTAAAACTATGTTTTTTGTCCCTTGATAGGGGGTTATTTAGGTTCACTTTTAGAAAATGAGGGACTTAAATAATTTTTTTTAGGAATTAAAACAAAAAAATGCTATATTTTCAGAAACAAAAACATATTTAAGCTGGATTTTTTTTTGTCATGTGTGCAGCTTAAAACCATGAGTTTTTCAAATCCATTCTTATTCTATAAATTTGGATGCTAAAAGGTTTCATGTATTAATCAATTTTCCTAAATTTTGATGTACATTTCGTGTGTTCTGATATACTCTGTGAGCCTTGTATGTTAAGTTTTCATCTTGATTGAGACTTGAGAGAGTATTGCATTTTGCTGGTTGTTTTTTTCAGACTTATTCTGAGACGCGTGGTCACAATTTTGCACTCAATGCAACTTTTGATGAAATTGATGCCACAAGCTATGATGGGTTGGTATTACCTGGTGGAAGGGCGCCAGAGTACCTTGCTCATAATTCTGCTGTTGTGGAACTGGTGACCAAGTTCGCCAGTTCTGAAAAAGTGCTTGCTTGCACTTGCCATGGACAGTTGATTCTGGCAGCTGCAGGCATAGCTAAAGGTCGCAAGTGCACAGCCTTTCCTGCTGTTAGACCAGCACTGGTTGCTTCTGGCGCTCATTGGGTTGAACCAGACACCATGGCAGCAACAGTGGTGGATGGTAATTTCATTACTGCTGCTACTTATGAAGGGCACCCTGAATTTCTTCGTCATATTGTGAAGGCATTAGGAGGAAACATAACTGGCTCCAACAAGAAAATCCTCTTTCTTTGTGGGGTATGATCAAATGTCTTTGATGTTGCTTGCAGTTGAAATTCATCGACTGGGTGGAATACTACTGCTCACCTTACTTATTTTTAGCAAGACTAATTGTACTCATGGGAGTAGAATTTTCATGCTCAGAGCTGATTGGTGCTGAGTGCCAAGCGTTTTCTGTTTGTATGTTACTTGCATAAAACATTTCACCTTTATTGCTAATATTGATGTTGTAACAATTCTAATCACAGGATTTCATGGAAGATTATGAAGTGGTTGTTCCTTTTCAATCCCTTCAGGCTTTAGGATGCCAAGTTGATGCAGTTTGCCCGAAAAAGAATACAGGTGATGCTTGCCCAACTGCTGTTCATGATTTTGAAGGTGATCAAACTTATAGTGAGAAGCCAGGACATGATTTTCCTTTAAATGCAACCTATGATGATGTGGATGCTTCAAGCTATGATGCTCTAGTCATCCCTGGAGGCCGATCACCTGAGTATTTGGCAGTGAATGAGTCAGTTATCACTTTGGTGAAGCATTTCATGGAAAGCAATAAGCCAGTTGCATCTATCTGCCATGGCCAACTGATTTTATCTGCTGCTGATGTTCTCAAGGTATCGTTACTGTAAACTCATTAGAATCACCATGTTTGTTATGCTTCACGTTTGTTTCTTTTCTTAGTAAGCATTGAAATTGAGTAGCTATCGTTTGTGGATATGCTTTGACAGAAAAATGCATGAGTTGCTTAGTGTTGTTACAGTTATATAAGTAACTTGTGCAATGTTGTTACTGATTGTACTTTCATAGATTAGCATAATCGAAACTTCCATATTAATTTCTTGATGCGTTAAACACAGTGCTTTTAGGAAGACATAGTTTGTAATTTGTGAGCTGAGGTCTTTGTGCGCGCTTAACGATTAACAACTCACATGTTGGGATTAAGCAGTTCATGTAATGAAGGCACAACTTGGCTGCACCTCTATATTTTTGCATCCTTGTTTCCCTCTTTTGTGACACAATATTAACTTTAGTGGATGAGTTGCTTCCGAATTTATTGTCATCCCAGCTTTTCTTCCTATCGTCATTATAGAGTTGCTTGTTATTTTGTAATTGTTGGTAAAGGCATACATCATGCTTGATAATCACAGCATGTATGAATTAAATCTATGCAGCCAGCGTCAGTGTGGCTTTATCTCTGGGTGTGTTTTGTGGTTATGAAATGCTAGTATGACTTTGAGACTTTATTCTTATTTTAGTTGTTTCCAACTTACGCAATCTACCCCTTTATGTACTCCTTTTTTTTTTTTTTCATGCTTGGATAATTGGATTGCAATCCTTAGGTATATAACTCCACGGAGCATTTCACTTTCTGCCTCCTCTATCTCCCATCAAGGAACAGAAAGAATTATAGCACATAGAATGAAGCATACAACAACAGCAGCTGCTAAATTTTAACTAAAACAGAGACTCTATAAATTGCTTCTTTTGATTTGATTAATCTCTTCTTATTTTCTACATAATTAATATTTGGTCATTGGTGCATCCCTCCTTTTCTAGACGCACAAGTAATGCCCTTATAAGGTTTTAATTTGATTAATTCCGTTGCCTATTGAAAGGCTTGATGGATTCTACTGTGACAACAAGGACCCTATAATTAGTTGTGAGGGTATAAGTGGTGCCTCGTCTGTTATTTTCATTTACCTTCATTTTCTAACATCATGCATTGCTGAAATAAGTGG
Organism: Nissolia schottii; assembly: GCA_003254905.1. Taxonomy (NCBI): domain Eukaryota; kingdom Viridiplantae; phylum Streptophyta; class Magnoliopsida; order Fabales; family Fabaceae; genus Nissolia; species Nissolia schottii. The sequence goes on from QANU01016153.1 coordinate 12,328, forward strand.
AAACACAACGAGAATTTGGATACAAAAAATATTTCTGTCCTTCCCCATATTTTTATGTATTGCGACAGAACCTGAACAAACTAGTACTATTATTTTTATCTTTGCTGGTTTACACTGTATGTTATCACATAATTGTTATGCATTGGATGGTACAAGTTCAATGGCGATTTTGTGATATGGTGACATATATTTTTCTTGTGACAGGGAAGGAAATGCACTGCTTATCCTGCTGTGAAGCTTAACGTGGTTCTGTCAGGAGCAACATGGCTGGAGCCGGACCCCATAAGCCGCTGCTTCACCGACGGAAACCTGGTTACTGGTGCTGCATGGCCAGGGCACCCTGAGTTCATTTCTCAGTTGATGGCACTACTTGGTATTCATGTGTCTTTCTAGTTGCGCTGTTGTAATGTTAATATCTGAAACTTTGCTTAAGCATCTTGTCTCAAAATATGTAGATGAGTGTATTAAGGTGCTGCATGTGAGGGACTTGTACAAGGCTTAGATATCATATGTATCTGAATAAAAGGTCTATAGATACATGTTCTTGTATCTTGAGCGGGGACTACAGTGAATGACAAACATACGAAGTTTTCCTGAAATAATCTGTTTACAAATTAGAGTTAAAGCTTCATGGATTAGATTCATGAGTAATCTAAGTCTAATTCATGAAACTTTTATCCATTAATTTTACTTACATACCAAACACACCCATTCACCAAAGTCTCATCTTACCCGGAAACCAAAAATGTCTCATCTTACCATATCAATTCATCCATGGAATCATTAACAAACCCCAACACACTTCTATTTCCTCCCATCACAACAGAACAATTCCACTTGTGCCATACACTCCCACCGCCTCTTGTCTCTAGATTTTTTTTTCCCCTTTTCTATAGAACAAAAATCCAAACGAAAAGTAATCTATTAATTTGTTTTCTATCGAAATCACGAGGATCTAAATTTTAGTCAATTTAGCTTGAGCGAGATCGGTCAGAGTGTAAAGTTTTCGGCATTAGTTTTCTTTTTTCTTTTCATTGATAAGATTTAAACTTAAGACTTTACTTAAAAGAAATAAGTGTCAAACTATTTGAACTAATAAGAGTGTAATCTATTAATTTTTTGTCTTGATCATGACATTCAATAATAAAATTAGTGGCTAATTTTCTTGCAGTAATTAGAATCACACGAATTGATAAACCACTGACCATGAGTGAGTCTCTATTGCTATGGGTGGAGATCGAATCCCGCCTCATGCTTAAGGGCACAATAGAGTTAAAATATAATTTTAGTCACTCTGTACGTGTCATTAATGTCGTTTTTTAATTTCAGTGTGATTTTTTGAAGGGGAAAAAAAAAGTTTGATGTTGTGGACTGTGGGCCATGTTGGTGGGGGATAAAGTGGGCTATGTTAAGTGGGCTGCAACAAGAAGAAAGAAGGAGGGAGTAGTAGGTGTTTCTGGATGGATGGATGGATGAATGACACGTAGGCATTTCTTCTTACCACTTCCCTTCCCACACGCATCTCTCTGTCTCTTTGCAGAATTTGCCCTAATCCACCATCATCTCAGATCTCTTCCCTCCATTTTCAGTAAGCTTCTCTTTCTCTCTCTTCTGCTGCCACCAACTTTGGATTCTCTATAAATTCTTTTCGTTATATTTTGATTCCTTCGTCTTCTGTCATAAGTGCTATCTTGGTGTAATAGCTGAACGAAGTTAGGGTTCCTTGGCTGGATTCGATTTTTTTGTTAATTCTTCAGGATTTCGCTCTGCTCGCTTCTGTTATTTAATTTTTTTTATTTATTTATGTATTTTTGGGTTGGAAGAAAGAAATTGTGTATTTGGATTTAATCTTTTTGTGTGTTTTTTTCAGCTTGATAGTCTCGTGGCAACATTGACGTTTGATGTTAATAAGCTATTCTTCCTCCCTTGGCCTGTTGAAGCTAGTGTTCTAAATTTGAACTGAGAGGGTTGGAGATTGAATTGGGAATAATGGTATTTGATTCTGTGTGTTGAACTTATCTATTTATTTTGAGAGGAAATAACTAATCTATATTGGGGATAGCCTAGTGGATTTGATGTGCATAGTGGATGTTTGTGGAATACACTTAAGGTGGATGTGAAATATATTCTCTTCAAATTAGAATAAGGGATCCCAAAACGCCTTTTGACCTTGAAAAGTGATGTTGCTTTATTTCTAGTGAATCTATGTTCTTATGTGTTACACGAGTCTAACTTTCTCTGAGCGGCGATTGAGTTTTCTTCTTGGTTTCTTCTTAGAAAACTTGGTTGACATCACACATGAATTATTGTGGAACCGTGATATAAACTCTTGCATAGTCTCAGTAGATGCAGGGGTATGTGTTTGCATAGATTGCTATCATACACCCCCTAATTGTTAAATGAAAATGGTTAATAATTTAAACTTTGAGAATTTATTCTTTCTAAACCTTTGTTGAAGGGGCTTAAGTGTCTTCTAATCAAAACAGAAGAATCTGCTAGTTGTTTGCTTTATTCTAATTTATGTTTTCTTGAATTCTTGATTATTTGTCTACCCATGATATTCTGCTGGACATGAAGTGTTATTCTTATAGTTTATGAATATTATTAAATGTTCCTTTATGTGATTAGAGTACTTCCATTGTATTTGGTAGTTTTATTGTGCATTTAATTGACAAGATCAATCTCAGTTACTCAATTTAAATAAGTAGTAACCAAGGCAGACAATAAATTCAGGCTTATTGTTTGATGCTCAAAGTCCCTGCTCACTTTAAGCTCTGCAAACATGCATACAAGCACGAGCATATACATATTTAAAAGAAAAATATGTTGCTGTGAGTGTTGTTGCAGTGAACACTTCGATTGACCACTTACATTAAAAGGAAAAAGTTAAATTCATCAACCGATCAATGTTCTGTATGGATACTTTAAGGGCGGTAGGAGTATGTATTCCGGTTGTGGATACTGTTGGGATGATATTGGCTTGGTCTTAGTTACATTTTCCTATAAAATGGCAATAAGTAAGGCAGTCATATTTTTATCCCAAAATTAACACATTTGCACCTATATGACTACATTCATCATTTGTTCCAGAATCTGAATTCTGACTAGTTTTATGTTTGGATGTCATAAACGTGATCTCTCTCCTCTGCTGTCTTTTGTGGGACATTTGTGTTTTCTTTTTTCCTTCCTTTTGAGCTAATGTACATTTTTTCTCTACTTTGTTGTTTACTTTCTGTTTTAGGAGGATTCCTAAGTCTCCTGCATTGTATTACGTTTCTCCCTTGTGAATATTCTGTCTATTTTCATAGAATGAAAACATACGAAACTGCAGTACAAGTAGTTTGCTTGCTTAGGTCTTAAAAGTTCATTGTATTAACACTTGGACCTTTGCAGGTGCATCGCTTCTAAGCTTTTAGACATCAAAAATTGTAGATACAGCTAATACTCAATATGGAGCTTAGTACTATTAAAGATGCATTTGACCGGGTTACAAAGAAGCAGAAGTTATCTAGTGCTAAGACTCAAGAAGTGATTGATCAAATCAGACTGGAAATTGAGTGTGCTTTAGATAAGATGCAGTCAGTCAACAACTCTGACCCTGAAAGCGATTATAAAGCTGTCCTCAATGAGCTTAAGTCCAATTTGCTCAAAATTGCTCCACTTAGCCAAATGGAAGGCACACAGAAAGAGCTAAATGTAGCGCTCAGCAAGTATGGGAAACTTCTGGAGAAACATTTCAACCCTGATATATCGAAGGCTTACAGAAATATTGATGTTGATATACACACATTAAACCAAATAATTGCCAACCATTTTTATCGCCAGGGCCTTTTTGATATTGGTGATCATTTCGTAAGCGCGGTTGGAGAACCAGAATCTGCTGCCACCATGAAATCTCCATTCCTGGAAATGTATCAAATGCTTGAAGCCTTGAAGAATCAAAACCTGGAGCCAGCCCTCAACTGGGCTGCCACTAATTCTGACAAACTTGCTGAAAGTGGATCTGACATTGTGTTGCAACTTCACTCCATGCAATTTGTTAAAATACTTCAAAACGGAAGCAGAGACGAGGCTCTTCATTATGCTCGAACTCACCTATCTCCTTTTGCTTCCAGCCACATGGCTGATATCCAGAAGCTTATGGCATGTCTTCTGTGGACTGGAAAGCTAGATCGGTCTCCATACCATGCATTGCTATCCCCATCTAACTGGGAAAGGTTGGCTGAGGAACTCAAAAGGCAGTTCTGCAATCTTTTAGGCCAGGCATACAACAGTCCATTGAGTGTGACTGTCGCAGCAGGCGTCCAGGTTTTGCCGCCTCTCCTCAAATTCATGAATGTCATGGCAGGCAAGAAGCAGGAGTGGCAGTCTATGAACCAGTTGCCTGTGCCAGTTGAGTTGGACCGTGAATTTCAGTTCCATTCTATTTTCGTTTGTCCTGTCTCAAAGGAACAAGCAACCGAGGATAACCCTCCAATGTTGATGTCCTGTGGCCATGTTCTCTGTAAGCAGTCTATCTCGAAGATGTCCAAGAATAGCACAAAGCTGTTTAAGTGCCCTTATTGCCCCTTTGATATTGATGCAGCACGATGCAAGGAGCTACATTTCTGATGTTCATGGATTTGTATGAAAACTCGTGTATTAACTAAACTAAATCATGTGTTGTTGAATACTGCCGTTAAGCATGGGTATATATACCAGTGTTTTGGTGACTGCAAAATGCCATGCCTAATTGTGATGTCTGTATGTTTCAAAACATGTTTCATAACATTTGTTGTAAATAGAAATTCTTTGGAAGCTGTATGACCAGCAATTTCTTAACTAGTTGCCAAGCTTTCATTTGGTTATGTCTCGATACACATAAATTGGATTTTCTCTTTTTCATTGTGTCAATGGATGAAAAAGATCATGGTCTATTGACGGATTTGTAAGAAGTTGAAGATGAATAGCAATAACGTGAGGTTATTTCTGGATCAAATCTTAGTTGGTTGAGTTGGATATCTTCCAGTAAACTGAGGAATAAGACGATCAAAGAAGTTAAAATAACAGAATAATTCATGTACCACTCAAGAAAGTACTTGGTTGGGTGCTTTGATTGGATATCTTTTTGGACATGTATTGGTTCAAATTATCAGAATATAATTCATGTACCACCTTAACTCTATGATGTGACGACCTTGTGACGTCTGAAGTTGATAGAAAAGTTTCTTCCCATGAACAAGAAAATATCCTTTCCCCAACTATGAAATGACATAGTTCCCCGATGAAAGGTTAAAATTCCTAAATCTTTCTTCCCCTTCCTTCTCAACATTTTGTTGATGGATGCATATTTAGGCCAACTTCTCTGTGGTTATGGATTTCTCACAGGCTGAGCTGGATTGGTCTTCCACAAGTAACATAGTCCCAAGTTGACTATTTACTTATTAAATATCAGCCCTTATCTTATTTGTATTGGACATCACTTCCTCGAGGGGAACATTTTAGAAGTATAAGCAAAGAGTGTAACTTTATTGGGATTTCACATGATAGAAAATCCTCCTTTGAGATGCACAATTGAAATGGAGCTGCAAGTAAAGGCAAGCCACTCAGGAATGTGAATGCCACTTTTTAAATTGTTAGCAAATTTAATAATTTTCAGTATCAAACAAGCTTGAACACCAAGAAGGGTTGTTAACTTACAGAATGATAAAAACATACTACGATCTCAAGATGATGACCTCAATTTAATTACTAAAAAAATTACTAATTAAAAGGACAAATTTAACTACGCACAAAAAAATTAGTATATTCTTTAATAATAAAGTTTGGAGATACTTTAGTAACACTTAAAAAAAAAATGGCCATTTACCATTCTAAAAGTAAAATTTGAGTGTCTCAAGGATAAATCTCCAAACCTTAAAGTTGACTGCAATTCCCTTTTCTCATTTTCACGTAGATTTAGGCTTAGTATCGTGCTATCACCTTTTCTATGTTCTCTATCGTTCTGCCAATTCTGACTAAAGTCATAACTACTTCCAACTTTATTGTGCACATATAATAAGAGCCTTATCTCATCAAATGGGAAACATGTAACGTTGTCACTCTTTTTCTTTTCTTTTCTTTTTTCTTCTTAAATTCCTGATGAGGTTTTTAAGTGCTATAGTCGCTTATGAGTGATGCAAAACCAGAATAATGATGGGATGTTGAGCAGGTCCTGGACAAGGAAATGAAGATTATATAATAATAATAATAATAATATAAACTACATGGGGTAGGATTTTAGTTTAAGATAAGGATGTTGGTGTTGAGATGCAGTTCTTTTCCCCTGATCATACTCAAGATAAAAGCATACAGAGAAAAAAAAAAGGCTAAAAATACCTTTTGAAATACAATCATTGCTTTCACATTAAGAATCCGAGGAGCCAATTACATAGGGGCTCGGTGAGCTCTCTTATTGATGGATGCGGGAATTTTATCAGATAAACCAAAGCACTAAAAGCCACATCAAAAATAAGAAAAAAGTTGATGAGAAAAGGAATTTAAGTAGTTTCTTGAATTGAAAAACATGAGTTGATTGTTTTTCTCATTTTTGTATCCATTAGTAATTTTCACTTTTACTGTGCTTGCTTTTGTTCCATTATTATATATTCAGTGTATGCTTGGGATCCGTCTCACAAGTCACTACAGAGAGCTGGGATCCCCAAAAAGAAATTCCCATCCGCATTGATGATTTGACGCAGCATCTTAAAGATTTGTTTGCATTTACCCTTGGCTCCTTTTTTTCTCCTTCATAAAGAGCTGACACGTGGCACTATGAGACTCGATAACACTAGCTTAATTAGCTCTTCCAGATAGAAAAGTTAGGATCCATGAATCTTACGCCTTCAGCATAAAATGGAGATACCGAAAAGAAGGAAGACAACGTACGTACATGCATCTTCTCCGTATACCATCGTGTACTACATTAATTCCATGTCCTTCTCTTCTTATCACTGGGATGTTCTCTTCTCCATAATAAGTTGCTTGCCACAACCTTTGAATTTTTGAAAGTTTACTGTTATTTGTTAGGCACCATGGAAGCAAAAACCCCCACTAGCTAGTGCACTAAAAATGGATATACGGCACCAAGCAAAATCTAAACGATAAGATCTTTTTTTACTTGGCTGTACTTTCAATATAGGAGATGCAGATTCAGAGTCAACAAAAATCTCAAATGCAATGGTTTTGGATAGGATTAGCCATAAAGGAAGGGGAGAAAAAAAAAATGAAAGTCACTTCCAAGATTCTTAAAAGCAGTAATAAACAATTCCTTAAGTACTCGCCCATTATTCTTGGTCTACATCTGAAGAAAAAGACCCACCATCTTTGCTTTCAACCCCACAGGACACTACAAAAAGTATTAACAGCTCATGCAAACATACAAAATTGCTAATGCTCATTTTATTCATTCTCCTTTGTTCACACCCCCAACGACAGCTGCAATTATGAAAAGGATATACATGAAATTGATAAGAATGGGCACAACAAAACTTTAAACCATAAACCCAATAATCTCACTTCTTTTCCTTTGGTTTCTTTTTCCCTTTCCAAATTCTCTGCATTCTCCAATCTACTATCATTATCTGACCCTTTCCTATGCATAAAAAGGGCTAGCCGTATGGTACTAATTGTCCCTATTATGTGTCCTGGGCCATCCCCATCTTGGCTTTCCCATTTTTTCTTTTTCCTCTTTTTTTTTTAATTCGACTAAACCATTTTTTATTGAAATTTTGTTCATTTTTTTTTCCCATTTATTTATATACTAACAAAACTATATTTGTTTTCCAAAAAGAAAAAAAAAATTACATTTAGAATCCGGCATTCTCAAAGCCGTATAAGTCACTGACTCTGTTCATGGACTTTCTCATCATGGCTACTTTAGCCAGTCTGTCTGCGACTCGCCAAGCCGATGTCGGCGTAAACGGCTCCACCTTCTCCTCCAAGCAATTGTTGGCTCTTGACTTCTGGCTCCGCATTCGGCGCCTCAGCTCGGATTTTTCCGCTTCAATCCACTGCAGGTACTCACCGGCACAATCGGTTTCTCGGCTCGGCTGCGTCAACAGCGCTTGAGCCGAAGAGAGCATGTGAATAGCTCCAGCCACGTCGTTATGAGCTGACAACAGTCTCGACTCGGCTACGGCTCGAGTGCTGATATGGAGGTTTCTTAGCCGTTCGATCTTCCAATCGGACGATCCAACGGCCTGGGGACGCGGAACGAAAATCAAACGCTCCTTAGAATGAACGAGCTCCTGAGTGAAGGGGTCGCGGTGTGAGGATTGTACGGACATGACGTGGCGGTGGGTCCCACGCGCTGCGGTTCCGGCTGGGACTTTGAACTCCACCAGCAACTCCCTCTCCTCCGCCGCGTACAGGTCGCCTATCGCGGCGGAATTTGGCGATAGAACCGCCGGGGAAAGGGAATACACGGCGGCGATCTCCAATGGCGCCGAGCGCGACGCGACTCTCAGTTCGAGCGTGAGGTCTTGCGCCGCAACGGTCAAAAAAGATCCCACGCGCTTCGCGAACGCGCTGTCTTGCTCGCACGCGCCGCCGCGAACCGGGATCTCGAGGTGAGAGTAGCTCGTGGGTGACAATTGCTGGTTCTCTTGGCCGCTCGAGAGAAGCAGGATCTTGGCGACGGGATTCTTCTCTCTCCGATCTTCCAGAACCTTCGCTGCCTTCTTCAGCGCGTCGTTCCGCGCCGGAGCACCGCCGCGGGACCGCTCCACCGCGGCGAGCGCGTCCACGAGGCGGCGCGCTGACCTCTGACCCTTTCCGGTCATCCTCCGGAGCGGAAACAGCCGCTTGGAGCCGCCGGAGAACGCGACGACGGAGAGACGGTCGGCGGATCCCAGCGACGACATCACGACTCGCATGGACCGCTTCATCGCCCGAAGCTCCTCGGCGGACACATTCCCGCCGACGTCGAGCACCGCCACAAGGTCCACCGGCGGCCTAGGCGCCGCCGCATCACACGGCCGAGCCGTCAGCTTCAACACAGCAACAAAGGTCTCGTAGCTTCTGTTAGAAGCCACAATAGCAGCCTCCGGTAAGAAACACGTATCAAGGGTCCCTCTGGATTTGAACGGCGGCGATGGCGACACGTGGAAGCCTTGAAACTCCATTGACTCTTGGCTTTCATCTTCCTCCTCTTCGGATTCGGGGATGGGGTTGAAGCCCGAAACGGAGGTGGGCGACGCGAGCGGCTCGTCGTCGTTGTAGAGCTTAAACGACGTCGTCGTTTTGGTGGCGTCGTTGTTGTTCGGCGCGGTGTTCTCGTCTCCAATTAGTTGGTTCCAGTTGGCGCTGCAAACGGGGCACGTGAGGAGTTGGGTGGTCCTCACGTGAGCGGCGATGCATGGGAAGTGAAAGGTGTGCGAGCATTCTGCTGTGAAAATTGCAGTTCCCTGACCAGCCCTCACGCTCTGCGCACACACTCCACATCGACTCTGAAAATTCAAAAATAAAATTAGAAAAATAATAAAGGAAAATCTAGAATTTAATTAATGAACCGAAGCATCCCCGGTGTGGTACCTTGGAAAGGCGTAGGGTAGATTTGAGAAACGAGAAGGTTGATGGTGAGTTGGGTGAAGGAGGCGTGAGGGTGGTGGTGGTGGTGGTGGTGGTGAATTGGCGGAGGACTGGGCTGTTGGGGAGGGAACAAGTGGTTCGGGTTCGAGAATCTTGAAGAGGAGTTGAGGGGTTGGAATAAAACGTGAGGTTGACATCGCAAGAATCCCAATCGTGTTGTTGTTGTTGTTGTTGGTGGTGGTGGGAGTGCTTCTCTGTTAAGGGATTAGGGTGTTGTGTGTGGGATGTGCAAAACGCCTTTCTCCAACCAGTCACCATTCTCCCTTTCTGCACCCGGAAAGTGATGCCAATGAAGTGAAATGGACCCTCTCTCTCCCCGTTCCTATCTCTCCTCTCTCTACTTCCACTCCTATCCCCACTACCATCGTCTATTTATATTCGCTGTAGGCCTTTGCCGCATTTGTTGTTTTCAATATATCTCTCACTTTCAAGAGCCCAAAACTCCTGGCCCAATAGAAACTAAGCCAGTCCTGTTAGCTTCAAAGTTGAAAATATCTCTCTCTCCTACATGCCTTTATAATTATAATATTTTTTTTATTTTTTTATTTTTTTATTAATATAATACTACTTTTGTTTTCTTTTTGTTATCACTGTCAACAAAAACTTACAAATTAAAAATTTATTTAATTAATATTGAGATTAAAAAAATATAAAATGTGTAAATTAAATTAATCTTAAAACAATTAATACTACAATTATTAGGTGTTATTAGAAGAATAAAAGATAATAAATGTATAATCATAACATAATTTTTGTAATGTTTTGTTAATCAAATAAAATGTAAATAATTTTAGATAATTTTTTTTGATAAGAAGTGACAATAAAAATGTGGAAAAAAAAAAAGCATTGATGACTATTATAGGAGTTAGAACATTACTAAAAAAAAAACAGAGAATATGTTATTGGTACTTATCGAGAATTAAGATAGTGAATTGATTTACGTGTTATGTACTATTAGACAATAAGATTCAATTAAGTGTGAGTTTCATTAAAATATCATTTAATTATAAATAGAGTGTGAATCGATATCGTATTCTTATGGCCGAAAGTGAGTCAAATCAGCTCTTGAGCTTTTTTTTACCTTGGTTTGTTGATGACATGATAAGTTGAGTTTGTGAACTCATAAGTCTAAATTTCGATCCATTTGTTAAATTAGCTAAACTTTATTTAAATTGTTATATATTGATAATAATCAGTAAACGCGGCTTAATAATATTGTATCATCTTTATGATATGTGATAACAAAGAGTAGCACAACTAGTTAAGGTTACAATAACTTATGAGCTAGGTCATGAGTTTTGCTAAGCTCGGCTCGATGCGGCTCACTTCTCCTCATAGTTACTTTACATGAGGATTGTAANGGGGGGGGTGGCAATGCCAAGTGACAACTAATATTGTACCATAACAAGTCAACGTCCCCACAGCTTGCACCTCTCAGAATCGTGCATTGGGCATAGTACTACTATGTCCATGTTATGGTCCCAATCCCATGCCCATGATGCAAACAACTGAACAAACAATGCATCAAGTGCAATTCATCAACCCGAGAGTAAGTAAGGTTATTTATACTATTTGTTAGGACATTTTAGAAGGAGTTTCTTAAAATTGAGATTCGGTTCCAACTAATATTTAAGGGATATATTATCTTATGACATCCCTTGAAAAAATTGTCACATAAATTAGTATGAAATAATATTTTTCATGAACTCTAGCTTCAGTTTTGCAGATAAAGCTGATGCAACTATAAGGGATTGCAGTTTACTTTCACTGTAATCAACCACTTTTGGATTGTTAACCAAAAAATAATGATAAATTCTCCTAATTAGTGTAACTAAAAAAAATCCTAAATTAAAACCTCATTCACATCACATTTATTAAACCATTTTTGCATGTTCCGTAAATTATAAGTTATGTCACTGTGAGTGAGATCTTAAAAAAATAAAGTAAATTTACCAAAAAGAAAAACCAATTATATATTATGTCATGTGGATTTTTAAGGTAACACTAGTAGATACAAATATAATCTTTTCACATCAAAATCAAATTCATATATATGTGTGTGTGTGGATGGAGCTAGAGCATTTTTTAGGGGATCAATACTAAAACAGTATTTTCATTATTTCGACCTATAATTTTTGGGTTATAAGACAAGCTTGATTTAATAATTAAAAATTAAAAATTAAATTTTAATTCAATCTAAGACCTTTAAAAAATAAACAAAAATATATATAAAATTAGTCATAATTTTTTCTACTCAAACCTATCTTCAAGAAAAAAATGACTTGAGAGTATACTCATTTTCTCTTTTCTATGGGATAAAAGTAATTAAAATCAGAGTAAGGTAGAAAAATAGAAGAGATGTGATGAAATTAGACTATTAAACTCAACTAATTTCTCAATTTTCATTTTTTTAGTTTAGATATACAAAATTTTTAGGGGGGCAAGTAAGAAAAAGAAATATCTTTTTGAGAGAAATTAAAATTTTAGGGATAGCAATGACGCCTCAATTATAGAAAAAACTGCCTACACACACACACACACACACACATATACAAATACTCTCACTCTCATATATAAAAACTCATCTCACTGTAATTATCCCTTATATGTATTAAATAAATGAACAAGCTTTTTTGAGAAATTTTTTATAGATTAGGTTGACATGTAATTTGGCACAGATATAATCCCCAAAAATATTCTCTCACTGTGACCCTAATACCCTTGCACCAAACACACCATGCGTGTGAAGTACTAATATGGATGGAAATTTTTCAACCACTATAGTGAAATAATTATGTGTGAAGAGATTCCTATCCATCTATCATCATCATTCGTGAAAGTGCACAGGCCATTTATGAGAAGGAACTTAATTGACCAGATTTTTGTCAAATGAATAAACCCTAAATCTATGGGTGCACTCGAACAAGCTTTATACGGGGATTGCCCCCAAACAATTTAATTAGAAAATAGAAACCAAAGAATATTTTTTTTTTTGATTGAAGAAACCAATGAGTATGCGTCCTACTATTAATCCAATACACGCGTTATACACACGACTTCAACCTTTCTAGCTTCATGAGTCATGACCAACAATTTTTTGCTTTTTCTTTCTAGAAATTAAAACCTAAGATAAGAAAAAAGTGGGGGGTGGGGAAGAGATTAAACAGTAGTTGTACATTAGCTGTGGAATCGTAGCCACAAAGAATCATAGATGAAAGTTTTCCAATTTTCCTACTTTTAGGTTTGAACCAATCACATACAATGAAATTTGAATGGCGTTATCTGGATTATGTCTCGACTATAATTCGAGTCTATGACAAGGAGTTCACCCTCACTGATTATTATTATTATTATATTTTAAAAATAATGCTTCGGAAACTTAGTAAAGAAATGCTTATTTTAGTTCTTAACAGTATAAGCCCAAGTGATAATACAGTAATGATAATAAATTGAAAAACTAATTTGACTTACAACTTATAATTTTAAAGATTAAAAAGTCAAATTTTAAATTTAAAAATTAAAGTGGATCTAACTTACACTTTCAAAACCAAAATGAACCCTATCTCAAATATATAAATATGAGAAATTATCATGTTTCCTTAAGTAGCGTTTAGTTTGTATCTTAATTCTTGACATTGAAATTGTTTCATTTTTTGGCATAATTTTTCAATTAATTTATATACCTAAAAAAAATAGAAGGGCATAAGAAACATGCATTGGAAACCATTTATAAATTAATTTATGTACCTTAAAAAAAGCACGAGAGATATGTCTCTAGTGTATCTCATTGTCTCCATCCTTTTTACATTAATACAAAAACCAAACGCTATCATAATACCAATAAGATTGTGCATTCTACTACATAATAAAATGGCATTTTAAATAAAAATGTAAATTAATGGTGAACTCTATCACAGACATAAACAGAAATGTCACTCTCATTTTTGCTGTGAGAAAGGCTTTGATCATAATCAACATGGAGGAGGGGGTCAGCCCTCTTGAGATGTCTTGAATTATTCTATTTCTTATGAAAGGACAAATGTGAATGGCTTATTGCTAATAAGCTTAGCCATTTAATAATTGGCATAATTGTGGTAGGCCAAGGGGCCATCCAAATTAAGCAACCACAATTACTTCCAAGCAATGCAAACTATTTCCTTTTTATGCATTAATTGTGTGGTCTTAATTTGGCTTCATTGCCTTAGAATTTTGTTATGATATAGTAGCATTATTCGGTTTTAAACGAATATTATATGAAAGAATAGAAGAGCTGTCACTAAACCTCCCTTTTAAGAAGAAAATTGTGAAGTAATTGAGAGGTTACTAAAATTCGCGAGACATTATAAGAGAAAAAAGGATACGTGTGACTATCATTTTCTGCGAAGCCTATATATTACGCAGTCCGAATATAAAGAGAAATTGAAGTCATAGTTGTGAGGCATAACCCGACGCACCTATGTTGGGGCAATAAAACATCATTGTTGATGAAATAATGTAGATTAGAAAAGCATAATAATTAATAATTAATATTGATAATAACTAAACAAAAAGTTCCCCACACGAGTGGGGAATTTGAAATTTGTATTCTATGTCCTATGAACACATTGAATATACAGTGAGCACAGGGAAGAATGTTTGAAATGTTGTTTGGGAGAGAATAGAAAATCATGGCTTAAATGTTTTAGATCTATGACAAATATTTAATATTTGATTTAGATTCTTAATTTTATTTTGTTTGAACACATCAGAATTTAATTGATTTTAGTCATTGCTATTAGTAAAATTATGCAGTTTAGTTTATGCTATTAGTAAAATTCTATTAGCAGCTGACGTAATTAGTAGAATGTTATGTGAGTAAAATAAATTCACACAACTCACAATCTGACCCATAATTCACTATTTAACACAAATTTATTCTCACCTAAATCAAAATTTAAAAATTTGTCATGACCTAAAACATATTTAAGCCAACTTCAACAAAAGGTGATACGAGCAAAAGCAAAAAATGACATAAAGTTTGAAAAGTGTTATCAAGTGCTATAAAAATAAAAATTCCAACGTAATAGCTTTGAGATTTTGTCAATCAATTCGAATATACACTACAATAAATAGTTTGGGATTAATTTTTACAATTATGTTAGGTTCCTTTGTATATGTAACTTAACAAATTTAGCACATTTTTATATTGATGTATTTAATTAATCAATTGATCACATACATTAATTTTAGAATGTATTAAAATTGTCAAATACTAACAGATAAAAAAGGACAAAGATAGTACTTAAGAGTGTCACGGATTAAATTGAAGTTAATAAATAAATTCTTATGCGTATTAAGAGTAAGTTATGAATTGCTCTTATTATGATCTATGAGTTATACATGTCACATCAACTTGTGGTAGTTAAAAAGGAAAAATTCTTACAATAGTCACAAGACCAACACATTATATTTGAATATAAGACATAATAAGAATGAATTTCACCATATGGAATCCGCCGGGGCAGATTTAATTAAGAGGGGGCCACGCCCTGTAAGTTTTCACCTTTTTTTTTAATGGACATGGTAATTTATTTAATTTGGCCTAAGGTAATGTTTTAAAAGGCAACACTTTAAAAATGTTGCCTTAACGATTAAAAATGTAACCTTTGATAAAAGACAACACTTTTAGCCCTAAATCAACACTTTTTATAGAAAGAGTGGTGCTACATGTACATCTAAAATTGTATCAAAATGCAACCACCAAAAATTTTAATACACCCTGACCCACAAACAAATCAATTTCCCCAAAATTCCTACATACAATGATTTGTATTTCTCTCTCATATTAAATATATTTCAATATGTATTTTCTCTCTCCAATTTCTCATGCCCCTCTTTCTTTCTTTTCTCCCTCCAATCCCGTTTCCTTATTTCCTCACATCCTCCCTCACACTTCAACCGCCGCACAATTAGGGCGAGGGTGACGATGAGGGTGGTGAAGAAGGAAAGGGAAAACAAAAAATAGATTAATTAGTTAAGGGTAGAATAATTATTTTAAGTATTTTTAAAATTTAAATATGATAAAATTATATAATTGTATGTGATGTGCCAAACATAAAATAGTATAATTTATATAATGTATTTCTTATACTATACTATCGGCCCTTATATTATCATGTTTAATAGTAGTTAATACTATCATGCCTTATCTTATATGATGCACCAAATGAGGTCTAAGTGTTTAATTGGGGATTTATGATCAGTTTCAACTTGGGAATCAATCACTACACATGATTAGAAATGACAAAAATATCCACAAACTCGGATATCCACGGGTATTACCAGCGATGGGTATGAGTATGCCCGCAATGTTCGTACCCACGAGGATGAATATCCATACATGTTTACTAATAGATATAAATATGAGAATTAAAGGTACCCGACCCATGAAGGCCTGTTAATTACTCATTAATATATGAAATTATGTAAATATATTTACCTATAGAAATATAGAATTAAAAACTTGAATTCTTTTTTTTATTTACAATCTTATTGGATTTTTATTATGTACTTTGTTAATTCAAATTGCAATTTTTTTAGGAGTAGTATTGTAATATATTATATTTGGCAATGATTTTTATAATTTTTTTCTTTTTTTGATTTTTGAAAAATTAATCTTACGAATATCTACGAGGATTCAAATTTCCGCAGTACTAGTAATAGATACCCACGATAGGTATGGGTACGGGTAATAAAATATTAAACGGATATAGGTAGTGGGGGACATGTATTCATACCCATATATATCCATTGTCGTCCCTGTACATGATTCTTGTAACATCCCGTTTTTCCTTAAGAAGAATTTCGCCTAATTAATAAACCACGAGCCAGTCATTTTAATTGAAAAATTTTAAAAGTTATTTTTAAAAAATATTAGTCAAAGTGATGACGTCGTAATCCCGAAAAATTTCGCGAGAATCGCGTCGATTCTCGGTCGCCATCGGAATTTAACGGATATCGGAGGCGCTCGTAAAATAAATTTTTATAAACCTAAAAAATGCGAGTGCCTGCCTTAGATAAAAATTAAATTCCTTATTAGAATTTTTTGGCGGAGGTGATTTGCTTGATTTAGTAATTTTTGTAGCAATTTTCGGTCTCCGTCGAAACTTGACGCGCGTATCGACAGTACCCGTAAAAATGCTCTTTTACGGAAGAAAAATTTAGAATGTCTTAGATAAATTCCAATTTCTTATTTTTAGTATTGAATTGGTGTTAAATTATGTCCAGATAATTTTTATATCGTTCGTTAACTTTTCGCGCACGTGATCACGTGCGTAACCGAACAGTTAAAGAACAAACACGAGCAACCACACACTGTCCGGGAGCAAAAATCTCCCCTCTCTCACGTGGGCTATTGAGGGCTGAACCGAAAGCATCATCATTTGCATCCTTACTCACTCTAGGAAGCAAAGGACATGCATTGGCTTAATTAAAAAGATAGCATGATGATACCTAATCACCAAAGCATAATTATGTGAAAAATCTACCCAAAATCCCCCCAAAAACCGTGCTCACTCTTTAGATTTTGGAGAGCAAAATCCTCTTCCAAGTGTCATCCAAAACAACACTTCAGCAACATGCATTGGCCTAAGCAAATATGTAATGATTATGCATCATCATATTTATCAAAATCGCGAGTTAACTCGTAAACTCGTACGAGTTTACGAGTTTAGGTAGTAAAATCGAGCTAACTCGCATGTAAACTCATTTCTGGGTAAAATTGGGTAAACTCACATAAAATCGCGAGTTTACTGCCAAGTTCACGAGTTTACCACAGGCAGTTTTTTTTTTCTAAGGACAAAACAAGTTTGATGTTGTTTTGCATATATATGAGTTTTTAGATTTAGGTCATTTAAGTGTTTTAGAGTTATCATTTACAGTTGCGCCTACAATTGTGCTTCATCGTGCTCCGTTGTGCTCCTCCATCGTGCTCCGTCGTTGCTTGTGCTCTGTCACTAATCCATCGTATGTATTTCATCCTTTACTCAGGGATCTTTCCCACCAGGGTGCGTGGCCTCTGCATCGCTATTTGTGCTTTAGTGTTCTAGATTGGAGACATCATTGTCACATACTCACTTCCTGTGATGTTCAGTAGTCAATACTATGGAACTCGTTAGTATCTTCAGTGTTTATGCTGTTGTGTGTGTCATCTCCTAGATATTTGTGTTCTTGAAGGTTCTAGAAACAAAAGGCATGCCCCTCGAATTCATAACTGAATTCTTTGTTGTCGGCTCGAAGCAGACTACTTCTGGCAAGAATGAATGACATTGTTCTTTATATACATTTGCTATGTTGGTTGCTTAACACACCGCCTCTCTCTTGTGTTGATAGATTTTGCTTGTCATTAAGTTGATGTTGAGGAGGATATGTTCTGATTCAAACATATGTATTATGTATGAATTGAACTTAGAACTCATATATTTCATCTTTATTTGTGCCTTGTTATGAAGGTAAATGTATTTATGAATTTCAAGTTTTATTAAATATATTTTTGTAGCATAATAATTTTTTAAAATATTTTTTTAATATTTTTTAATAATAGGTAATCTCGTACGAGTTTACGATTCGAGTTTACGGAGGCTCCACGAGTTTACTTAAACTCGCGAGTTTGATAACCATGTGCATTGACCTTAGATTTGTTTGGATAAAATTAGCCCCAAAACCCCCTCCAAAACCGTGTTCCCCTTCAGATTTTGGAAGCCAAATATACTCTCCAAATCTTCCCAAATCTCATGCCAAAGCCATGCATTGGCCCATCCCAAAAGGTGGCATGATTACACATCATTACACTAAGTAAATTAAATCAAAATTTAGCCAAAATCCCCCTTGCATAACCAAACCCCAACCTGCATTCTCTCATCCATTTTCACTCTTCTCCTAGATCCCATTTTCTCTCTAAAACATCCAAGAGAGTAAGCCAAGGAGCCACCCTTTGTTCTTGAAAAAAAAAATCAAGCATCCTCACCATTTTCTCTCCCCCAAAAACCGAACCCAACCCCTCTCATTCTCATCACTTTCTTTTCATTTTCCTACACTAAAAATCTAGTGGAGAACACCATCTTGTTCTCTCTAGAGCACTAAGCCACACCCTTTGCAAGCAAGGAAGACATAGCCTTCATTTTCAAGCAAGGAAGCACCAAGCTTGGAATTCTCAAGGAATCTTGAGAAGCCCTCACTCAACACTCATCACACCACACGCCTTCATCTTCAAAAGTGGGTAAATCTAGCCTAAACTACCTCTTGGTGGTTCTATACTTAAATGTGTGATTATGTGAAAATATGAATATTATGCTTGATGATGTGCATGCATGTGTTTGATTGTTTTTTGAAAGTAAATATATATTATTTGTTAAAAATCTGTGGGTAAACTAACTAAAACCATCCCTTGATGGTTCTATGCCTTCTTGCATGGTTATGTGATTTATGAGAAAATGCACATAATATGTGTTTTATGCCTTGAAATGAATTTGTTTGTGTTGTTAATGATTTGATTAAAATAAATGGGCTTTTGAGTGGTTAGAAATCTGTGGGAAAAGTTATGATTTAATCATCCTCTTGGAGATCTATGAGTGCTTGCATGTTACATGCAAGTGAGTATGTGGCGTTATGAGCATATATATGTTGAGTTATGTTATGGATGATGCATGCATGTGCTATTTTGTGATTGAAAGATGATAATATATGATTTATGAATGCTGGAATATGTGGAAAAATATTTTAAGTATTGTACATGGAAGAGTTTTGAGAAAAGGTGACATAGAGCAAAAATGAGGTTTTGGGTATATAAGGGAAAATCTGTAATTTTGGGTACAAGGGTTGAAAATATGGGTTTACTCTCATGAAAAACGGGTTCAAAACTATCAAAAACCTTGGGGTCAAGACTTGAGTCCATTGGATTGTGGTTAACTAAAATTTTGAAGGAAATCGGTTTTTTGGGCAAAAATGACATTTTAATCATAAAGGGCAGATCTGTAATTTCGGGTATGGGTACTGAAAATCTGAGTTTATTATCATGAAAAATGGATTCAGAGCTATCAAAAATCTTGGGGTTAAGTCTTGAGTCCATCGGGTTATGGCGAAATAAAATTTCAAAGGAAAATTGATTTTTCAGGCAAAAATGACGTTTTGAGCATATGGGGGCAGAACTGTGATTTCGGGTAAAGGGACTGAAAATCTGGGTTTATTTTCATGAAAAATGGGTTCAGAGCTATTGAAACCTTAGGGTTAAGTCTCGAGTCCATCGGTTGGTGGTTGAATAAATTTTCGGACGAAAATCGGGTTTTTCGGGTAAAAGGTGGCATTTTGGGAAAAAGGGGTGAATCTGTAATGGCTGAACTTTGGGCATAAAATCTGGACTTATATGTGTGAACATTGATCTTAGAGCTATCAAAAACCCTAGGATGAGGTCTAGGACTCATCGGGTATTCGATAGCCAAAATTCCAAAGGAAAAAGAGGTTATGAGTATCCTGACAATTGTTGTCGTACTTTAATTAACGTATGATGTAAATGGTCGCATATTATGTATCATGATGATTGTATTATGTCCATATGAATATTATTATGCATCATAAGGATACGGTCATCGTCAGGATCTTAGGACAACCTTAGAAAATTAGAAGTTATCGCCTAAACTTAACAAAGACCATAATTAAGTCTTAGGAAAAACGGAATATCTTAAGAAGGCTCCGCCAGAAGGGCTTGGAGAACTTTGAAGATAAGAACATAGTTGTATAATAGGGCACCCCCTCTCTTGGCACGTCCAAAGGACAAGCCCCTCACCAATCCTGACAGGAGGATTAGTTCATGACAAATATAGGTCTACGCTTGCGCGTATGACTACCGTCATAGACAAAGAAAAGATAAAGACGTGTCAAGAAAGTCATAATTCATGAATAAAGACAAAGGAAAGAAAGAAAAGAAAGAGAAAGCTAAAAAGTAAGATGTCCCCGAAGGTGTGGACAAAGATTAAAAAAAGAGTAAGATGTCCCTGAAGGTGCGGACAAAGATAAAAAGTAAGATGTCCCCGAAGGCGTGGACAAAGATTAAAAAAACATAAAAAGTAAGATGTCCTCGAAGGTGCAGACAAAGATAAAAAGTAAGATGTCCCCGAAGGTGCGGACAAAGCGAGTCCACTCCCGGCTGTGTCGAAAAGGCACTCCCCTCACCATCATGCGAGTTGATGGTTATCCCGATCCGCTAGATTTATATGCATCCGTGCATCCGTGGTTCGCTACCACTTGGGTATGAGCTCTGCCCCTAGTAATGAGGATCCGGAAAGGAGCAGGTTGTATTCCAACGGGGCAACGGTCCCTAGGAGTACGAGGGAGAACGATGGACATTTAAAGAAACAAGAAGGGCGTTGCCTCAGGCGCGTAAGAGAATCCCCAATCCCCCTCATGCATACTATGAAATGAATGTTTGAATGTGAGATATGTATGTGCGGCGAAAAGTCGTTGACGATTGCCCTATAAAGTAAACACTTAGAGTATTCTAAGTCTTATGACGACTAAGTAATAGTAAGCCAATATTGCACACTTAATGACTAGGACGAAGATTAGTATATCCCCTGTCACCTAGTAATTAGGGCTGCTCAGGATTAGCAAGAATAAAATAAAGCAGAGAATTTAGTATGCATGACACTTAGAGAACTCCTGAGTAGCCTGGATCACAAGTGAGTAAATACAGAATAGATATTGGCCTAGACTTCCCACTGAGAATGCGACGTTCTCATCCCCCACACACTTATGATTCCAGGCGAGCGCGACAAGTACGCCGGAACGGAGGAGGCAACAGAGGACAATTGAAGAGCCTTGGAGACAAGAGACTCCAGGGAGGCAGCAGGACTGTATTTCAGAACTACACGTCACGACGTGTAGGCACCTTGTATTAGCTAAATGGATTTGTTTGCCATTAGCTTTTGATTGCAGTACTTGTAATATTTAATTATAAGCATATGTGCAAGTATTTCTAGACCAGTATGTATTAACTATATTTATATGAGCATGTTGTGAGTAATTATCTGGTATGCTATTAAATGCCTAAGTCTTGTAGACCGTATCGCTTGATTTTATATATTGCCTTCATTCACACGCATGACTCATACTTTATGTTTTAATAAAGAAATGAAAAGTTTTAAATTGGTCCATATTTTGAGTAAAGAGATATATTCTAAAGTTAATATAGGATTATAAGTATTCCAACCAAGCAGATAACAACTTAGTGAAGCATGGTTTACGACTTAAGCTTAAGCTAGCCAGTTAGGGTGCTTCAATTCTCTTGGTTGATTTTCCTAGGTTATGCCAAAATAAAAATGGTGCTTCTAAGATAGTATTGATCCAGATTCTCTGATCAAAACTTGATCTAATTTGGTCCAAAAATAATCAGGCTTATTCAGGTATAGGGTTGCGTTTGGGCTTAAATTGCCCAACCAAAATATAAAATCAAGTTTGTACAACCTCAAGTCCGTCCTAACCCAACCCATAGACACCCCTAATCATTAGCATGCTGAGTGATTTCTTAACACAATTGAATAGAAGAAAAATAACTCTCCTAGTCAGAATTACCCTCTATCAAATATGAGAAACACATATACATCTTCTTGGTGTATGTGGTATAAACTATGATAATTGTGGCGTATAATTATTTTATATGAGATATTGTGCTAACTTACGACTTATTCATTATTTGATTGGATTCTAATAAGACTCACACTCCATTGAAATTTAATTTCATATAATGATAAACGAAATGTGAATCGACTTAATATCTCATATAAAATGAGTTTAGATAATACAATTTTAAAACTATTGTTACTCAACATTATGTCCAAGGTTACCATTTGTGACCACTAAACCTTTCGTAGCCTCATTTTTGATATCACAATATGGATTGTTTTTATTGCATTACTTCAACTAAAACTAGGATAATCTAAGGATTTATCCACAACAATAAACCAAGAAAAAAAAAAAAGGAAACCCAAACATAACATATGGATTAATGACAATGAATGTGATTTGGATATAGTATACTCCCCCATCATGGATGACAATGTGGCAGTGAAAGTCGGTATCCCATTTGTCAACGTTTGACTGCATATCCCTGAACCAACATATATTGATCACATAAAGAATATACTAAATTTAAAAGTGGCAGATATTAAAAAAATAGAGAGACTATCATTTTAATTTTCATGGTGAAAGAAAAAAGGAAAAAGTAAATCTCTTTGCAATGAAATTTGAAAAGCCCCATGTTAGACGATTGACCAACAAAGAATAAATATATAATTACTATTACCTTTTCAGATGACCAAGAATAATAAATTTAAAATTCCAAGTAGTGCGTAGCTTATGGGACTGAAATCTTCCCTTAGATTTGAATTAAATTCTAGTGCTATCAGAGTAAGTAGCATTGTGAGAGCATCGTGCATACCTGCCGCCCCCTATAAGGACCTTGTGTTAATTTCTTAATTGATAATATTGAGAACCACAAAGGCGTACACATGATTAATCATTGCACAAAATCTTCGTAGAATAATTATTAGGGCATATGCACAATGGGAAAAATTACTACGCCTTATAACGCTTTTTTTACTTATTGAATGAATTTTGGCATTGTTTGGAATGATATGAAATACTACTATCATATTCATATACATCCCCCTCACCACCCATACCAAGGTTTTGTCCGTGGGAGATCCTTTCCTAAAGGACAGACTTCAATTATGAGAGCGAGCATATTTCTTGACCTGACACGTCTAAAGGCGGAGAACCCATAAAACAATTATGCATCACTCTCATTCATTTTGATTATTAAAAGTACTTTTAATTCTTAAAATTTTAATTTTAATTTTTTATTCTCTGAAATTATAAATTGTAAATCAAATTAATTTCTTAATTCATTATTATTATTATTGTATTGTGATGCTGTCGTTTATTTTTCACATTGGGGTAATGCAAATGGGTTGTTGGAGCATTTTATGGTTACAAATGAAATTGCAGTAAATTGAGATATGTAACTCAAAGTATCGTTTCAACCACATTTTTAACTTTTAGTGGTGCAACACAACCTCTCATTGTAATCACATTCTCATTGACAATACATTAATCATAACTATTTTAGGGATTAAAATGACATATTTTGAATTTCAAGGCCCAAATGTCTCAGATTTATACTTTTAGGGACTAAAATAAACATTACTCCAATTAAGTTCTCCTGTCGTCATTAATTATCCGTCACTTTAGTTGAATTCACATATATTAAGAGTAATTTAATGATTATCATTTTTATTAAAGTACCCTTATTTAATTTAGTTGTCAAAGTGTTATATGATGAAGAAAGAGAATATTTAATTAGGGGTAAAATTGAAAAATTAACAATAAATTTTATCTTAAAAAGTAAGAATGACAGATAATTTGGATAAAAAGAAATTGGCCAAATGACAATTTATTACGAAGAAATGGAGTAACTTTTATTATTATAAAAGAAATGTTATTTGTATTAATTTAATATGAGATGATGGGTTACTTCTCACATTATCTACCATTAGATGATATATAAATGAAGTGTAAGTCCCACTAGAAATCTCATTCAATGTTAAATATGGTATGAGTCAACACGCTGCCATAAGTGAAATGAGTTCAAATAACATAACTCTTGTAAAAATAACTAAAGAATTCTAATGAAAATAAAATGCTATGATAACCATCAAAATAGAGAATTTTAAGATAACCACAATTACAAAAATACGATGTCTACTATAATAGAATCCACACCTTTATCACATATACCTTTGTGTATTTTGATTGTCGTATTATCATTTTTTTTTTAAATATCATTTTTCCCCTTGGCCATTTCTTTTGTTTTCATTGGAATGTATATGATGATTCATAGTCAGAAATTGATAGATTCCTACATCCTGCCAATTAATTATGAAAAATATTAGGGTTGTGAAACGGGTCGGGCTGCCCGTTTATGGCCCGCCCATTTCACAACCCTAATATTTTTCATACTTAATTGGCAGGATGTAGGAATCTATCAATTTCTGACTGTGAATCATCATATACATTCCAATGAAAACAAAAGAAATGGCCAAGGGGAAAAATGATATTTTAAAAAAAATGATAATACGACAATCAAAATACACAAAGGTATATGTGATAAAGGTGTGGATTCTATTATAGTAGACATCGTATTTTTGTAATTGTGGTTATCTTAAAATTCTCTATTTTGATGGTTATCATAGCATTTTATTTTCATGGGTTGTGAAACGGGGTCGGGCCGCCCGTTTATGGCCTGCCTATTTATGCCTGCAGATCTAAACGGGCCGGGTCAAAATTATGCATATTTTTAGGGTCCAACTTGTTTATGGTCGGTCCGCAGGCCTAAACGAGCCGCCCACCAACCCGTTTATTTTTTTTAAAAAAATTAAAAAATTCAAAAAGTTCAAAAAAATTCAAAAAAAATTTTAAAATTTTTTTAAAAAATTCACTGACTCACGGGTTGGCCCGCGGGCCTAACGGGCCGGTCAAATTTTTTTCAAATTTTCACGAGCCTATTTTTTACATATAAAGTCCGTCCATTTAACCGGATAAATGGACTGGACTCATTTTGACAGCCCAAAAAAATGCGTAACTTATTCACTTGGAGAAGCAATATATAGATGGTACTAGTAGGGATAACTGGTTCCACAAATCTAGTGTACTGAGGGCCAATAATTAATCATTCAATATTCTGAAAGAATGAGAGTCTTTTCCTCTCAAGGTTGGTGAATGGTGATTGTGTGGCGCAATAATTGGGGCACATGCATTGCCTCAAGTAAATGCTAGGATGGACCCCCACCAACCAAATTATAATTAATCTAAAACAGTATTTTGATCAAATTAATCTAAAAAAATATATAATACTCCGAATTGTATTGTGTAAAACAGCTGCATGAATTATATGTCACACGCATTTGGCAGGGATAAAGTGCAAAAATAATTAAGGTTGTCAATCATCATGTAAAATTCAATTGAGACCTCATTTCAAATAAAACTCAATCATGAATCTAGGTTCCTTATTTTACCCCTTTAACCTATTCAATAGTAGGAGACAAAAAAATTGAACCCATATAATATATATCTTGCAGAAAACTCCAAATCAGGCCATAGTACTGAGTAGTGGCTCTCCACCTCTTTACAAAATTTACACCATTTTTAATTCATTCCAACCCTTTTCAATGATTGTCAAGCCACGTCACATTCATTTTGGCAGGTTAACAGTTTTCTAATTCGCCATCAAACCGTACCACAAAAGGTTAAATCAATCCCAATTAATCAATTCTGCTACAGAATAATTAAAGGATGAATGGATGTGCAGAGAATGTTCATGAATGAATGCAGAGAGAGTGAGAATGGCCATGACAGATACAGATACATTTTTATGAACCAAGGGATGGTGTGAGACTTTAATATCAAGATAATGACCACATTGCTATTGCTGCTGCTGCTGCTGCTGCACAAGGTGTGACATTGACTTGCAACATATGACTATCCGAAATGCCTGTGGTAGCAGAACAAACGCGTGGAGACATTGTTTTAAGGGCACGAGAGAGATAGTTGAGATCAGAATGGTTTATTTGTAGCCATTAATGTTTATGTTTACGTGCGTATGTATGTATGGCTCTGTAATGAGCAATGTGGCATCGTAGCATGCACAGATGAAGCATCCTATGATGTTTATGCAAAAGGATGACCCAGTGCACGAGGCTCCCGATAAGTTCCGGAATAATAGATGTACGCAGTCTGAGATCCCCTTAAGCAGAGAGACAATCATATCTGCGATTTTCATGACCGCCAAGTCACAGGACAACCTTACAGTTGCACCAAAACTCGCCTTATCCTATGGGGTATGTGTGTATAGACATGTTGGCTTCAATTTTGATCAGATGAACCTAGGAAGAAATTTTGAAAGATCTTTTGAAAGATCTATATTGTCCTTTTAATTATCCTTGTCAATTGTCATTTCAAAAGAAAAGAAAAGAAAAGAAATTAAAAAAGTCAGAAAATAAGGGGAAATTCTCAAAATTCCAGCTACTTCAATTTGCCACAGCAGCATGGAGAAGGCTCTAGAAATTTGGTTGAAAGGGACTCGTGATGAGAGCAAACAAGTATCCTCGTTGTCTCTATGCACTGTTGTTCTTCAGTTCAGTAACATAAATGGAACTTAGCTACATGAGACTTATAATCATGCTAGCATTTTGATGATGGTTTGATTCGGAGCACATATATGTAGACTTTGTCGTTAGCAATATATGTGACAGTGACTTCTACGGCATGCCACAACCCATTCATTTCAAACATTTGGACCATTCTAGTTTTTTCCAGAAAATGAAAGGTTAAAAGTCACTGTAACTAAATTGTTTTTATCAATCTACATTGCTACTTACTTCTGTGGCTCTAGTGTCACATAAAATGTGTGTTAACGGAATGTTTGTTTTGAATTCTTTTCTACGGAAAATGGAGAATCTGGCTTCCTGAACCTCTATTAAGTTTGCCTCGGGAAGCCAAATTCGAATTCGAGGAATGAAAAGGAAGAATGTAGTTGGGGTCTTGGTATTGTGTTCACTAACAAACTTGTCAATTCTCAAGTCTTAACTCGTATAAAAATACTCGAGGCCGGTTTGATTTATGTTTCTGTTTTCTGTTTTTATTTCTTACTTTTAGGATGTTTTTCTTATTTTCAATATTCTTCACAAAATCTTAAAAAGCAAGAAACTGACTGAAAATATGAAATAAAAACGCAAACCAAACAGACTCTTGCGCTTTTCACCGGGAATTGTGAAATGCAAGATTGAGGGGAATGATGGAAGATGGAAGTATCTTAATGCAAACTTCATTTTTAAGTGTGAATTGTGAAGCTTCTCCACATGGTGGTGCTGTTATTAAATTATGGCGCTTTTGAATAATTGGAAGGACTAACAAAAAGTCTCGGTCAGTAAGTCCACCCTATTAACTATTTCACAATAGGATCATAAAAGCCTTCATTCCCATTGAATTGGTGCCACTCTATATGGCTCTCATTTGCCTCTCGCATATAAGGCAATTTGAGGGTTCCATATTTAAATAATGAATGCATGTGCTATATATGCTCCCAACTCAGGCATCATGAAGCTCCAATTGCCAAATTCATTGAATAATGGGGGTAAATTAGAAGGAC
Organism: Nissolia schottii; assembly: GCA_003254905.1. Classification (NCBI taxonomy): domain Eukaryota; kingdom Viridiplantae; phylum Streptophyta; class Magnoliopsida; order Fabales; family Fabaceae; genus Nissolia; species Nissolia schottii. Next base: position 40,172 of record QANU01016153.1, read on the forward strand.
ATCTCTCAAAGTTGAATTTTGCCCCTTTTAATGAGATTATTTGTGGAGCCCAAAAATATATCATACATTTGGAACTCTACTTCCACATCTAGATATATGTATATATCGATAGCCTTAGCCTATTGATCAAAAACAAAAAAAGATAATCCTAAAACTTAGCACATGCAGAAAAGATTATCCAAAAGATTATAAAGACTATATTGGTTATGTAAGCTCTAATATGTAATATCATATTATAATTAGAATTGTGCGGCTAACTTTACCCTAAACTTAACCAGATAGAGTTGTCCCAACTGTTCATATGCCCAACAAATGTAGAGTTCGTAATCTTTTCTAACAGCTTATCTATATGGCCATATATATCTTGGTCATATTCCAAAAAGGTGATAACACAATCTCGTCAGCACAGCTTTCCTCCACTAATGAGATAATGATTACAAACAATACTACAAACACTACTTCCTTTTCTTTTAAGATTTTGATTAGGATAGCTTACTTCAAATTCAAAGCCTCGCTTTAGTCTCCAAATCCAAAAAGCATGTGAAAAGGGGGTATTGAGTCACATCAGCAATTGAGGTATATAATCAGTTCAATAAAGCAAGTCTCATTTCTTGCATTTACAAAACAGCAATTTTTTCTCTTTAAACCAAGGCATTAATTGGCAAATTAGGGGAGAGTGGGAATGAAACATAGACTTCCAACAAACTAAATAAGGGATTAGCCTCTAAATTGAGGATTCAGCCACACAAAACAACATGGTTTACAAAAGAGGAATTTTGTGTTGCTGTATAAAAATATTATTATATAAAGTGAGGTATAAGATCATTGTCTCTATACTTCTTAAAAACCATCTCTCCCAAAAACTTGAGTTGATTGGAGATAGCAATTTTTATGGTTTTATATTATCTCTTTACAATGGTTAAAGAAAGAAAATTATGCGCCATCCTATTCATAGCTGTTAATTGAATAATGACTCCTCAAAGAAACACTTGCAGCAAAGTAAAAAAAAAAGACTGTTTCTAAGCTCCCTCACTCATGTACTCAAGCTAAGATTGAATGAATTTAATTCTGCAATTGATTGAAGTCATATAACAGTACGTTATGTTTTGGTCTTAAAACTAAAAATCGGGAGTTTAATCTTGAACTCTCATTTGCAAGCAACCACTAAGTTATGGACTCAATTGCAAGCATGTGACTTGCAAATTGGGATTAATTAGTATACATTGTCATGTCACAGAATCACACTCTATGACATTTTAAAAAGCAATAGTAAAGATAATAAATTTGAATTAAACGATGCATTAAAATTTATACCAATGAAACATACAATAATTGAATTCTCGAAATTTTTTATGACATTAAAACTTTAAAAGCAACAGAGAACTTATGACCTTCAATACCCTACTATTCAAGTACTGTCAGATTATATAAAAGCCAACCAACCAAGAGGGGGAAACAACAATGATGAAAATAACATCTCTAATTTCAAAAAGATGTTAAACTACAAAAAAGTTTCATTAAAAAAAGACCAAAAAAAACAAAAAACAAAAAACAATGCAAGGCCCAGCCCCTAGTCACTGATTATATTTGACTTTCAAGAAACGTTTTACACATTTAAAATAGATGCTGTCATACACCCGACGGCAAGATCCAAGAACTGCACTAATGTATAAAGAGTAAAGGTGCAGCAACCTTAATGCACACACACCCATGTTCTAGTCTTCATACAATTTCAATTTTCCTCAACACGACAGATATCAAATTTTGCATACATGCTTAATAGCGTGTTTGAATTTCGGTTAAAAAACTTCAGAATCAATTCTGACTCTAAAAGTAAAATAAAAATCACTTTTGGATTCGCCCCAACAATTTTCCCAACATGCAAAAAATTTCTAATCTAAAGTGAACACATGAACTGGTAAATTGCCAATCCCAGATGTCCAAATCTCTAGCTTATGCCATATTGGTATTGGGCTAATGGGCTCTAGTCCTAGTTGATAAAGTGCACATAAAGAAAGGGGGGGGATAAGGATAAACTAAGAGTTCTACTACACGTACACCAAAAACCATACACCATACACCATACATACGCCTCGTACTTATATACATAAAGTTTGTATTTTAACTCATATAATGTTTGTGAATTTAATTAAGTATAGTCGAGAGTATCATTTACAAGTTTGTAATGTTTGTACACTCATAAGAATCAAGTTTGTGCACTATTAATGGTGTATGTATGGGTGTATGAAATTGAGTGTACATTCGTAGCATTTTTGATAAACTAATGCCTAGCAAATCACTCAAGAGAAACAATATGGTGACGACTTTAATAGACATTCTGACTCATCCAAACAAACAGGTTCCTATAAACATTACAGAATCCACAAAATACTAATCTTCAAGGTAGCTTCACAAGGTATTAGAGTTAATAACAAATATAACAGAAACACAGACCAAGACACTATTTAGGGAATTAACAAAAAAAAACATAGATGACAGCTGAAGCACGTTTAACCATCAAAACCAGGGGATTCGGTCATTTATACCGTAGTTTCCCATCCACACCATTCTCAGATCCAGCATTTAATTGTAATATATATAAGATGCAGTCAATAATAGTTCCCCAACACCATCTAGCTCCTGGTCTTGGATTTTTCCATTGCCCTGGGAGCTGCAGAGAAAACGAAAACACTACTTAGTCAAACTTACTTCATTATTATTGGTGCATGAACTGCATTATTATTATCAGTGTGGCTATTATGTGAATAGAGCGCGAGAGAGAAGAGGCAATCCTAAGTAGTCTATTACAGACACAAACCATTGACACATTCCAAAAATGATTTCCTTGGGTTACAAGTAGAAAACCAAATCCAACTGCATTATTAAATTCAGATATTTTGTGTGAATCAACTTAGAATTGTGTTTCAATCAAGTAATTATCTAAAAAGAACTATCAATACCTACTAACTATTATATATCAATTTGCAGTAACGGTACATCTAGCTTTTTCTTTACACTAGTTTAATGATTAATCCTCAGAAAACAAAGGCCCAACACAATGTAGTAGTATTGATATCACACTTTGAAGAATGCAATAAATTTTTTATCTCTGGCTTATATTGTCTGTTAGGTATATTCAAATTAACCCATGATAATAGAATCTATTGATATTGAGTCACTGACTTAGCTTCAGTTGACTCATTTAAACACATCGGAATCATAACCTATTGCTGGGCATTAGTCCTCAGACAAGGCTACTGTCATATACAACCAGATGCTCCCAGTCCATTCATTCATGTGACAGTTTCCACTGACAAGTATGATGACTATAAAATGAATTAGCATCGAGAACACATACCTAAGCCAATGGCGTCAGAACCCTTCATGATTTTCAGCCTCTTGCATGTGTCAATGAACATCCTAAAGAAAAAACCACGGTTAGGAATGGATGCAAAAGCAAAGACCAAAAAATTGTTCCATAGGTCTTCCAGCTGCCATTTTCTTGATAAAAACAGTAGTTGTAACACTCAATGCCCAGGTGACGATTAGAACAATTACACATTCCAACAGGATACACGAAGGAAAAGGACAATGCAATATAGAAGATAGAAATCGAAATAAAAGATTGAAAAAATGGACTGGTTTGGCATGGAGATAGAAGGACAATGGCAGAAACAAAATGAAAAACATAGAACGTGAAAGGCGTGCATGAGCTGGCCAGCAGACAAGAGGGAAGCCTCACACAGCAAATGTAGTAATCCACTCATCACTCTTGTCTGTATCATTAACTAGTAAGTAGCAACCCAGAAAAAATTAATTAAGTTCTGGTGGAGATTGCTAGATGGCATTGGTTGCAGCATATTGCATGTCAATGATTCAAGAGTCATTATAACTTTGCACAATTGCTAAAGCATATTGCCCTATCATTAGCCCTTAGAAACAATTACTGTTATCAGAAAATGTATAACAAGAACATTAAGATAAAGAAACCTCAGCAGGTTTAAGAAACTTACTCCCAAGGTACATCTCCTACAAGCATCCAGTCACCATCTTTATCTTCATAGCTTAGTACATATTCTGAACCATGCAGAAGGTCCTTCAGCTTGCTCTCACTCAGCATTTCTCTTCCTGGAGCCCCATGGGAACCACACGGACCTGGCATGGTAAATAATTGTAGTAAATCCATGCCAACGGCACATTTCAGCGTCAAATATAAAGTGACCACAAAATTCATTAAAAGAATCCTTAGCAAGAAATAATTTTTTTAAATAAATTAAAGTTGTAGTGGCTCACCTAAGGTAAAACAGCTGAACATCTTCTCAAGGGCAGAAGACAGTTCCTGGTATGTTGTATAATTCCTCAGATCTACCTTCCTAAGATAGGGAGCACCATCCATGCTGACCTTCACAAAGAGAGCGGCTGGACCTGGTTTTCCATCTACTTCATCGTTGTTCTTTGAAGTGGTAGCCAATGAGTTTTTCCTGAATGACCTTATAGGAGGCCAACCAACAACTTGCGCCCTGTCATAGACAAGAAGAAATAAGCATAACTAGAAATGCATGGAACATCCCCTCTAAGGTCTTTGTTCAACTTCTAGATTATGTTGAAAATTACGGGTCCTTCATCTAGAAGGTGAAACTTACTTAGAAGCTGGTGCACTGGCAGTGATAGAAGCACCTGTATGGTTACGGGCCGTTCCATTCACTGCACAAGGCCCTTCTTGTAATACCTTGCTTGGTATTTCCTTCGTTGCGGTTGGCTGAGCTCCAGAAGGTCTGGGCGATAGCATCACATTTATCCCAGCAGTACCAGAAAACTTACCCTGAAACACAGATTGTAGAGAATCAGACTCAAAAGCATCAAACAACCAATTTACCCTCATTAAAAGGGAGAGCTTTCACCTCGGGGCACCCATCCATTGCATCAGCAAAACCTCTTTTGTTGCCCGAAACTACTGTTTTTTGGGACAATGAGCAGACACTGTCTTTTGAAGGAAGCAAATGGAACAGAGGTTTCTCGTCAAGTTTTGTTGAGCTCAATGAGAAAATTTCTGGATCCCTTCCAGGGGATTGGGATCCAGGAAGGCCCAGCCTCAACTCTGTGGCCTTCAAATTCAGCTTGTCCTTCTTCTCATCGGACAAGCTCGGGACAGTAGAACTGTCCACCGACGAGCAATCCGACAGTCCAAGGTAGTTGCGTTCTTTCAATGCAGCCCCATTTTGGGAGAAACGATCCAAGGATTGCGAAGATGCAGATGCTATGGTTGAGGCGTTGCTCTGCCCTTCCTCCTCAGTAACCAGCAGCGGAGGAGACATCAAACTCCAAACACACAAACTGCCCTTTACATGAAACCGGAATTAAACAACAATTCACTGCCCATGTCACCGGAAACAAATGCTAAACGAAAAGTCAAAAACAAATAAAGGAAAATGAAAATACTTGGAACTATAGGAAAAGCATTATCATCATTTCATCTACCTAAAAATGGAAATATATATATATATATACACGAGTGTGCAGGATAGGAAAATACAACAAAGATTAATCTAAACCAACAAGAATGCATCTAATATTAACCAAAAAAAAATCCCCCAAGAAATCGCTGCATAGTGCAGAAAAATATTTCTGAAGGAGGCAACTTCTGCACTATAAAGCAAAGACGAGAAGCCATGAAAATTAATTTTAAAAACTAAGGAAAAAGCCATGACTATCTCAGTAACAATTATCAGCACCGAATCATGCAACAAATGGAAAGGTGAAAAAGAAAAAAAAAAAAAAAAAAAA